>JAUMHP010000041.1:6006651-6051681 GCA_032361065.1 Enteromius trimaculatus
CCTCGCCTAGCCTCTGAAGGAAGTGACTTGGAAGGACCAGTCCTGCCAAGGATGTATCCTTGACATTGAGAAACACCTACTGTCTTGCTGTCTTTAAGGAAAACTTGTGTTTAAGCATTTTAAAAGGAAATACAAGTTAAAGGGTTAACAAGTGTATATCAAAGGACACAAGAACCAATTGGATTTAGTTTGTAATTTTTTGTGTTTGATTAAACTCACATTTGTTTACAGATCTTGTGGCGAGTAAGAACATTTTCTTTTCGGCCGCTGTATTACAAGAGGAATAGGACTTTGCATCTACAGCGTACATCAAGAGCCTTTACTTTTTACGCTTTACATGTTACCTTTGGGTATGGTTACCAACCGTCCCTTGAAAAACGGAATCAACACGTATTTAGAAAAGTACGTGTCCCGCATTGAGCTGAAAAGGGACGTGCTTTGTCCCGTATTACAGTGAGAATCAAAAATAGTCTGCAAAATGTCAACGGAAATTAATGCTTTGTATGAAAACATAAGGTAAACTTATTCCCAGGCCCTCTCCTGCTCTGTGACCAATGAACTGACAGCACACTTACACACGAGTATGACAATACAGAATCCCGCTGTTTGTTTTATTCATATTATGTTTATTTGTAATGTGTATCTATTCGAATAACAAAGATAAAATGACAGCGATTTTTATCTTTGTTCATTTTGGCCTAAATATCTGCCCTTCTTTATTTTATACTTTGTTACCTTGAAAGGCTTTGCTTTATAAAAAAGACAAATTATTTTGTCTGTACTTCTCAGACAACTTGCAAAAAAGTAAAATCAATGACAAAGAATCATGATAAAATCCTGATATTTTTGAAAAAAATCGTAATACAATATTTTTGCCACACCGCTTTCAAGCCATCAAGTGTTAGACCATGTGTGGTTTTTAGGTCCTTTAATTCACTCCTTTAATTAATAAATTTTTTTTTCAGAATTTAACAATAAGAAGTTACTTGTCAATGTTACAATGTTTTTATATCAGCTATGCATTTCTATTAGTTTCTCAATTTGGTGTGTTTCACCTGGCTGAGAAAAAATATAGAGCTGAGTATCATCATTAACTATACAGATAGTAGCAAAGCACTGAACATTATTAAATAAGAGAATAGAATGATGGTAATGTATAATGGCGGGATTAAACTATTTATTTATTAAATGCAGAGCCAGTCTCTGTAATCAAATGATACCAGGAATGACCAATATGCCTGTTTCCGTCATGCTTTCAGGTTAACACAATAAAATCAGTATCTAGTTGGGGCAGTCAAATGTTGAAATCAATAAAAGATAAGGTCTTTTAAATAATGCTTAGGCCACCCCTTGTGTGAAAAGCTTTTTCTTACAATTCTTGCAAATCTTCCAGTTCTGAGAAATAACAAAACAAAAACAAAATTGTAATTACCCCGTAGACCACATATAATATAATTCTAGTTCATTGTTATTTAATAAAAAATAAATGACAAAATATTTTATATTTCATCTCTTTTTCAACTATGCTATGTGCTATGATAGAAACTTCTGATCAAACAAAAAAGTGTGCAGTCTCACAATACCCAAAAATCTCAAAATACCCAAAGATTTCTGAAAACATGGATTCCTTCATTAGAGAGTGCTTCCAGTCTAATATGGACTTCACTCAGATTGTATACCTTATATTTCTATCAATGTAATTTAATATTCCCCTTTAATTTTAAGGTGCTGACATGCTCTAATGAAAGGTGAAATTGTTCAGAGTGTGTGTGAGCAACACTCCACAAAAGACCAACAGTATGTGTCAGAAATACTACTGCAGTCAGCATTCACCCAGTACTCCCTCAGCTGGCTAACATTCTTGTCATAGATCAAACATGCTTTATTTAACATACAACTCATCTGTTCATGGACTATCCTGACCATTTTTTAGGTCATGTAAGGTAGCACAGTTCCAGAGTGCTTCATGCAGGTTATCAGAGACTGTATGTCAATACCACGGTTTATTGAATTTGATGGACATAAAAGCATCTGTGTGTCATGCAAAACAGATAATATTTACCTATATATATATATATGTTCTAACCAAATACCTTTATTTCATTACAGCTCTACCCGACTCTAGTCTGTCTCTTAATGCAATGCGTGTCCGATTACTATTTGAGTAGATGACACCGCTTTAGTATTCACTTCCTGAGCTTTACATAAAAAAACTAATGGAAGCAATGCTTACATAAGCTTCACGGTAAGTCTATGAACTTCCCATTGTTCAGGAACTGAGACCAAATAAGTGGACGCAAAAAAAGTTTAATAAAGTGAGAAACCTATATTGTATATTTCTGGTTAATTCATTTGAGCTCCAGCTATATAAATAGCTCCAAATGTAGGCAAAGTATGAACAACTATTGTGTCCGACAACACACATCTCTCTAAGACATCACTTAATTTAAATTAATTAGTTGCTAGATATTCTCCCAGCTGAAGCTTTTCAAAAGCCATTGCTTTTTCAGCCCTTTGTTGCCTGTTGTCTGTTAGATGTAATTGTTTTTATTGCTCATCAGGTGGAAAATAAATTGTTCTGAGACTTATTATTCTTGTGTTATAGTGGTGCTAGGCCCATTCATACCAATGACAAGAAGTAACGATAAAGGTCATTTTAAATAAGTCTACAGGTACATCACAAACATAACAATGACAGCACATAGAAAAGATACCACTGAAATCACTTGCTTGAATTTTTTTTAGAGTAATCTATACCTTTGTTGTAGGTTTTGTACAACTGCCATACAGCCGATCAATTAACGTCACAGGTTTTGTTCTGAAGTGACCTGAGCTGAGGTCTGATGACACTACTGTTGTTGTTTTTTACAGTAGAATCTCCATTGCTGAATTCCCATAATTGTGTTTGCTATCCTGTTTATCGTGTGAAGCTGCTTTGACATTATCTGAGATTGTTAATACACTGAACAATCTACTAAATAAATAATAAAAACTAAAAAAGTATTTTTAATTCTGTCATAACTAATATCTAATTCACGTTTAAACATTTATGATGCCCCATTTCAGCTCAAGGAAATGCAGGTTTCCTGCCCTGCGTGATGATAACTGTGCAGCTTATTGACAGGATTACGACCATATGAACTTGACCCAGTCACAAATTCTATAATTACTTTGCATAATTATCCAACATAATTGGCATAACCTAGTAACCGTCACCAGTCCCTCAGGAATCATTCCCAAGAATACTCCAAGACTAGTTAAGTAGAAGAGCTGCCTCGAAATAACATTCACCTCATTAGCTCCTTCACACCCCCGCAAGCTTCCTGGGAACAGCTTTTCTTCTTTTTAGAGCCTGGTAAGTAACACATAACACTTGGTGAAGGATGATTTCCCTACGGATTTCGCGCTATATAAATAAATAAAAAGAACTGGTTGACTGCATGTGGCAGCTTCTAAGTGTATTTTGAGTTAATATTTCGAAACATTTTAACGTTATGGGTGCGAATGCATAAACTAACAAGGGAAAAGGCAGACTAAAGCCAGTCTCATGTTGATACGCGAAACTGTTCATATAATGCAGTTTTCGCATACATATGTTCCATCCCACAGCCCTAATCCCCGTTTTTTATTCGGACTACTATTTATGCACACTTTAAAGAGTCAACATTAAATTGGACACCGTTTACTTTACCTCAAGTTCTTAGATTAAGAATTTAGATTCAGGTCCGTAATGCAAATAATTGTTTTGTCCTCAATCCTTCATTAAATCTCCTCTGAGAAAGGCTGGTGTCACGTGATTATGGTAATGTTGACCAATAAACAACCAACTACTGCAAGCCATGCCGAAATCAATGTAACAAGACGATGCTCCTGCTTTGAACCGTTCATGTAATGTTACTATAAAAATAAATCTGTGTAATTTGACAAGTTATCGACACGTGAACAATAGTCAGCTAGGTCTATAGGAATTACTTCGAAGAATTACCAGATAACAGCTTAACTATCTGGTATTATTAAAACCACTGCCATTGAGTGTTTCTGAATTCAGTCACATTGGTCAGGTGGTACATGTTACCACCTTATAAAATTATAAGATTTTGCAAGCTGAATTCTCATAAATAAGAAGATTCTCATAAAGTTATTTTGATGTGCGTTCTTTGTCACAATAGAACTCCCAAAAATTATTGTGATGTAAATGCTACATTTAATACATTTTTCTTGTTTTATGAAACACACCATATCGTGTGGACCGACCTTGTACTTGGCATCACCCTTTGGCATCAACACATTTTGTTCATCTTTACAATCTTCAAAAACAAACTCACTTTTGTGTGTTTTTTTAAAGCCTAAATACAATCACCAGAAGTTGGGATGTAGAGCAACAATACCACGGTCCCCACTAATAAGCAACTCTTTCAGTCTTCATTTAGCCAATAAAGGACATGTGAAAATATTGTTTAAAAAAAGTTTTTTGTTTTTTTCATAGAATACAGCATGAAACCACCCAACAATAATCAAAAAGCATAAAAAATATATTTTTTTATGTGTATGCAGGCTGTGATATGAAACAAGTTTAAAATGAAAAAACGACAAATGTTCAAGGAGGGTAGGAGACATTGCTTTTTTTTAATTTAAAAAATAAAGTTTTTAGCCTTAAATTAACAATGGATCTCTATTCCAATTCAAAGGAGTGTAATGCCTACTGCACAAAACAACTGAAGACAAAAGATCTGTAATGCTATACAGCTAAAGGAATCTCCACAAAACCACTTTTTAAAAAATAATGTAGGTTGTTTAAACGAGGCATCTCTTTGGCACACTCTAAATGGAGCGCTTCAAGATGTTGCCTTCCCTGCCTTAAGTACTATTAAACTCACAACTGAAGAGGGCGAAACAATGTGGATAAGTGCACCAGTTCGACCATGATTGGTCACAAGTCACTCTTCCCTGTGTTGACATTGTAATGCAACTAAGAGTAGAAAAAGTAGAGAAAATCTGGCTTTAACGCATATAAATACAACTTTTTACAAACAAAGTTAACCCAGAACTAATGCGCAATAAGGAAACTGGCATTCCTTTCACTTCAACAACAAAAATAATTTAAATAAAATAAAATCCAAAGCTGCTGTATTCACCTAAATGTGAGAGTATAAAGCTAGTTTTCTATAAAGTCCCATTAAAGTAGATCACACATGAGAGCTGCTCGTACTAAGAAAGACTAGATTCATCCATGAGATTCAGATATTGCCAAGCACTTTAAGACCTAAAAAAAAGGTCAGCGGGATAGCGCATCCACGCTGACTAAAGATTTGTCTGACGGGCTAAAGGTCTGTTTATGTGCGGTCAGCCGGTGGGTCTGCAGGGAGGTGAAACATTACCACCACCTGATTGAAGACAGTAGGAGTCCGAGAGCTCTTCAACGCCCCCACTGAGCCTGAGCCAGTTGCGTGCTGTCCGAACAAACAAACACTCTTACGCAAGACATTCCTGACATTTAATCTCTGGTACTCTCATCTGTGCCGGCTGAAGATCACTTCAATGAGAATTCATACTTAGCCTGAAGGTGTAAAACTTGATTTTGGTGTTTAAAAAAAAAAAACAAAAAAAACAAAAGCCTCTGTACTGTATTTGCAGTTGTCTGATCACGTGATGACGTTTGTCCAATTTAAAGAGACATCTAGTCCAGCCTGTTTTTCTGTTGTTGTCAGAGCTGGCAAATTGATCTGTTGGTTAACTGTCTGTTACTCCATGATGGCTCTGTATACGACCGGTTCGATGTAGTCCTCTCTGTAGCGGGAGTTGATCACACGTTGTCTTTTCGAGTCTTGCTTCACCTCCTTCTCCACAAACACTCCTTTGAAGCGCATATCAGACGCCACAGACTAGGGAAAGAAATAACATTTAAGGCATTTGATTCCTGTTAAGCCACTTGCTGTTCAGTAGTAAGTTAAGATTACTGTAATAATTTCGAAACATTATCATTTAATGAAGCAGCTCCGGCAGGAAATCACTCACCAAACGGGCTTTAACACGTTTGGGCAGCTCTTCGTCCAAACTGTACACATCTTCCCTCTTTACAGTAAGCTGAGAGTCATCTTCAAATTCCACCTGGAAAATAATTCAGGGCCATTTTAATATTAAAATGGAATTAAGCGTATTTACATCTCTGCTCAGGCAAGCTGTGAATGAAGACACTATGAAATGGTATATATATTGCTCTGCGATGGTCTACAGTTATGCTGCCTTCAGGTAATGTAATTTCCGAGAGTGACTGTACAGCTCATTTGTATTCACCCTGTGCACGGTTGATGAAGGACAGCTATAATGTTTGGCAGAAAAGCTCATTGAGTTGAGTAATTAAGTAACAAACAAAATGCTAAAATGAAGAAATATAGTGCATTCAGAAAGTATTCAGACCCTTTTTTTGGTTGCACTACAACTACAACTTGAATTTTACATTAATCTAAACACTGCAGCTCATGAAAAAGTAAAACAGAATTAAATGTCTGTCAGTTTAGGTAAAGAAAAAAAATCTGATTTTTCACATTTACGTAAGTATTCAGAGAAAACATTATAGTATGATTATTTTCTGCTCAATAAACATTTCTTTATTATTAGTGTTATTAGTGTTGGTAGCTGGGATTTTTTTTAATACAATTATTTGATAAAAAAAAAAAAATATATATATATATATAAAATGTTTTCAACATATTTACTGTCACTTTTAAACAATCTAATGCCTCCTTGCTAAAAAGTATTAATTTCTTGCAAACAAAAATCTTAGACAAATATTGTAACACCTAGTGTATATTAATAGTATTATTATTAACAATAACTGTAAAAAATAAATGATAAATTATTATTATTTGACCTCTGATGTATATCATGTTGCTGTTTCGTAAAAGACCCAATATACGGCTGAAATTTAAGCCTATTGTGTGACCTCGCACAGCTTACTGCTTTAACAAAAGCAGCAACAAATAAAGGCCAATGTCACGAAACAAAGATTGTCATCATGACTGTACTTTATTATTATTATTATTATTATTATGTGAATATGTATGCTGTTGAATATTATACTATTAAACTTTTACAAGACACAGTACTGATTAGTTGTCTGTCTTCTATTCTAAATTATAATAATTCTCAGAATCCACCGCAGACAGTTATTACTGTGACACATCTACATTACAGTGTCTCAATCTGAACTCTAGCCCAAATAGTGTACACAGGTGTGTTTGCTGTCCTCTGACCTGGTACATCGGAATGATATGGTCAGACACAAATTTGGCTCCATAGATCAGGCCATCTGTCCAGCGCACTTGAACTACATCTCCCTCCGATGGTGGACCGAGCTTCTTACAATCTCTGTTCTGAAAAATAAACACCAGCAGGGCTTCAGTACACTGCTTTTAACCATCAAACATTGTTGTGAGCTGCCTAACTTCTTTCTTACCACTATATCCTCAGGGAACAAGTTGTCACTGAATGAACCATCATCAAAGATAACCTCATAAAAAGTGGCCTTTGTCAGCTCCACCACCTCACAATGGTAGTATCGGCCATTTCGGTGCTTGCAGATTACTTTCTGTCCGTTCTCCAACTCCCGCATTGATGCCTTGTTGCGCTGCTGAAGATAATATCAGATATTAGACATTTCAGAACACACACGTTTTGCATTGTTAACAATTATGCTCAACATAACCGATTACAGCAAGCAAAAGGGTTATATTCATGACATCACATCCTGTAATACATTACAACCTGCACAACAAAATAACAACAACAGCAGGTTTTGGTGAAAACTGTTTTTTTTAAGTGGTTCTACTAGTTGTGTCAAATTTTGTCATATGCTTTAAAACAAAAAAACACTAAGTCTAAAGTGTCACTTTCCACACACAAAACAAAATGTAATTCTGAAATGTATTTTTCCACAATTAATAATTTATTATTATGTTCTTGAGGAGTAACAGTCATTCTACAACTTGAGCTAACCTCGGCTTGTTGTGAAAAGGTCTAACTATCAGATTTTTTATGAGACTTATTGACCACGACACCCAAGCTATGTCCTAATTCATTTCTCAAATGTGGCCTTTATTTTCCTGGTCATGAAGGGTACAACAAATGGTCCCTTCAAGCTATCCCAAGACTTAACTGCACACTTGTGACACCAGACTCAATACTGGATCACACTTAAGTATTGGATTTCAACTTGAATAACTATACCAATGTTACAAACCAATCTTACCGATAGGTCAATTAAACATCAGAGCCACACAATAGGAAGACTTTTCTTTTCCTATTTAAAAGTGTCCAAACTGTGAAATTACATGGTTAGTTGCATTTTAGTATTTGCCATTAGCACTGACCCCCATGTTACCAACACCAGTGCAGAGCAGAGGTTGAATACCAGGAAATAAAGCATAGCCTGTCCTCTTTAATGTATCTTACACAAAATGCATTTTCAATGTTTAGCTGACATATCTAGACGTAATCCTGTGTTCTGCCTTTACCTCTATTTGGATGCCACCCTTATGTCTCCAGCATGTAAAGTAAACCACAAACGGCCAATCATCCGGGTGCATTTGAACTCCAGCTGCCTGTGCACAGGTCGGGTGAAAGGCAGTGGAACAGCGGCCATGAGAGCATTGCACGCAGCAACCCGTGCTCTTCTTCACCCACTTACGGCAAAACTGGCATTTCTAAAAAGAAACCTTTGTTAGTTATGTCTTTGACCTTAGAAATAGACTTGAGCTCTGGCAAGGTGAACAAATTAACTTTCAAATGAAATTCTAAAGTAATTTGTCAGAGTATTTCTTAATGATACTTTAAAAGGTTTAACGAAGAGATTACATGACATCCAATTTTTCAACATCTAATTTTATTACACTGCTTAACAAAAGTGATAGACAAACAGTGCTGGTGATTAACTAGCAGTAGAGATAGTACATAACAGCAGGTTGGCAGCATTTTTTCATTAATATGAGAATATTAAAAGGTTTTTACAATAAGACAAGTTACCTGACAAAATGCAGCACTGCCATATTTTGCCCCCATTTTTTTATAGTATTGCATGCACACACATTGCTTACAAAGGGTTGTATCCATTTATCTATCCATCATTTTAAAGCTGAATTTTCAGCAGCCAATATTCCAGGTTTCAGTATCACATGATCTTTCAGAAATCATTCTTATATACTTATTTGCTGTTCAAAAAAAACTTTGAATGAACTCTGATGAACTGAAATATTTTCTGGAAATTGTATTCACTTTTTTTTCTTTAGATGTATTGATGAATGAAAGTTCATTAGAACAGCATTTATTCTAAATGTTTGTTTTGTAACATCAAAATGTGAAATATATAATATGTGAACATACAAATGTCTCTCCTTGCTAAATAAAAGTATACATTTCTTGAGAGAAAAAAAAAGGCAATTTTTCTGAAATGGTCCATTAAAAATAAGTCTGTGTGTCCCTTTATGTCTATATTTTAAGTGGACATATCTGGGTACATGTTGTTTTACCACCATATTTTCATAAAATTATATTAATAAGAGATAACTATTTGTATTAATTTTTTTAGTGTGAATTTGTGAGGCCACAATTGATACGTATACCCTAAATTAAGAGCCTCATTCCCCTGGCCAATTCTAAATTTATATAAAATGTCAGTCAGCACGGCATTTAAATTGGTATTCCTTTTTTCTGTGCAAAACAATAACTTACCAGCTTAAATCTCTGAAGCGGGATACTGCTGAGATCAACAGGACTGCGCTCTGCTATGTTCACGAAGCGGGCCTCCAGCACTGCTACTGCACATAATACATGAACCCACCTGCAACAAAACCACATTTTCAACCTAAGCAGGTTTCAGCAGAGCTTGAGGTAAAACCGTTAACTTGAAGAGCTGTCAGCAGCTGAGGGAGACATCTCACAAAACTGTCATTCAGCTGAGAGGAACGTGTGTATAATTGAAAATAGCTTGCGTTTATTGTAAGGGCAACCTGGCAACCTACTTGTCATTGTTGGCTTTCTGCAGAGCTCCTCCTCTTAGAGAGCATAAACAGCAGTCCTGAGGGAATGACACAAACACTTAGTCACACCAATAATAAACATGAGTGAAAGTAGGCGCGACTGGAAAAAACCTGGTCATGCATGATGGCCACACATAATACTGTCCCCTAGCAGCTAAAAAAAACATAGCAGTGGTTTCTGTAATTAAAAAATGATCCAACTGACCTGAGTAATGGCGTTAGCTTCACAGCGGGAACATCTCCACTCATTCAGATTAACATCCTGAGACACACCGTAACAACCTGCAGACATGACATTCACAATTCATCAATTTACATAAAAACTAGCATATCATCTATTCACTTCCCTTATGGATTGGTATATTTTTATATGATCTAACTGGTTACCATGACAATCTCCATACACAGTTTAATATTGACATTACACATAAATGGTTACGCAGACAAAGTTTTGCTTTAAATAAATTAAGAAAAAATGTGAGGAAAAAAATAAATTCAGTTATGGTTTTCCCCCCCTCTTTAAACTTTAAATAGTCTTTCAAAAAAAACAAAAACAAACAATCCAAAAAAATAAAACAATTCTATGTAGTCTCATTTCATAAAGTTATATACACTATCAGTAAGACATTAAAGTAGTCTCTTATGCACACAAAGGCTGCATTTATTTCAGCTAAAATACTGTAAATACAGAAATATTGTTTATTTAAACCATACTTGTTTATTTAAAATGTAATTTATTATGGTAAAGTCTTTAGCGTGACATCATCCTTCAGATATCCCTATAATGTGCTGATTTAGTGATCAAGATACTTTTCTCTTTATTATTAATGTTCAAAACCGGTCTGCAGCTTAATTAGGGATTTTTATTCTATTACAATTGTCATTGTATCTTATTAGTGATCATTAATTAAATGCATCCTTGCTGAATAAAAGCATTAACCCCAAACTCTTAAAGGGTAGAAAAACTACATGCAATATGATAAAACAATCAAGAATATGTACTGAGAAAGTAAAATCTATACAAAACATGGAAATATTCCATGTACTCTCTGGTTTAATAAACTGCATGAATAATTAGTAAAATTGCATGTAAAAAGAAAAAAATGCTTTTAGTGCAGATATTTCAGAGAGTGAAAACTGCTTACTTGTGTGTACGCGCACACTACACACAGAGCAGCTGACGAGTTGGCTAGTGCCATCTTCTTCCACATTTGGGGTGGACAGGTGTCCTTCAGAGCTGCTGGTGAAGCACATCTCTGGAATCAGCGGCTTGGTCCTCCGTTTGTCTCCTTCAGCTACAGAACTGCCCTCGCTCAGGCTGATTACATCACTCTGTGTAAGATAAACCATGCATAGCAGAGTCTTACAGTGGTTCCATTTCTTTTTTTGACTTGTTTTAGATCTACTTCAAGGGGTAATATCTGAGCCACTGGCAGCATTAACAGCCAATGTTGTACTGCATTTGCTGACTCAAACAATAAGAGCAATAAGATATTTTTGTTTAGGGTTGTTACCTCTGTGTACGTGTGAAACAGAGTACACACAGCACAGTACGGAGGTTGCTGCCCCATGCGGAAGTTAAAATCCTTCTCAACTCTAAAGTCGCGTGGCTTGCTTTGCCACATGGGAGCCAGGAGCCTGGCCCAGGGATCGGTCTCTTCTGGCTCAGCTGCTGGCTCTTGAATTTCTGTGCAGTGAAGGAGCTAATTAAAAAGAGCACAAACAGTGATATGACAATCAATGAACGATGTGAAGCAGATCCTAACCATCATCACTGGAGCTCTCTCGGAGCAGGGGATGCAAGCGCGGCAATTTACTGAGTGGCTGCAGTTTCCTCTTCATGCTCTTATTCTCGTTCTCTCCCTCAATTTCAAGCTGAAAAAAAGCAAGAGGGGAGTTAAAGTTTATTTGAATTCATGTTGCTGAGGTTTTTAATAAATTAATTTAACACACACTACTGTTCAAAAGTCTGGAGGTGTTATGCATTGTTAAATGTTTAAAAGTGTTTAAATGGGTTTTTGTAATAAAAAATAAAGATCGTAATATTTTGAAATCTTATTGCACAATAACTGTTTTGAGTAAACTTTAAAATGTTCTTTATTCCTGTGATGGCAAAGCTGATTTTTCAGTAGCCATTACTCCAAATCTTCAGTGTCACAAGATCACATTAAATCCCTCTAATATTAGTCACATGATTCATTATTATTATTATTATTATTATTTTAATTGCCCATAGGAAATATCAACACACTATATATCAATATATGTACAAACCTTTATATCTGGTTGTGGAGTATTTGGCCTCGCATCTGGACTGATGTCTGGCTCACTGAGGTCTTCTCTGGGATTCTCTGGGCTGAGTGGTTGAGGTTTATGGAGCACTGATCTGGCTGCATAGCTGTGGACCTGCAAGGCATCTGAAGGGCTCAGGGTCCGATGAAAGAGAAGGCTTGCCACCCCTGGTTTGGTGGAAATCCGTGGCACAGCTGACAGGCAGTGAGGAACAGTAGGGACAGATGCTATAGAGAGGTGACGCTTCGGGAAGGGCTGTGTACAGTCCGAAGATGGGTTTGCGGCACTTAAACCTGTATCCCTAACATGCTCCCCGCATGCAGTGCTTCTGAAACCAGGAAGCATCTTTACACTGGTTGAACCCGTCAGAGGCAGCAGGTCATCTTCATCTTTTAATTCTGAAATAGATTTGGCTTTCATCAAATTTCATATAAATATATACACTATCCTCAAAGCTGCCTTAGTTTGCTACTTCTGAAAATAATTTTTAAAAATTTTTCATTTAGGCCATTACAACATGACGCACCTGAATACTCTCTGCATTGTTCTGTGTAAGTAGTCAAACGGCTCTTCTTTCCATATTCAGCCTCCTCATCGTTTGTTTCACTCTTTGGAAGAACTTCCTCTGGTAAATCCAGGCACACTCTGTGCCTTTTGGTTCCTATTCTTTGTTTAGCCAAGCTACTTTAATTGAAATAGGCAACGGTTAAACATTTCTTTTCACATATCAGTATTTGCAAATGAAAGTTTAGTGAGTTTTTAAAAATCACCTCTTTTTTTGTCCTTCACTACTTTGGTTCTCAAAGCAGAATTCCTGAGCACCACTTTTTCCAGCCTCTCCACCTAAAAACTCAGCTGCTTCGGGCGTAGGCTTGGAGTGGTCAATGGGAGCATTGTCCTTCCCCGCCAACCACAGCTCGTACCGTTCAGGCTGAAATTTCCTTACAAACACACCCATGGAGATCTTCACCATGTCTTTTCTACAAGAACACTGAGGGGGGGGAAAAAAATACCAAGATTGATGCACTGTGTAGTGTACAGGCATTTCTGTACTGTTTCAGAATAAATACTGTTGACAAAGATGATACAAATACAACAGTTTATATATACACACTCCCATTATTAGGGGACACTGATTTCTAGCGATTATCGTCGTTTTGATTACAGCGACCGTCTCTGTATTTGATAAATAAATAGTTTAATCTCATCATTATACATTACCATTATTCTATTCTCCTATTTGATAATGTTCAGTGCTTTGCTACAATCTGTATTGTTAAAAGCGCTATATAAATAAAAATGATTGATTATTTATTTTTTTTGTAGGACACATTGTATTGATCAAAGCTGACAGTACAGACATTAATAATGTTAAAAAAAAAATTCTAACCAATTCTGTTTTAGAACTTATTTTTCATCACAGAATCTTGAAAAAACGTATAAACTTATGTATAAATTTCTTAAGCACCAACATCAGCATTTTAGAAAGTTTTATCATTATCATATGACCCTACAATTTTGAATGGTTATTTATTGATGGATTTTTACCAGTATAGCTTGCTTTCCATAGTCAATCCATCTTCTTGTGGCAAAGTTGGTAGACTCAGCACAGTTGAAACCATGGTTAAACCCTGCATGATAGCCATATGGAAATGTTATCATGAACTCTCCAGCCTCCTGAGTGATCTGCAAGGCAAGATCGGACATCAATAATCACACAACCTTCTTAAATTGAGTTACAAACAAATGTACATTGAGGAAACAGGAAGCACAAGGCCAGTTTTATATTGGATGCATAAGCAGAGTAGAAGCACTAATTGTGCTTCTGTGTTTTGAGTGCAGACGAACCTCGACATGCGTAGTGCAAGTACAGATTTATTTAGCGTTGTCTATTGTACCACCTTTTTGAGGTGTTCTAACGTGAATGAACTAACATGCTAATAAGGTGTATGTGCGTGACATGCTAGTAAAGTTCATGACGTCGCCAATCAGGATCTGTCACTTGTCTCTTGCCCGGCTGCTAGCTTCTCCCTAGCTTGACAAGCGTGCTATTTTCAGGAATGTAAATACTAATTGGTAGTAAAATCAAAATAAATTTTGGATCATCTTCCATAACGCAGTGTTTATTTACACCACATAACATATGTAAACATTTGCATTACCACAGCAACAACTGACGCATTTGAATTGCATTCCAAAGAGATCGGCTCGATAGTGGAAAAGCGGCTACCGTGTCTGTGTACACTTTGCATACAGGTCTAGTGTGAAACAGATCTAATACAGTCTACTAATAACGCAAATCAAGTCATCATTGGGGCAAAATGCACTCACAACAACATACCTTTTCAAAAGGAATGCCATATTTCTTTAGAATTGAGGGCGAAATCAGAGTCATCTTGTGCCTAAGAAAGGCTTCACAGTTTTGTGAACTTCCAGGGAAAAAACCTAAAGAAAACAGATGGAAACAATATAAAAGAGCAAATGTAAAAGAGCTAAATATTTTCTTGTACACAATTGAGAACACAAAAGAGTGTTTACCTTTGGCTAACCGTTCTAGTCTTTTCCCATGTTCAGGAGGCACACAGTACCTGTAAGATCATTCCAGACATATTTAGCACTTGGCATTTTTTACAGACAATTACATCATCAGTTATATCCCCCCTGGGTTCACATAAGTAAACCTGCATTCTAGTGAAAGTTTGACAACCAAACTTACCAAGACTTCGGTTCCCCAAAATGTAAGTAATTAATACTATAGAGATCCATATCCTCAGTGTGCCAAGCAAAGGTGGTTTTCCACATTCCAAAGTAGAGGTAGGGTGTGTTTACTCCCTCTATGGTGATCCCACTGTCATGCTCCACGGTGTCAAGGATGGTATTCAAGTGACCTACATTCCATTCTTTGACATCCTATGTAAGACAAGGAAAAAGAAAACAATGACTCCATTCACAACAGAGAGTACTCAAACCAAAAGTGAAACCATACACAACTCATTCAGATTACAAGCGTTTACTCACTGGGTCATAAAGGGTCCCATTCACATCAGCTCCATAGATAGGAGGGTTAAAGGTTAAATTTTTCCAGTATTTCCTTTCAAGCTCTTCGAAATCATCATACCGAGGGCTGCAAAACCTTATAGGGAGGGCAGATGAGATTATAATCAAGCTCCACTGAAAAATGAGTGACAAGATTAACATGACTTACTTGTCACTGTTGGCTGTTTTACGGAACTCTTTCACAGTCATGGCTTTTTTCTGGATGTTGTACTGGGTGAACAGCCCTGACTGCCCAGTCACAACCTGCTGAATCGGTGCCGGTATTAGCAGGTCATCAATGTCATCGTATGAACGTCGAGGCTTCCAGTTTTTTGGCGGAACGATCTGCAGTTAAGCAAAACCAAGAATTTTATGCACATTTTTACAGCAGTAGCTTAGCCTAAAGGGTAAAGAGAAGAGAAGCTTTTTCTCTAACCTTGGCCAGGCCTGCCTTGTGTGCACCCTGGGACTCTATGTACGCGATGTAGCGGCTAAAGTTCTTAAACTCTTCAATTGTGGGGTAAAAGGTCATTATACCCCTACAAACTGGCATGTCAGACGCCATTTTGGAAGGCAGAATCCTCAGCACCTGTATGACAAATTGACTGGACTGTTAATATCTCATCTAATCTCATGTCCATCTAATATAAAAGCTACAAATAATGACATTTCATAAGAAAAAAACAACAACATTTCTTATTTCTATAAACTTCTAACACGTAAACTGTTAAAGTAAATATTAAACACGTATTTATAACATCATACATGTATTAATATTATTTCACATTATATATATATATATATATATATATTTTTTTTCACATTTCATTTTTCCAAGAACCACCTAAAAAGAGAACCAGGACCTCAGTTTGAAGTCCTTGCTACATAGTGTGTGGGACGACCTAACTAAAAACAACACCATGATAAACACCCCGATGACATGTTACTGTGACATAATTTATACCACAGATATCACATTTTTACATGCTGGTTGCTAGGTTTCAATAACTTCTCCTTTTTATGTGAAAAAGCAGATGTTTTAGACTTATTTCACAGAACTGTGTGAAAAACTTCAAGCCACGTGTGAACAGGCTGACAAATAAGCCTTATACGGCTATGACAGGGAGATAAATCCTCATATTAGACCAGTGCAGCCTGTAAAGGGTGTACACAATGCGCACCACGCACATTCACACGCCCCGCCTCGTATTCAGAATCTCTGATGCCGATTGGCTAAAATCTGCGTCTCTTTAAAAGTCGTGTGGCTAGGCTAACGAGTTAGGCCATACGTAAACATTATCATGTATAAAAACAACAGATAAGTTAATACATTCAAACAACGCAAAGTCCACGATATGGTACACAAAATGTACTAAATACAAATGACAAATATAATATAAAACGTGCGCAATTGAGGAAACTAGCTGTTGGTTGCAGTAGTAAAAGTGTATCCGTTAGCTCTTAGAAGCTAGCAAGTTTACCACTATTATCCATGATAATAAACCGCAAATAATAGAAATTGCGTAAATGTAGAAAACAACAAGGGGATAATGTATTAATACCTACTGACTCTGTCGAACAAAACTCCAATAACTACCCTCAACCTCAGTATAAATGTTTAGCTAACAGCAGATGCTTCTCCTGACAAACCTCCATCAGCACTCGCGTACCACGCATGCGCGCACAAGATTTGTTTACTATTATTGGTCCACCCACGCCAGAGTCACCATAACCAATCAAAACATTGTCACGTTTACAGTAGCCTGCCTGGCGTCTGCCGTACGTTATCTTTATGTTGTTCAGTTAATAACAAGAATACGATCAGTGCAAACTTTACGAGTACTTAAGACATACGAGTTTGACAATGTACTAATATTCTGCGTTTAATGGCAATACAATAACCAATTCATTATAATCCACATAAAACTGAAATAAAGCGGCATCTAAAAAGCCTTAAAGAGAATGGTGTTGTTTTTAATTTACGAATGAATGCATACATTTACTTTATTATTAAGCTGATCTTTTTTTGTACAATACCAAATCAATGAACCAATAGCGGGTTTTTTTTTCAAGTAACAGTTCCAACCTGCATCAAAGCAATCATATTTCGTGAGCACTTCATAAATCCATCCATCTACATTATTCACAATTTATCATTCACAATTTTTCAAGGTGGTGTTGATGCCGACCAGGAGCACTTAATCTTTATAATTGGACATCCCCATGTTGCGCAGATTTTGTTTTGTATATGTATATTTTGTGTATTACAGAATAAATTTTTTTTTTTGACATATGTAGATTTGCTTTAGATTATGTGTTTTATGGTAACCTACAAATCGTTTATTGTTAAAATAAATAAATCAATGACCAAATAAATCTGAATAATGTTTTTTAGATTAAGTTTATGCGGTTTTAAACCGCATTATTTCTTTTAAGGTGTTATCGTTTACGATCAGAGATGTGCATAGGTTGTTGGAAGTATTGTTGGGAAAAGCTACTTTATTTAGCCTTTTTTTTTTGTTGTTAAATTATTTAACTTTAATCAAATAATTTGAAATAATCTTATCTTGAGGTCCCCTGGTTTAGGATGACAGGTCTGGAGTCAGAGAGCAGGATGTGTGAACCACTGCAGCCATCTACTGGTCATTTCAGTCACTTGGGTATAAATACTCTTATAACTTACTGTACTTTAGATTACTACTTTATTTTAGATTGTTGCTTTCTAACTTATTTTAGCTCCCCTCTACTTTAGTTAGTGCTATAACAAGTTTTTATTAAAATTAGCCTATCATTCTATGTTAGTTAGCGTAGGCGAGCGTTGCTATTTTGTAATTCTATTGCCTATTCTTCCTATAATAAAATAGTAAAAATAGAAATAGTATTGTAAAGTGTTATTTTATTATTTATTTCATTATTTAAATCTTTAGTTATGCCATATGTCATTCTATCATACCTTTACTTTAGTGTTATTTTTTACAGTAGAGTAAAGGCTGTAAAAATGATGGTCCTGCATCCACATTTAATATGGTCAACAGAGTGAGGATCCACGTGCAGTTTTATTAGCAATGCAGGCAGGGTAAATCACCAGACAGTGTCATCAGAGACGAGGCAAATGGGTGCTTCTCAAACGGAAGGTTGCATCCTTTCTAGTCCTTCTCTGCATATAAACGCTAGAATGAAATGGTCTGAGAGGGTAAGTGTGTTTGGCTATGTCACATATGTTCCCGCCCTCACCGTCACAACACGAAAATACTATTAATGCATTAAAATGAATCACAGCTGTCTACAGTCAAGTTATTGGCAGTTGAGCGTTTATTGAGTAATTTACAGCAAAACAAAAAAATAACAGATGCTTTCATGTCAGAAAACATTATTTTTGTCTTACATTTCATAATAAATTCAGACAAGCTCATCAATGGCTTGTTTTTTGTCAGTTTATTTTCATAAAGTGGAATGGATACAAGGGATTGTGGGTGACTGAAGGCTGCAAGTATACATCCCATGCATCCTTTACATTCATCAGAACGAAAGAACAAAACAAAGGCTGGCTTCCAAGGATCCTTTCCGATTGAGATGGCCTTCTGTGACGTTTGATGACATGGCAGTCTAGATATGCAGCCTTTGTAGGATGAAGCCTTTCTAGAGAAGCACCCCATGTGGCTTAAATGTTGGGATGAGCATCAGGGTTGCTCATAATCAGCAACCAGAAGGGAAAGGTATTTGGGCGACGAGGGATGATTCGTGACAGCTGGGTAGATGTTTTACAAATTGTATTGTTATTCATTTTTAAATTACATGACAAAACTAATGGTGGGGCTGATGTATGTGTGTGGGGGGGTTATTCATATTTAATACTTGAATGCTATTTGTTAAAGAATTTATTTTAATTGCTTTATTTTGAAGTTGATAATGGATAACTTTTGTGTAGTCTGAGGAATACCTTTCAACAGGGGTCTTCAAACTTGATCCTGATGGACGGCCGGTGTCTTGCAGGGTTTAGCTCCAACTTGCCTCAAAACACCTGCCTGGAAGTTTTAAGTTGACTAGTAAGACCTTGATTAGCTGCTTCATGTGTGCTTAATTTGGGGTGGAGCTAAATTCTGCAGGACAACATCCTCCGGGACTGAACTTGGGAACCCCTGCCTTTCAATAACCACAGTATTTTTCCTGGAGGGCCAAAGTCCTGCAGAGTTAAACCATAGAGGTTTATACACCCATTTACTGTAGGGGTCTGTAAAACATCTCCTTACTAAGGTTTCATTGATCCATCTGACGGTATCACAGTCAATAGTTTAATAATATTTATTGATTATATTACATTTATATTTATATTTAATTACTGACATAACTATTTATTGACCTGTTTATGTTACATTTATTGAGCTATTTATATATGCTAATAGAAATAATGAAATTTTGTACTTATAGCCTATATAGTAGTGAGTGAATTCACAGCAAGCATTACAGTTTACATTACAAAAACAAGAAGAAAAATATGCATCTCAATAAATTAGAATGTCGTGGAAAAGTTAATTTCTTTCAGTAATTTAAGTCAAATTGTGAAACTTGTTTTTTAAATTCAAAAAATTCAATAAAGTCTTTGGTTCTTTTAATTGTGAAAAAATGACTGAACAATTACTAAAAAAAAGTACTTTTCCACGACATTCTGCTTTATTGAGATGCACCTGTAGATCCAATGAAAGCATCACTCCAATTCTGTTGCACACACACACACACACAATAATTTGTATCATAAGCAATATTATTATCAGAGGAGAATAATAAGGCACACTTTCTTTTGTTGAGACACATTTCCTGAACATGGTGCTCCACATTAATAGAATGTATGAGAAGTAAATCCCAGGAGAGTAAATGTCAGGAGAGCTCAACACAAAGTGGTGGCTCATGTGGGATACCTCTGGTATAATCCTATAGTGGTGATTCATAATCCTGGTCATGGGGACCCCCGGCTCTGCATGCATGTCTCCATAAGTTTAACAGCACACACTGCATAGTTTGTATACTGGAGCAAACGTATTTCATTCATATTTTATATTCTCTCGTGCTGTTGATGCACATTTTATGTGTTCTTCATATGAAATCTGGACAAATTAAGGGTGCTGAGTGGTATTAAGCGGTACGTCTGATTATGAATGCAAAACAAACAATGATATACTGTATATATATAGAAAATTCACAGAAGAATAAAAAAGTGATTGCCCACTTCTGTAGTCATTTTGAGATCTAGTTAGTGAATGACCAGTCATGAACCAGGGGGGATTCATGGCACTTTATTAGCCTACACCTAATTCAAATCATCAGCTACATAGAAGAGAGCTCTATGAACTGAACTGAGTGCATCAGATATGGGAGACACTATGTGCAGTGGTTTAAGAAGAACCACTGTCATGGTAACCTACTTGGGTATTATATCTGAGCCTGGCTATAAACAGTAACTCTTTCATCCTCACTGGAGCAAAGAGGCCACTGTTGATGGGAAGCATGCTCTATAACTGATAAGAGTTTCTGATAAAACAGAAGTGTGATACATTGAAAAAGCTATACAGACATACAGTTAGGAAGGCCCCAGTCCCAGCTGTCTACTAGTATTGTGCAAGTGCTGAGAAGTAATTGACTCCACTTGTATACCCTTGAAGCAACAGTTTCTGTTGGAGAAACTTGAAAGATGATTGTGTGAAGTGTTAAGCCAGTGAGATGGGGTTTCCAGTAAGGTTTCTTGGCTGGTGAGGGTTATATTGTTATTCTGTGAAGAATGTTCAATAGTTGTTGAACATTCCGTCAAAGTGTTACCCTGAATCCATCATCTGTGCAGTGGGTGAGCATCTAGGAAAGACGATCTACTCACCTAGTAGCAGCAGCGCGTACAGACAATAACACACTTTTCAGCCACTGCTCCCACTCTATCTGCAGACGAAACCAAAGAAAACTGTACCAAACAAGCATGTCTTGTGATCACAGAATGTGAGTGTTTTGGCAAAGTAAAAAGGATAAAAGGGTGGTGAAAAGTGTAAAGGGTTCTACTAAAATGGGAAAATTCTAAAAATGCAAGTGCTTCATTAGGACTTTTGAATTTGGAGAAGATTTGTGTCTCACCTTCTGCCTCTTTTGTCAACATTGTGGTGAAGGTTTGTCCGAATTTCTATCTTCGTTACAGCAGTAGGAAAATGTCTTTACTTTAATTACTTCTGCTCCGTTTTCAAAGAAAACCTGTCATGAAAATTTCTCAAAACAGCTGCAACAGCAGATTGTTGCTCGGTAGTACACGCCATGTTTAAAAGTTCTCATTGGTTCCCACTTTTTTGGGAACGGAAATGCTCTAAAACGTCAGCTTTGTCAACTTTGCTCTTGAAATAGAGTGCAGCGTCACAGGATGTATGGGCGGCATGGAAGCGGAAAGCTATCTGCAAAGTGGAGTCTGACATTGAAGAATAATGTCTTTGTAGATATCTTCGACAAATTTTTATCCCATTGGACTATTCATTGTACCCATGGTACTACACTCTTCTGCTCTGAAAGTTAATAAATTCAGAGTGTAATGAGACATACATATATCTCTATTTTTGGTCGAACAGTAATAACTCATGTGTTCCACAACTGACACTTAGTGTTACAGTGAGTGACCAATACCTGTCATCTGAGAGGTTATGTCATAAATTGTCAAACAAAGTAAAGCGTTCTCTTTTTATGAATATAATAAGATCTAGGCCCAGCAAAAGGCATTAATCATCACATCAGTGATTTCTGGGTCCTGGCTATCAGAAAAACCTCTCAATGTATATAAAGAGTGGTTGGTGACACGCATCTTCTAAAAGAAGACGTTTAAGTTAAATATCATGTTTAGACAGAACTTTGAAGAACATGAGGATCGACTGTCCTGCAAAGTTTAGCGCCAACTCTAATGAATCAGGGGTTGGGCACCCCTACCTTAGCTTGATTCATTTGGGAATATGTGAACATGGCAATCACATTCGGATCCATGCTAAATCTGTCACCTAAATCTGATCACCTGAACGATGTGGTTTTCGCTTGATTAAACCAAACTCTGGAGCAGTAAAGCAATCCAATCCAACGAACCATGCTATATCACAATGTATGATGAGTAATTATGTATGTTCTGTGAAAAGCATAGCTTTGTTGTTTTGCTGTGCTAATACCTCTAAAATGAACCTATGAATGTCTGTGGGTGATAGGGTTGCCACCCGTCCCTTAAAACATGGGATTGTTCCGTTTTTTAAAGGTGAAATGATTTGGCCAACACATATTTGAATAAACAAATAAAGATTTTGCACTGTTTATAATTCTAATAGCAATTATAATAAGTAATTTGGTCTATTTATAAACTTTGTCACGTGAAAGCGAACCGTACAAAGAATAAAAAGCCGATGTGGCTTAATCCCTGATATGTTTTCAGTACAAAGCAATAGATCGAAAAGTGTAAAAGCACCCAAAGATGAGACGTGCCACTTCTCGGGCACATGTTCTTCCTAGAAATTGCCTTAAATAATAATCAATGACTGTGATAGCAATTCAAAAGTGTAAGGAGCCTTCTGCTCTGCTCACTGTTGCTCTCATGACACTCAAATGTCATTCAACGACCAATCTATGCAGAGCAAGCAGCCAATACCTGGTTATTTTATGCAATTTAAAAATCCTGGGTAGAATGTGTCCCCGGTAAGTGGCACGTATGGTCACCTTAAAGACCTGTCTTAGTGGCTGAAAGGGGCTTAAGAAAGTAGAAATGGGTCATCCACCACCAAAAAAAACTTAACAGAAACCATACCAATTAGCTTTTGAAACAGAATTGTAAAAACACCCAAGAAACGAGTAGCTGTATTATTAAAGGGTAAAACTCCAGACCTTGAATTGAAGAGACAAGAGTAGGCTTCTAATCAGAGAACTGGCTAATACAGACAAGTGCAAACTTCAAAAAGCTGGAATTTTATGCCATACAATGTTATGAAACAGTCCCAAAACAGCCTGAGAACTGCAGGACCTGAATTAGGACCTTACATCGTGAACACCTGTTGACCATTAGGGATCATGATGACTGTTGGGGAATCCAAAGACCACCTGTAACATGAGCCAAATCTGTGCACAAAAAGACAAGAAAACCGTAAGAAATCATAGATATCTCCTTTGGACATTGAAGTTAGCGCAGTTGTTACTGCAATCGAGACAGATGCCTACCAGATGTAAAAAAGGAACAGGATACATTTCCCAACCTGTCCCTGAACTGGCAGAGATCCATGAGTCAGACAGGGGAGACAGTCAATCTGGTCCTGAAGATGAAACAGAACAGATGTACCATCACCCAAAAAGGAAAAATAATGCCTCTGGTCAAAGTTAAACTACAGTGATATTGAAGATTCAGACTGGAAGAGTTAGCAATGTCAAACGTTTTGGTCTCACCCACTGGGCAAGTGGTCTTGTACTAGTTCCATATTCTCTTGAGCAGATGAGAATTTAGGAAGATGGATAGTGTAACCCTAGGTTCTTATCTATTGGCTGTAAAAAGTATGGACCCACCTCCAATACTGAAAGGAGGATTCTGTTTGGTTGGTTAATTGTCATCAAGAGTACACAGATAAATAAAAAAATGATAATAAAAAAATCGGTACACAGCTAAATCAGCTGAGGAGGAGTACTGTCACAGAGACAGAAATTTCCTCAGAAAAAATCTCTCAGTATGTATTTTTTGTGTGTGTGTGAATTCACTCTGAACGATTTGTTACAGTTTTGTATTGTTTTGCTGACTTTGGTTTTCGGGGATTTTGAATGAAGGGTTCATTATGATTAACAGTGGATGAACTAGAGAAAAGACAGAAATTAGGGATTTCAGACGAGAGTATTGCTGTAGGACAGACCGAGGTAGTGCTCTGATTCCCCCATAATCGAGAGTTCCTCTGGTATCGAGGGAGAGTGCTTCCTCTGGCACTACTGGCAAAGCAACAGTGTACGCTTTTTGCATGCAGCAATCCTTTCCAATGGCGCTATAAAGTCAAATTTGTTGAATAAAGTGTTTATTTTTGTTTGTTCTCGTCACATCATTTCGTTACGGTTGAACTACTGATGGCAGATGGACATTCAGTGGGACAGTCACAAGCCTCAAGTCAAGGGCCTCAAGCCCTTGTGTCTCTCTGTAGATGCTCTTGCCTTGGTTTTTCTTGTTTGCTTCAGCTCTGTTTCCTTGTGTAGAAATGCTTGTTTTACTTTGTTTATTTAACAAACCATATCTGCATGTGGATGTGCCTTACTTCGCCTTTGTCTAATACAGCACTGCATGTTTAGTTATGCGAGTTATGTGAAATAATTTACTCATGAACACTTAAAGGTGAACAGTAACTAAGTCAATATTTTTTTATCTGTTTTTAATCCATGCACTATTTATTTATTCATTTACATATCTTGATCTATTTTAAGGGTTTTCCAATTCATTGGACTTAAAACAAGAAAAAAAACAACAACAAAGAAACCTACAAGCCACTAAGAACAAACCCAAAAGATATGCTATAATTTTAACGCGAGGAAGAAGAGCTTTCAGATAACACTGACTGTGTGCAGCTTATGATTATCAACAACTTTGCAGTGCAAGGAGCAATGTACAAATACATACATTTATGCTGGTAAACTGAATGCAAAACATTTGCTGAAATACCCACAAAAACACTGAAAGAAGAGTAAGCAGCTTATCTTTCAAATTTCAATCAGATTTACATTCATTATTATAGCAGCAGCATGTGCATTTCCTTTCTAAATCATTCTTATTCCAATCATTAATTTCATAACAAATGCGTATGCACTGCACATTGCCACACTGAATTGTGTGAAATAATAATGGATATTAAAGACTGTCCCTTTAAGTAGATTCAAAATAGCTACTTTTACATTGCAGCCAATTATTTTTTTCAGGAGAGCAGCTTGTCTATCCACTTTTTCCTGAACGGGGAAGTAAGCCTATGGATGAGGCTTTCGGTTCGTTAGATGCTTATAAGGAAATAACAATGTGCAAACTATTTGAACTACAAACAAGTGTGGTCATAATTAAGAGATAATACATTAAAATGACACGCTAGGACACACTAATTTTCAATATCATGCAACAAAAGAAAGCTGTTTGTACAGCTAAAAAGATTTTTAAAACAACAATGCTCAATTATTGAACACATTGACTTTCACAATCAATTAATCAGTAAAGATAATGTTAATATAAAATTACACTTAGCTTAACCTCACTGTAAAGTGTTACTAAGCGGCTGTGTGAAATCACTTCTTTTAATGCACAGAGAATCTAGAAGTCTGCATTTTTGAACTTAATAGTATTTGCTCTTCAAAAATGTATGACAGTAAGCCAAAGAACATGTTGCTCCCTGTTGGATAACTACAGTTAAAACCGCCACAGATCCGAGATCTTAAGGGAGTGTTTTTCAAGGGCTTTATGAAAGCATAGGTTTGGCTGATGAAGTCAGTGAACATTTAACAAATAACACAGAGTGCAGTCTAGAAACACACACACAGAGACGGGATTTTGTACAAAAACCAATTACTGAACTTTATTACATTGAGTTTTTTTCCTGCAACATTTTTTATTCCAGTTTTCTTATTAACAAATAGAAAACAGACTGTGTATACAACAGATCGAACCTCTACAGCACTAATCATTCACAAGGTAAAAATGAACTTGCCAACATATTCTGAACATATGGCCAGGTCTCTCTGAAATGACGTCCTGTAGGAATTGTTTTTATTTCGACTTGTGCTGCCTCACCCCACCAGAGGAGACCGCCAAATACCTGGGGTGCGTGGATAATACAGTAGATATAACTTTTGTACCATGAATAGATTCACACACAGCAGTCTCGTGTAATTTTCTCTATGTTGGTATATCAAGAAGAGTCCAGGATATAGGTTTTGAGAGAATTATGGACAATAGAGCAGAAGCTGTTTATATACTGTATCTATAATAGTATTTATATTTATTCATAATTATAAATTTATGTATATATATATTTCTGTATAAAAAGAAGAGTTGGATTAAACAGAGCTGACTCTCCCTTGGGGGAGTGGTTTATACTGTACAGGTGCCAATGGCGATTGGTCTCATTTCAATATCTGGTCTTCAGTTGTCACGGAGAAGCGGGCATGTTTTTCGTTAGGATTGCTTTCAGTTCCCGGTAACGCTCACGGTGAGCGCGTTCCCATTAGAAGGTTGCTTCCTAACCCTTCCTAAGTTCTGTACAGTGCCCGTTTTATCAATTAGTTGATGTACTTTCCCCTACAAAAGGCTTTTCTTACTTAATTTAGTACCACTAACCCAAATCCATACGTCTTGCAGTTGGAAATTTTTCTTTTATCACTGAGACGGACACAGAACATTAAAGGCTTCTCCAAAAGTGAACCTGCTCATTTTAGCCCAGTAAGACCAATTATACATATTGAAGAAAAAAGAAAAGAAAAAAAAAACAAAACAGTAAAATCATGTTACAAAGTCAAACCATCAGCAGCTTAGAGAACAGCGATTCTCTGGTATTAGTATCAGGAACATGTTAAAAATACATATTCTTGTGCTAAAATAACCTATTATGAAGAAAATCAAAAATAAAACAGTACAGATTATGGAAAAGGTAGACCCACGGAAAAGGCCATTAAGACAAAAGATGTTAAAAGATGATTAAAACAAACACAAATATTCTAAATAAGAATAATAACAATATTGTCGTACTGAATTTTTAAAATAATTACAAATGATAACCATGATTTATGATTTTTCAAAAAAATAAAATAAAAAAAGGAAAAGAAAAAGCCAAACAGCAAAGAAACAAGAAGAATTAGTGCTACCAGTAGCCTTCAACTGTAGTGTGGGTTGGCGCATGCTAAAGAGCAACTAGAATAGTTTTTTTTTTATGGTGCTTCTTGAAAGAGAGTTGTCTATACTTCTTAAAGCAATCTCTTGATGCCAGTCAATAACGGACTTCTGTGATTGGTTAACCAGCCACTGGATAGCCAGCCTTTCCCACCCCCCAGATCTCTGTACAGGATGAGGATGGGGAACGGTGGCTCAGAAGGAACACTTGGTGCACTCCTGAAGAGTTGTACCAGAGGGCTGTGGTCCAGGAGTGGTTACGTTGCATAGTGATCAAAGCTCCCCAGGTATTCCAAAGCGGCTCTGTAGCACAGCTGGTACTGGTCCTGCAAGGGAAAAATCAGCCCGTGTCAGCAGGACAAACAATCGCCTCCTTAGCTAATAAAACAGAGCTGGTGACAAAGAGCTCATGCTCCATATCAACCTTCAGCTGAAAATGACTTTTTAAGACATGTCCCTGAAGATACCACTGAAGCATGTTAGCATATTGGCAATCAAAACCTGTTGGATAAGTCATCTAAGTTTAAATCAGCAGCTTTAACCGAATACTGGACAAGTGGAATCCCAATTTTTGGGCAGTAGGACAGTACCTCTGTCTGCACCATGGCAGGTCTTTGTGTGCGCAGGGTCTTAACGGTCTGAAACAGATCCACCACACCCTCGTATCTCATCCTCTCCAGGACAATACTGAGAGTGATGAAAACACCTGTTCTTCCCACTCCAGCACTGAAAAACATCAACATCTGTCAACTTAACACCTGTTACACAAGGGTGAAGGATCTGCCTGACATGCAGTCTTGAATGTAATGCACTTTACATTGTGTCTTGTGTTTAGGATGTTGTGAAATTAAATATAATTTTATTGTTTATAATGTTTTTTACACATTATTATTTTTTAAATTATTAATTTAATAAATGCACAAACAATTGCTTTAAAAGATAATTACTTTAAACATTTTAAAAACAAAAATTGCCTACAATTTTTAGTAAATGTTTTTATAGATGATTAAATTAAAATAAACCATAAAATTAAATCAAATTGTTAAATTTTTTATTAAATTTAATTTAAATATTAATTTAAATATTAAATTAAGAAATAAAATAAACATGTGTGTGTGAAAGTAAACTGGTTCATTATTAAATAAATACATTTTTGTAATAGTATGTTGTGAACTAAGTGTATCATCCATTTTTATTGTGCAAAATATTTATTTGGTAATTAGCAGTGTAATAAGTGGGCTAATGTTTGTTATATTGTCATTATTTGACAATCTTCATTTGCATATCAGATGACTGTATATTATCCTTAGTCCTATTTTGCTGTTCATATTTACATTCAGACTGTAAAAAACGATCAGCATACCTGCAGTGCACAGTGATTGGTCCATCTTGCCCAAACTGCTCCTTGGTTTTATGAACTTGGCCAATAAAATCAATGAATCCCTCGCCAGTTTTTGGCACTCCTTGCTCTGGCCAGTCGGTGAACTGGAACTGCCGAATGGTTCTAGATTGACCGTCCTAAAGAAAATAAAGAATCAAGGGTTTATTAGGCTGTTGGTTTCACTCTCACATATGCACACAACAGCTGGATGCCATCCGCAGCAGGGAGCCTCTGTCCATATGCTCACTGTATGACCGTGTGTGTGTACACGATTTAGCTACAAGCTTATTCATAACCTTGGTACTATTTATAGCCACCAGAAAGCTCTTAAGTCCAAAGTGAGCTGCAGGATGTGAGAGCGCCGTGTTGGTGTGAAACATCCGCCGCCAGCAACAGATTGCTCACACACCCCAGCGGTGCCCTCAAGTACCATCCTGAGTGACATTCATATGAAAAAAAAACACACAAATAATCCTCCTCTGGCAGATTCCTGCAGGTGATGGATGCACGTACCCTGGCATCTGTGACTTTAAACTCTCGCAGGATGTACTGGGGCATGTTGTATTCAGCCATGGGATCCACCACGAAGTACTGATAGCGGGCCGAGCGCTCAGCTGGCCAGTACTGATGACACTTCTCCTGCAGGATGTGGAAAAATATGAGAAAATCTCCAGGATTTAAAACACCAGGATGTGAGTTAAAGAGAGGAAGGCGCTCTTACCCGTCCCATCTCTCTGAGTTTGGTCAGCATCACTACAATAGTGGAATTGTGCTCCCATAACATCCTCCAGAAGTCCTCAGTGGTCTCCGCTAGAGGGCCCTGAGTGGCAACATAGGCCTTCTGCTGTCTGTGGACACATAAAAATGTATTTTGAGATCTAGATGCAAAACAAATGTGCCCAGAACAATGACATGAGCATGACAATAGGCAGAAAACAATTGTAAAAAAAAAAAAAAACCCAAATTGGCTGGTAGTCAACTAGTGCTTTTTTTTTTTTTTTTAAGTACTGTAGAGGTCTAATTAGTGCTCTTTTAGTGTATACTATCAGAGTATGTTTTTTTATTTTATTTATAAATGTAATAATATAAGTCAGTTTAGATAAAGCATCTGCTAAATGACAACATGTTTACATTTTAATTTTATTTTCAATTTTGTCTTTGCATATTAATTGTATTAATTTATTAATTACATAAAACTATTTGCTAAAAATGTTTTAAATTTTTTTCAGTAATTTTAGTAAATAAAACTTATTTTAATTACATTTTTTCTGTTGCCAAAGAAATTATAAGACATCAATTGTCATAGATTTTTTTTTCAGAACTGGTTTAATCAATTTTCTTGTAAAATATTGGTCATTTAACCTATTAACACCTGCACCAAACATCTATATATTACTAAGAAAAAAAAAAAAAAAATCACACCAATGTAAAACAAAAAAGTCCATGAGACAGCTTTATACTCAAAACAGTAGAAAAGCCAATCAGAAAAGCTCTCTACCTATCAATCATCAGATTTGGGGATTCGTTTTGGAGAGCAGGTTGTGTAGAAAGGGCAGGATTAACAGAGGTCTAATTAAGTGGGTAGAAGAAGTTGCCAAACAATCACTTAAAAATGATTGATTAGATTGTGAATCAATCTACTGGTCTACCCGTGTATATATACATATAGTTTGGGAGTTTTATTAACGTGACCACTGGGTGGCAGCAGTGTACTTTGCTACAGCAGCTTGAGCAATCAGTGTGCCCATGGCACACACATCACTGTCTCATACAAACAGTGCCACGGGTTAGCAACTAATGAAGGTGCTGCAGGCGAGGCAATAACATGGAACTGGGAGATTAAAGTCTGCTCAGGGCCTTGTTCCGACAAATAAAGAGACGGCAGAGAAGAAGAGAGGAGAGATGGGGAGAGACGAGCCAGAATAAAGAGCAAAGAAGAACGAAAGACCCCCTCCCTCAACCGACCACTCATTCCAGAAGACACAAACACACACACACACACACACACAAGCACACACAAATATGATGCTACGAAGAACACAACGCAGACGTCAGGGACACACTGCCTTTGACAAAGCCAAATTACCTCTATATTAATCATGCAGTTCTTCCTTGGAGGTTATTTTCCCCCAATCAAACAAAATGCGACACGAACACTAAAACGGTTATAAAGGCAGACACAAAAACATCTCTAATGACGAATTTGCTAAACTAGTTAGAAGGTCAAGCGTGTTTCTGTGCTTATCGCATTAACGTGCTGTTTAAAAAGCGGCTTAATTGCTGTTTTTTGACAAGACCAGAGCAAACCGACCCAGAGGCTCAGCTAAAGAGGAAGACATGCCCGAAGATTCGTTTTCTGAAGCTCATCCGGTTTTAGAAATAAGACTCGTGTCAATTACGCTTTGGCACAGGTTGAGTTCCTCCAGAGTAGCTCTCATTAAGTTTTAATTCAAACGAGAGAGGCTGATGTATCAAGCCCCTAGACATTTTCTTCACAGACTCTGTGACATTTCGTGCCCACGCTTCGTTTTACGGCAAACACGACTGGCCTTTTCTCTCTCGCTTTTCCTTCCTTGATTTTCTCAAGCGTTCACCCCATTGAGAGCGCCTCCTTTTGTAATTCAATAAACAGCTGTCAGACAGAGTAAGGCAACAAAATATGTGAAGGCTGAAAATGTGTAGACAGACTACACTATGCTGCTCGTTGTTTAGGGGAATATTGCAGTGAAGAAAAAAAGAGAGTTATGGATCATCTCATTTACCTCGTATGAGAATGAGTCTGGTGAAAACAAAACAGGAGGAATAAGTAGTAGGCGAGAAATCTACTGATCAAAACCACTGGATTTATTTAAAGGCATAAATTAACAGCTGCCGAGTGCCTTTTTTGAACAATAATTTGTTTAAAAACCGGTGAGAAAATAACACATGCCAGAAAAGGAAAATTTTACAAAGCAGTGAAAATACTTACTGTGTGTCAAGGAAACAAAAATAATGAGTTTATTCAACAAATTTGTCTCCTCCACATCACCCTATAGCAAGGGGTCACCAAGTTCGGTCCTGGAGGGCCGGTGTCCCTGCAGAGTTTAGCTCCAACCCCAATCAAACACACCCGAAGCTGCTAATTAAGGTCTAACTAGGTGTACTCGAAACTTCCAGGCAGGTGTATTGAGGCAAGTGAGAACTAAACTCTGCGGGACACCGGCCCTCCAGGATCAAGTTTGATGACCCCTGCTGTGCCATGTTCAAGAGCATAACATTTGTTGCAACGAACGTACACAGATACGTCATTTTCGTTCAGATCCAAGTGTAAACAGCGTAAACAAAACACAGAACAGCATACGTTGTTTTGTATCACACGTGATACTCTCCAAAATGGCCCAAGAGGGTGAAATTACGGTTGAACCACTGATGTCCCATGGGTTATTTTAATGATCTCTGAGCACTGAATGTATTAGGATCCTTGCTGTCTATGGGAGGGTCAAAGAGCTCTCAGATTCCATCAAAAATATCTTAATTTGTGTTCCAAAGATGACCAAAGGTATTACAGGTTCGGAACGACATGAGGGTATGACATGAGTAAGAAATGACAGAATTTAAATTTTTGGGTGAACTATCACTTTAAGGGGAGACACTGCAGGTCAAAACCCTGTTTTATCATACACCTGTCAAAGTTGAGATTATTGGCTTTTTGGTTTTTCATAAATATTTTTTTCAGTCTGGTGGAAAAAGACCCTCAAAGATGAATACTTTCTCCTACACTGAGCCACATATCTCCACTTCAGTAGTACTTGCAGAGTAAGTTACAGACACGGTACTTATCCTGAAGGTTTTTACAGATTTACAATTTAAACTTGATAATATACTACATTTTATTCCCCCCAAAAAGGGTCAACATTTATTTTATACAAGTATATATTTTAGAATATTTGTAATACAAAATTTGTTTGCAATTATTAATGTAATCAACCAACTAGGTAAGCAAGGTGATGATTACTAGTTAATTTGTTTTACCCTATTTACCTGAAGTCTCATCTTAACTATCAGGAATGGCAACCTATAAAAATAGTACTGAACCGTAGCAATGATCAGATCCTTGTCAGTGCAAGTAACCGGAGCAAACATTGTTATTTATCTCTCTCTGTCTCTCTCTCTATATATTTAAAAAATTAAATATTTAAAAAATATGTTATTAAAAATAATGCAAAATGCAGTTCATGGTTGGTAACACAACTGAAGGATGCATTTTCTCTAAAATCAATTTGCATGGTCAGGTGTGAAAATCCTTACATTTTGGGCCCTGGACTTATATTTATAACAGGAAACAGAAGCAGCCAAGCTCTGATCATGATTCATTTAATGTGTTGGAGAGAGCGATTCATAATGCAATGCAACTGCGTGTGCAGTCTTTTTTTTTTAGATCCTCAACTGTCAGAATCTTAAATGTCTCTAACAAATATGTTTATACCAGCTGCTTGAAAAAAATCTAGACCTTGAGAATTAAAGCAAACAGGCTCCTCCATGTTTTTGTAATGGTTTGGCACGGGCAGCTACCTGTATCCATCGATGCAGCTGGCATTGATGTAGTCAGATCCCTCCACTCCTCGGATTGGCTGCAGGCACACCCGTGTTGACTCAAAAGGCATGATATTGACGAGCCGGTTCTTGAACTTGTTGCAGGGCAGGTTGGCGCTGATGAATCGTGAGGTGTGGGCTTTGGAGTTGGCGAGTCTCTGTGGAAACATTGTTGGGTTCAGAGGGCTTGAGCGTAAACAAGCTGGCAGAAACATAGAGGAAAACCGAATATTTTTTAAATGCGGTGGAGACGTGTCCTATAGAGCAAACCGACACTAAAGGCGTGTCTGTTGTGATTGTAAATTGAAGGTGAGCTCTGGAGCAGTACTGAGGGATGCGGGCGAAACGGTCTGACTGGGAAAGCGAGGGCGTGACTGGCAGCGGGGCAGAGAAAGCACAGATGGACATCAGCAGAGAGCGCGAAGAGACCGTTGGCTCTACTACAAGCTCTGTCTGTACTGGTTACCCCCTTCTGTCTTTTTGCGCCAGATGCTGTTTCTACTTCTAGAATCCGCTATGAGTTCAGCATCCTAGTTATACCAGCATTCACTATCCCAAAAGCTCTATTAACAGATGGAACAGTAAAGCATTTTCAATAAAACATTCATTTGGTTTGAGGTCTAAGGGTTTGAGTCGTTAGATTTGTTTACGCCAATTTTTGCCAGTCCGAAAAAAATCCAGTCTGATTTCTGATTCTAATTGTTCAATTAATATTTGATGTATTTTATATTTATAATTCATGTACTCTAAACTTTGGAGTCTATCTATCTATAGGTCATTTTTATTTATTTTTTATTTATTACAAATTTAAAAAATTTAAAAATATGCAGACATAAAAAAACAAACAAAAAAAATTAACAAAAAAATATAAAAAATTTAAGCATAAATCAGCATGAATAAATAAATAAATAAGTTATAGATTTTGTGACTTAGCAATTTTGAGACCAAGTGGTGTGGATGGATGAGGGTTATAGTTTGTTATAGTTAACCTACATTTTTATTTAGTTTTTATTGAAGACAGATTCATCTGATCATGTGATCTAGCTCTATGAGGCAATCCACTCCATATAAAATAAATTAAGCTTTAATTTATGCTACTGATGGTCTTCTTTACTATAAATATTTTAGTGGTAGGTGTTTTTTTTAATAAAGAAAGTATGACTGAATGCATCCTAAATATGCCACTGTAAACAAGCAAAATCAGTGTGGTGATGTGAAGTCACCTTAAACTCCAGCTCCATGGCTGTGACGGTCTCTCCCAGCGGTGGCTGGGTGAGCTTCTGGATGTGGGCGTAGAGGTTTCGGGCAGGGACCTCTGTGTTTCCACAGGTGGCGGCTTCCAGCAAGGCCTCGTGGATAAAGATGTACTGGTCCTCCGTCTGCACCATGTAGTTCCTCTGGGCTCTCATGCATGTGACGTGGCCATAAATGTCTACTGTCTTCTCGTGTTTCATCCTCTCCAGCATCGCGTCAATAACTATGAAGCAGCCCGTGCGGCCCACTCCAGCACTGAGAAAGACAAACTTTGGTTAAACTACAATCTTTTCAACCAATTCCACCAAGCAAACCTACAACTGCTCACTTTACAAGAGAGTTTTATAAGTGAAAAGGTCAGCAGTAAATGAAAGACTGGGAACCGGCGCTAACCTGCAGTGCACTACCATGGGTCCAGCATCAGGAGGGTTGCAGGCTTTGACCCTGCGCAGGAAGGCTAGGATGGGGGTGGGGTATTCAGGCACTCCGTGGTCTGGCCAGGCCATGAACTGGAACTGCCTGACCTCACGCTTCTCACTAGAGCCATTCTGTTTGAGCAAAGAGGAAGAAAGTAGGTTAAGTGGCTGAAAATGTGGAAATTTACTATATAAGAGGAAAAGGCAAGCAACTTTTTACCTTGTAAAGAGCAAAGGTGCGCACACTGTAAGTTGCCAACTCAACAGCGTCAAGCATGGTCACTTGGATCATTCCGTAAGTCTCTGTGCCACGAATGGGCCAATACTGGTCACACTTGACCTGTTTAGGAAGACAAGAATGAAACAGTCAGTCCTGTTTGAAATGACAGATGCTTATTTCCACAAAAATCCATATTTTACAGCCTGCAAGCACAGAAATCAGAAATGTTTTTTAATCACCAAATTAGCATATTTGAAGGATTTCTAAAGAAGGACCCTGAAGACAGGACTAATGGCTGCCGCAAATTCTACTTTTGTCAGCAAAACAATAAATTACATTTAAAAATGTACAAAATACCAATGATATTTCACAACAGTACAATGGTACAGTTTTTTAAATCAAATATATTTATCCTTGATGAACATAACAGACTTTCTTCTTCTTCAAAAAAAAAAAACCTGGCACAATGACACATCTCTATATTTACATGCATAATTAATCGCAAGACTACTGTAGCAATAGTTATGAATTATAATGTGAATATACACTAATTTAAACAATTAGTAATTATTGTCCATATACTGTAAATATTTTACATATCAGCCAACTTTTACTGATTTCCTATTTAAGTGTCCTTATTAACAGGGCTTATTTTTATACAGCTTTCCACAGTTCATATTTGAATGGTGAATAATTACCTAATTTCACTTTAGTGCTGAAATGACTAAGTTAAGGTGTGTGCCACCTACAGTACACCCAATAACTCCTATTAACAACAAAGTAGAGTGCATACAAATATAATTTAAAACGACAAAAGCGGTAGAAATTTCTCTAAATGGCGTGCTTTGTTTAGCTTTCAATCATCTACTCCAGGCAAAGACCAACTAAAAATGACACAGAGTTCATTTCTTCTTCAAGGTAGGTCCTGTCAGCAGTGAAACTAGGCCAGTTGTTCTGTCTCTGCTGGAGGTTTTCATCAGGAGGCTTGGGGACGCACTTTACCTATGAAGTAATGCCTTATAGGCGGACAGCCTTGCTAAAACCCACTCATTTACCACGCTAGCTCTGCCAACACATGTCTCTTTCTCTATAAGCCTTTAGCTCCCATCTGACCTCCCATCCATCAACAAAAACCTGAGCGTACGCATTCTCCAGAGGGAGGAATTGCAGGTTATCTGCTGTCAGATATGACATTTGAGCTGAACAGAAAACTAGTCAACTGCTCTCTCACCAACCCTGGGTGCCACTGGCCTGTTGCTGCGCCCAGCACAACAGCGCACTAAAAGCCCACATAGTGATTGGACTCATAGATACGCAGGTCTCTTTAGTGCCAAGCACAGACGGATGTTTTATAGTGCGAAGAGAGTTGTGAACCATTGTACTGTGTCATCCAACAAAAAGGATGGCAATGGTATTTTGTCTTTTATTTTATGACTATATTTTGTGAGGTTGGATAGGAACTCACACTATTTCGGGAGGGACCTTAGAGTAAAGAAAGTGTGCTCTTTGTACATTTTATATACTCTGCTCTGCACTTACACTATTACTCAATGTTTTATTTATTTATTTTTAAAGATATGCATACTTTTATTTAGCAAGAACTCATCAATAATAATAATAAACAAAAAGATAATAAAATTATGCCTTTACTTTGTAAGAAGAAATTCAGTAACACTTTAGAATAGGGAACACATATTCAATATTTACTATGATTTTTCCCTCATATTGATAATATGATGCTTATTAATAGTCAGTTGTTAAGTTTAGGTATTGGGCAGGATTAGGGATGCAGAATAAGGTCATGTAAAATAAGACATTAATATGTGCTTAATTACTTCTAATGTTATAGTAATCCGAATGCTAATAAGCAACTAGTTAAGAGACCCCCAAAAAGTGTTACCGAAATTTCATTACATTTAATGTGTTAATCTAAAAATCCTAAGCAATGGATGCTGAAAATAGTTCTGAAAAAACAAAACAAAAAACTAGCATTACAAAGCAGAATCAAGAATCAATCATTAACACTTATGAACTGAGTCAACTCTTGATTTAAACCTTGATGAAGTCAAAGCTTGATTTAATTGTTATATTATATAGTATAAGGTTCTTAATATCCATTAGTTGCTTATTAGCATGCATATTTTTAACATTTCAGCTGTTTATTTGCACTAATAAAGCACATATTCTGCATGACCATATTCTACATCCCTAATCCTGCCCAATAGCTACATTTAACGACTTAAGTCACATTAATTATTAGCTTTCGATGCCTCTGGTACTTACCCTGGACTTCTCTTCCAGTCTGGTCATCATGACGATGGTACTGGCTCTCTGCTCCCAAACCATCCTCCAGAAGTCGCTCAGAGTCTCAGGCAGAGGGCCCTGTGTGGCAATGTAGGCATTCTGCTTACGGTAACCATCAATGTAGTTAGAATTGATGTAGTCGCTGCCTGGAACACCTTTAGATAGAGACAACAATTCACTGGTGGCCCACTTATATCACTATATGTGCTAATTGCACACTTCCCCTAAACATACACACATCTGTCACCATAATGAAATGTTAAAGGTCAACACATTTGTTTGACTTTTACCGTCCACGGGGGTGAGAACAACTCTCGAGTGGTCGTAAGCAATAACGTTGGCATAACGGTTCTTTGGCTTGTTGACCTCCAAGTTAGAGTTCTCCCATGTGAACTGCTGGCCTGGATCAACGGACTGCAGGGGAAAGATGAGAGGACAAAGAGAAGGAGGGGAGAGAGAGAGAGAAATCTGTTCAGTCTTTTGAGGCACCTTGTTTGAAGCTTGATACCACAGAGTGCCGCAGGGGTAAATTTGAACTAGCATCACTTCAGCAAGAGAGGCTTTGTTTCTATAGCAACCCGGCGTTTTGAACGGAGACCCGCAGGAACCGGAGCTGACTTTGCCACCAGGGTTGTTAGAACTGATGGACTGGCAAAGCTCAAGAGTGGTAATTTGGATCCCTTTGTGGATATATTGCAGTTCTGTTCCCTTACTAGTCATCATCTGCCCTGTAATAATAGCAAGTTCATCTGCTGCATTATCACAGGCGACCAACAGATGGCTTAGTGCTCACTGACACCATAACTCAAACATGATCACTGTAGGGGGCTCCGATAATAGCACCACTGACTCGCTACAGCTGTACCTGAGCTCATCGGGGCATATGGCTTTGATGCTAAAGATTACACTGAGAGGAGCGAGCGTTCAGATGCTCGGCCTGGACTAATGGATTACTGGTGTCCATGTGGACTTCATGCCTGCGCTTGATTTTGTGCCTGCTGACAGGAGCGAAGAGGGAAGAGCAATGGCTGAGGAATAGCAGACCCAACAGGGAGAGTGTGGATTTATGGAGACAGACAGGAAGCTCTAAAGAGAGAGGACAGATGAACACATCTGGAGGAAAAGCCTGCATATATCACTGACTGCATGCATGAGGTGACGCCCTGAATGGGTAACAGACGTTCCAGATGAGGCCTTTTTAACAGGTAAGTTGTCGGCAATGATTAAACACAATTATTCAATCAATTTAAATATAAAATAAACATCCTTTTTGCAATCTGTGGCTGGTTGTTTTGATGGCACAATCATTCACTGTATTGTTTGTTTTAAAATAAAGGGAAGAATTGATTTATCTGCTCACGCTTTCTTCCTCTAATGTGTTTTTAGATACCTAATTCACAGCTATAACAGAACTCACAAAAGAGAAGCAGAAAACGTACAACTTGCATATGAAAAGATTGAGGCAGAAATGGCATTAATAAAAATGAAGTTAATGTTCCCTTGGCTCGAATCAAGCGTGGTGCTACAAACACCAAGAAGTCACGTGTTTAATACCCAGGGAGCACACATACTGGAATGCCTGTACCTGTAAGTCACAGTGGATGAAAACATCATTCAAATAAATCAAATGTAAATTCACTGCAGGAAATGAAACGTGCACTCTAATAGGGATGCTCACTTCGGTTATTTCTCGTAACCGACAACTGATGCTCGTTCACCGATTATTACCGGTTGACCGTAACATTATTTTAAATTAGAATTTCAATTAATTAGAAAGGTTAAGAGCCTGTGACCCGTTAAAAATAGTTATATTTGTTTTCTGTGGATTCATTGCACACGCGCAGAAAACTAGCAAACAACAGAAGATTTACGTGATCATATCCATTTCATATCATACGCCTGCAGCACTTTTGCGACCAGATAAAAAACATTATAAAGTATAAATAGGCCTATACGAGAAACATATAGCTATTTTACATAAATAATAAATCAAGAAAACGAAAGAAAAGTTAGCAACAGTAACCCAATTAATATTGAAGATGGCACCGTCCAAAAAAGTCACTTTCTGACATGACAGGAGTCCAATCCAGGCGTGATTTCATCAAACCTTCATTAAACGACAGCAGCTTTGGACGAAGAGCGGAGCATTTGAATCGCGCATTGAACACAAAACTGACGGGACCGCTCCGGCAGAAAACTGACGAGATCTAATACTTTCAGCTCATTTCTCCAGCACTGTAAGTTACTCAAAACACACATAAAAACACCCGGTAGACGCGCGTTTGTGCAGCAGAGCGGCTCTCTTTAGCAGTGTATGACGAGTCCTGTTCCGTTCAGCACAGCGAGTGTGTGCCGAGAATGCAGTTGTGTGTCCTGAACATTTAAAGGTGAGTACCCTTACAGAACGCGGTGGTCACTCCCTGTATTAGGATTTAACTATTGGATTCTGCTGCTGTGTGAATGAGGCCAATAAAATGCAACACAATTTTATCTAGACTATGAGCAGGTAAAATAATGAAATAAAGAAATAAATTGACCTTTTAAACCGTTTAGGATTGTATTAATCGGTCGAAATTCATATCGGTCAGTTAACTGTTAAAATGAACATCCCTATACTCTACATTGAGCTGGATACTGGATTCCTCATTCTGACTTCAGAGGATTACTCATGGGGCTAGAGCTGGGGTTGCACTCTCTCCCTTTCTTTCTCAAGTCACAGGTCTCCTCGGCTCAGATGACACTGGGTCGTATCGTAGCATTGATCGACTGCAATATGCAGCAGCTTGCTCGGCCAGTCAATAATGTCACAGGGTCTCTTGTTATTCAGCATTGATCTGCCTGTTTCTGGACAAGGCACTGCTTGACTCAGTGCCCATCAACTGCCACACCTTTCACTTGATTTGGCATAACATCCGCTTCACCTCAGCTTGTTTTCGATGCCTCTGTAAACAGCCATAAAGCGCTCTCTTCAAAACATAACTATTTTTTTTTAAATTTTCACTTATGAAGTAATGCTCAAAAGTAAACAGCAACTCAGCGCTCAATATAAATAAACTGCCACATTGAAGTATCTGAGGTGCTAAGTGTTTCTCTGCCAGTTTATCGGCAAGCATCTTGGAGGAACATTTACTTTGCCGTAAGCTTTCGCACGCAAGTACAGGTAATGTGCGAATAAGACAGCTGGCATGCTGACTGGCAGTGCTCAGCAAACAAGGGGAACAAATATGAGCTGTCACTACATGAGATGACAAGCTTGAGAGATGCGGATAATGATAGCGGTGGGAGGTGAGCGCTGGCTCCTATAAAAAGCTTTGGCTCTAGTGGGTTGACAAACATAAACTCGTTACTGGTGAGAATCAGTGTCTGATGGGAGTGTTAGCTATTGCTATTGCCACCAGTTAAGTTGACGAGTGTTTTTAAAGGGCTCTGTAGATCAAAGGGAAACATTTTTGGACACCACTCAATTCAAATTCTGGGTCAGGTTTAAATCTTTCAAAAACAACTGACTGTTGAGTTATATGGGTGTCATACTGGTTTTCTGTAAAGATCAGCTCTGTGGTGTGGTCATAGTTTTGTCAACCGATTAAAAGGCAAAGGAACAAGAAGTTGAGGATATTTGGTGGAAATAAGCAAGCAAAACAATGAAACTGAGCAACGGATGCATCAAACAGAGCATGGAGCCAATAAACGTGCTGGTGTCCCACTGCCTTGCTCATGCTGGCTGGACTAGGCTACTCCCATTGGCCCAAGCTGAACCATCTGTCCCCTTGAGAGGGGGCCTTCCTTGACAGGAGGACATGACATCACCACATGCCAAGAGCAGGTTGCGAGCACCGCCTGGCTACGGAGGGCTTGCGTGGTGAAAACGACAAAAGCGGAGAGGAGAGGAGAGATTTGGCACATATGGTTGCTGAAACAGCTCGCCACGTCCCTCAAAGTGTCACTAAATGTCTGTGGAGAGGAATGAATATAAGGAGGTCTATAAAAAGACAAAATCCTAGTCGTATTTTATATATTTTTTCCCTCCCACAGACACGTGTGTAATTACAGAAAAGAGGGTTTCGTTGGTTGGAGTGAAGTTTTAATTGCAGTTTTACTATAAATACAACTGTGATTGGGAAAAAAGACACCGAAGTGACACAAGAAGAGCAAAAAAAACAAATTGAAAAGTGTTATGCATGCAAATCGACAGCTTCTTTGTTCATAAACATCTATTGTATTACTTAAGACAAATTTGTGAATACATCAACAAGTGTTTGTCTCACCAAAACTGACTGGACCAACACCGTCTGGTGTTTTAATTAAATAATTCCACACCTTTAGGATGACGACTGACAGGCATGTTAAATATCGCTCTCAGAAAAAGGTTTAACAGGCTTTTTTTCTCAACTTCGAGAAGAAGTGACAAGGCCTTTGTGTGTATTGAAGATTTACAGAAAGAGATCATGGGAAAATTAACATCTGTCTGTCTGGAAGAGGTAAGCGTGAGCAGCTGTCATAACACCGGATGTGGGTGATCTAAGTGTTAAAGGCAGGAGAATCTATTAGAAAACACCAAGTGTGAAAATGGTTCTAAAGACAGACCAGACCCAACAATCAAACAATAGAAACCCTCTCAGTTTTACTGAGTTTCTGCAGAGAATGAAGGAAAAAAAACTGACAGCGACAAGCTTCGACAAACACTGCTAAAAAAACGGACAAAAATGTTACTTTGGGGTACAACAGCTTGTCAATGGGGCAGTACTCTCAAAAACCTGTGTCATTTCTAGCCCTAAAAGGTGCATATTAGTACTTCAGCAGTCTTAAGGTACTACTATGAACCCTTAAGCAGTAATTACGGTACAAATGTGTCCTTTTGAGTGTACTGCCTGCAATAATAAGCAGTTATACACCTAAAGGTACAAATTTGCGCAATTTTCTTTGCAAAGTTACAAAATACCATTCATTTTCAATGAGAGTCGACCGTTTCTGGAAACATGAGTGAAAAGCTCCACTTTATGCAAACGAGCAGTTATGGCGACTGCAACTGAGAGTGCATATAGTGACCTTTCACCTGATACATCTGGATATTGTAGCTTAAAGATAGAAAAAAATTTGGGTTACTTGTTCTTCCCTACCTGCATAGTTCAGCGCCAAGTCTGCTTTGTTTCCAAAGATCTTAATTAGCTGGCTCACATGCGTTTCATTAGAGTTGGATGTGAACTTAGCAGAAGGGTAGATCTCCAGAAACAGGATTTGGGAACTCCTAAACTATGTAGGTAGCCAAGCTTACTCTTTAAGGACCACATTCATGCAGAATTCAGTTCCAACCCTGCTCTAACACAACTGCCTGTTATTTTTACGTAACCCTGTGCATTTTAATTGTGGCTAGGCAACAGGATAGGCAACCCCTGTCCTAGAGAATACATAACTATAATTAATCCAGCTGCATCAGTTGAACAAGTTGTCCAAAAATTGTCCTACCTCATACTCCTGGGAAAACCGTAGAGAATCGTTGGCCTTGAGTCGCTCAATGTGATCTGCTAGCTCGCAGACTGAAATGGGAGGATGTTCCCTCATTCCTAAAAGAGAAAATAAGACAGGAAGTGGTGAGCACATCACACCTGATGCATTGTACCGTTACAACAGGGAGCAAGTCTGTCAGTTTTGAGGTGAGAAGGCAACGACATAAAGAGGTTCTTCTCGCACCTTCATGTGACATGATCCCTCTGCGAGATTTGTGCTGACATTATGTTGTGCCCGCTTACGTCTATGCCCCAAACAAGCTCTGGATTTCTTGTCTGGGCGGGTCATCTTAGTACTAAAAAACATTTCCTTGCCACTGTCAGCGTCTGAAACGTATCAAGGCTATGCATGCTCAGCTGAAACTGAGGAAATGTTCAGCCTGTGTGTTGTTTGATGAGGAAAGGAGGAGGGTTCGTAATAGAGAGGATCTGTCATTAGGATTCCAGTGGTTGAGGATGAATGAGCAGGACTGAGATGCTTAATGGGACATGGGTTGGGTATGATTCCCCATTATGAGTTCATTATGCCCACAGTGAGCACAGTAATGTCTGGATGAGCCCCCTGCCAGCTACTTCATGCAACCGTTACTGCGAGACAGTGGGCGGCAGGATCATGGGGCCACTCTCTTAATCAACCACACCGACGTGATGCCAAAAACTGGTCTGGTCTAGATTGCTGACACATACAACACATATGAGCTATATGTTTCAGACATTTAATATGAAGTGAAAAGTCAGAAGAAAGGTTTTACAGCATACCTCGCATGTAAATGCTCAAGAATGCATTTTAATTTAATGTGTCAGTTGTGAAAATTGTGATGAAGATGAATGAACACATTCAGTCACCTTGTGGGACCACCATATGCACAGTATGTGATAAAGCATCATTAGCACAAAATAATGTGTGGCTATTAAACAATATACAAGAACAATTTTCTAACTGAGTATCGCTAAATACTGTATCCTGAGCCATTATTAAATAAATATCCTTGTCATTTGACATATTGCTGTTTTAGCTTGTAGCACAAAAGTAGAACACGTATTTCAAATCTTTTATCGTATCTTATACAACAAAAACAGCATATGCTATTTGCATGTAATTATGACTGTTTTCCAGCACACAAATATGACAAATGAGACACATAGTATTTTGTATATTTAGAGGCTAATAGCGCAATAAGCTGCACCATGAGCACATTAAGTGAATACAGCACAGGCTACATCCATGTTAAACAGCAAGTTAATTAGGCAGTGAAGAGCTACAACCCAGCATGCAAAGCAGGGAAAGGCAGATTACAAGATGTCTGGAATTGAAATGAATGTCCAAGGTCATTCAAGTGAAATGCAAGCAGAAATGTATGGATATGGAAACAACCTTACTGCTACATTCAAGACAAAAGCAGGAAATAAAACGAGGATAAGGCATACGTGTGCTGTACATAACACATACTTGCTATTGATTACAGATACAACACAAGCTATTCTTGCTTCAGATATGAGTGGTCATGCATATGTAATTTTTATTTTCTGTCTTTTTTTTCCATGAAACATGAATAAACGGGATATCATTCACAGTCATCTTAGTTCAATTTCATTTTTTTTTAAATTTTTTTTTTTTTTTATAAATCTAGCCTTTTCTTGACATTTTTTTCATAACAAGTGCGTCATATTCTAATTAAATCATATGTTCAGATATAACTTTTGATAATATTAACAAAATTGCTGGTTGTAATAAAAATGTAACTGTGACAGAGGGACATTGTTAAGGTTAGATTTTTCATAACATAAAAAAAGCCTCAAATATGGGTTTGGGTGTTTATGCATTTACAGGAGAACGTCTCACTTTATATTAAGTGTCCATAATACCTGTGTACTCACATAGTAACTAGATGTGCATGTAGTATGTAACCACAGTGTAAGTACACATCGCTACATACATCAACAGCTGTAATATTTCAGTAACTTTTTCAGTAAGTACAAATGTGTAACGAGGCATGGTTAACAACACTTTTTTCACTTCACTAAGTAGTCATGTAACAGGAATTACATAGCTACATTCTGTAACAGCAGTATGTATAAGAGTAACTGGAACAGGGGGTGATCAGGGGGTGTAGTTGGGTAGGTTTAGGGATATGT
>JAUMHP010000041.1:6051781-6065419 GCA_032361065.1 Enteromius trimaculatus
GCAATTGTCTCTTTAATATAAAGTGTAACACTTTATTTACCAAAATGTGCTGTTAGTCCTGTTACACATTTGTACTTTCATTAACAAAAAGTCTTGTTACCAATGTCCTGTTACACATGTGTACTTACACACACCATTCTGAGGGTTATTATATATACTATATACACATCTAGTTACTATAGAAAGTACACAGGTATTAGGGACACTTAACATAAAGTGGGACCCAGGAGAATTCTATCATTTTTCTTTTCTTTAAAATATCTTACAGTTAATAGCTTTTTTAAAAAGTGTAATAATTAATAACGTTTATGCAAGTTACCTGTTATATTACCTGTAGCTGAAGAGGATCCCTATTAATATACTATCACATAATTTGTACTCATGAACAACACAAAAACAACTCAATCCAGTGTTTCAAAAATTAATCAACCGCTGAAATATGAAGTGCGCTTGTCGCCACTCTGCAGCCATATGAAAAGCGCTGGCTGTGGCGGCGGGGATTCACGGTAAGAGAGCTGTATGGCTGTTTTGCCTGTGGTAATTATGTGCTCTTCAGAACTGAAAGGGTCTGTAATAACCTGGCTCGACTACCACTGCTCAGCTATTAGAGGAGAGAGAGGCAGGCCTGACATTTTCTCTTAGCGTCACAGATCTGCCTCTCACTCACCTTGGGAATGGAAAGCAGGAAGGCTAATTAACAAAGAGGGGTTGAAAGAGTGCAAGAGGCCTTTGGGTGAATTGAGTCCATATAAGACACTCCAAGGAGATGAGACATTAAATTGAGGAACGGCAATGAACAGATGAATTCAGAGCCACTAGTAGTACTATTGTCCTTCATTACACTTTCCTACAGCTACTGCTTATTTAGTATACTCACACTAAACAATCAGAAAACAGTGCATTTGTTTTCAAATAAAAAAGCCTTACACTGTTCTAAAATTTCATTTTAAAAACAAAACAGCTATATTACAATAAAATATAAATAACAGACAACCAACCACATACCAGCATTTCTGTCAACCAGCTTAGAGTATATTTGGCTTTCAGATTCAGTGTTAGGACTGAAAGTGCCTCCACTCTCATGTGCTGTTTTTTTATGGATGTTGTGGGTGGGACGTGAAGATTGGAAGATACGTACGGCAGTAATAGATCATTCTGATTACAAAGACCCGCTGTCAAATCAGTCGCTGTTCGCTTGCATGTGTGCATACACATCCTGTTTATGCTAAATGACATATTCGTGACATACGCTGATGCGCGTTTGCATGCAGAGGAAAATAATATCAGCGTTACTGAACAAGATACAGATGATATAGCACAACGGATGATGTACATGCATTGTGAATGTAAGGAAGGGGTTGAATTTGTCTTGCGCACTGTGCATATGGCGATAAGCTCAAATATCAAACACTGAGTCAGAGGGAAAGTATATACGTGCATATGGCGGAGAAACACATGGGGATCTGGCAGATTGGTGGCGTGTGTCTACAGTACATATGGTGTATGGTGGGTTACCTGGTGTCTGGTAGTTGAGTCTCCTCATTTCTACAGGATCAGACGAGTTGGCCAGAAGACAATCCTTCACACCACCAGAGTGATCATCTTTCGGTAGGGGGGACGCCCTCTTCCTGTAAGAGCAAAATGGAGTCAGCATGAGTGCTTCTGTTGACACATTCAAACCATGTCAGATCCACCAACAGAGAAGGGCAACAGATTTGAAGGATTTGAAAAGGACTACAAAAAATGAACAAAGATAAATTCAAGAGTTCTGAGAGATGGGATAGTGAAATGTGGACACAGCATCTCCATAACAAATTACTCATGTGTCACGTGTACATTTTAGATAATTATATAACATAACATTTAATATACTATTTTGTTTATTTTAGAATGTAGTATTTTATTTTTATATTCTATTTTGTTATATATAACAAAAATATTTTTGTTCACCAAAGATGCACTAGAGTAATAAGAAGTAACAGTAAATTAGATTGTAACAAAAGATTCTTTAAACTTATACTTTTACTCAAAAATTACACCAAAAAAAGAATTTAGCGTCCACAAAAATATTAAGTGGCACAACTGTTTACAACATTGATAATAATATTAAACTTGAGCACTAGATCAAAATATAAGAGCGATTTCTGAAAGATCTCGTGAAAGACTTGATGAAAATGTATATTTGCCATCAATTTAATAAATGCAAATATATTCAAATAAAAAAACGTTGTTTTAAACTATAATAATATTTTACAAAATTACCATTGTTCTATCTTAAAAAATAATAATAAATTAAATACTAACCCCAAACATTAGAATTGAACTACATTTTATGAAGTTATCTGTTTTGCAAATAAACTCTTCATATTTTATTACAATAATATAATACAATCTAATTTGGTTGGTTCTTCTGGAAAGGAATTTTTACATGCGCACATTTATTTTATCTGTACACATGCATATGTATAGGTTGCTTTTGTCAACTTTCAGGAGTATACTAAAGCCTACAGACCACAAGTCACAAAACTCCAAATTTGTTTTCATGGGGTCTTAAAGACAACAAATTAATCAGTAAAATTCATCCATAAAAAAGAACAAGCTTCATTTCCTGTTAAAGCCTCACTGCTTTTAGAGCACATTAGGAATTCCCTTCGGTATACAAAGGGGTCAAAGTGATCCGAAATAAAAGCCAAATAGCTTGTTTGTTCAGCGCTTCACTCGATTCTGTTAGCAAGCTCGCTAAATATTCAGGGTGCAGCGCTCCTTGTTTGTGGGGAAAACAAGGCGACTAGGTAATTAGCACATCAGCTGGATGGCACAACACCGGTAATTACGCCACTGTAGCACCTGCACTCCCGAGTGCGCTCTTCCAGCAGGTAAAGCTCTTGTGCACGTACACACACACACAGACGCACAACATCTGTCAGTGGAAACCCATCCTCAGACACACGGACACAAATCACTAAGGAAAATGGGAGAGCCAACTGCACGGGAAATTTCACATCTCACTGCACTCAATTTGTAAGGCTCTGAGCACAGTTTTCTAGCTTTCATAAAGCCCGAAGCGCTCGCATGAGGCTGACACCAGTGAGGCGGGTCGCACCGGAGGGTTTACAGCATATGCCGTTTAACAGAACTGGGCATACCGCTTCGCTAATCACTAGAGCGCTGGACATGTAGCCCCTCGCCTCTATTGTACACAAGTCTCAGCACGCTTCAATTATTCAGTTTGGAGTTAATACATATACACCAGAAGCTAAAAGGATCCATTTGTACTGGGTTCAGAATAAAACGCAGAGATAAAAATAACAGAAAATGGCCATTTTGCTCTGTGAGAGAGAGTGGATGTGCGTGAGAGAGGTATTTCATACAATAGCCAGTAAGAAGGAAGGGGGGAAAAAATGAAACAGAACAGTTCGGTGGAGGGAAATGTCAGCTTTGAAGATGAGAACATTTCTATTTCGGCAGCCGCCGAGCTGGCATTTTCTTTACAATGGGCCATTCAGGGCTCAGGTGAGACAGCAGAAAGGCTGACTGCACACACACTCAGTCTGAGTGACCTTCAGGAGGAGGTGAAGTATCAACACGAACAGGATAAACACACCACGGCAACCCCCCCCCCCCCAAACATCTCCAAAAATAAAACATCACGATCACAACAGCAAGCATGCACCACTGTAACGACGTAAACCCAAAGGACTGGAGCATTTCAAGGACAGCAGGGTGTGAGGGTGAACTACAGTCAATCTCTATTCAGAAAGGCAATATCAGCCAACAAGCTTGTTTGGGATGAACCGAGCGAGTCATTCAAACCAACATGCTAATGAACAGTAACGTCTGCGGCCACACCTGCAGACCCTGCAGCCCGTGAAGAGTGAGACAGATGACACTTCTGAAATGAAAACTGTGACAGAAAGACACCTGGCCATGATCTGAAGGTACCTACCTCTCCTGTTTGCTGCATTTGAATGGAGCGGAGGAAGGAAGAGACATGTGATTAGAGGCTGTCAGACACCCAGAGACCCAAGTGAGTTGTGCGGCTAACCTTGTGTTTCAAAAACGTCTTGCAGAAATCTGACGGTGCGTTTGAAGAGGTATATGAAAAAAGAGGAAATGAATGGGTACTTGTATGAAATAAAAGTATAAGCCTTTGCTTCCACTAATGAATACTAAGTAGGTGAATCAACATCAATTCCTCCCACATTCGGGGACGTCGAGAAATTTATTGCGCTGAAAACTTTTCATAACCATGAAAAACTGAGTGCATTTGCATGCATGTTCTTAAGCCAATTACACTTAATAATCTGAAAGCGCATGTGGTCATGTAAACGTGGTAACCTGTTAGGGTCGTAAATGGCAAAAGCCACGTATCTGTGATAAGTGACAGAGTCGCATTGTTAGTGCAGATGTAAGTGCATAAGAAAGAGCAAACGTTTAGCAGGCAAGAAAGGAAGAGCTATAACACAAAAGAAGATTTTTCTTGAAATGTGTTCTCATGCAGCAGAACTATAGAAGTGGTTCAGTTACAATGCTGCATTTATAACTGCAGGAGAGGATAATATATGAGCTGTAAGCTTCCCGCTGACATGCTGCAGGCGTAATTTAACACAATAACTGACAAATGTATGGAATACTTAGGAGTCAGACATGCAAATGATTGTATTTTGACATCACTACCGGGAAATAGCTTCATTTATTAATGAGGTCAAGTAAAGCAGCGAACTTGTGTTGCCAGGTTTACCGATGTGCTTGTAAATGGGGTAAAGCGGTTATTTTAATAAGCTGATATTTGTGAGTTGTCAGCTTACTTGTGCACATGTAAACAGTCTCACTGTTAATGTGATGTTCGGCAAATCTCAAAATTAATATTTACAATTTCCCATACTGTACATTATAATATTTAACAGATTAACAGATTTTAGTAGAGGATTTAGTAGAACATTTCAAGCATTTATCAGTGACAATAAGAAATTATCTGCTTTGGCAGAAATATTAATATAATCCCTAAATAATTGATGTTAAATTAAGCAAAAAATAAATAAAATGTAAAACATTACAGCATCCAGTTGTAGAAATGGCAGTGACACTTTAATAGAGATCGATTCTCACTATTAATTAGTTGCTTATAAGCATGCATATTATTAATATATTGGCTGTTTATTAAGTTGTGTTAAGACTAGTCCTAGATTAAAATAGATATTAGAGCTGTCTAAAATGGAAAAAGCTTTCACTGACATACCTTAAAATACATTACTGCCATTGTTTGGTCTTAGATTGCTCCCAGGTAATGCTTTTTTGTAAGACACGTTTCAAAAAACTACTTAAATGTCCAAAATTAAAGACCTAGTCCTGGCTTAATCTAATCCCTATTTGGGAAACCGGCCCATAAAGCATACATTCTGCATTAGCATCTACATGCCTAATCCTACCCAATACCGAAACCTAACAAATATCTAACCATTAATAAGCAGCAATTTATTTATTGAGGAAAAAGTCAAAGTTAAAGGTTTACTAAAAGCGAGAATTGGACCTTAAAACTGAATTGGAGCGGAATGCCTGTTAGCAACAAACAATACAATGCAACAGGACTGTCATTGTGAAGAGGAGAGAGAAAGTGTACGCCAGTTATCAGTTCTGTGGGCGCACAATAGCAGAGGTACTCGCTGGACTATCTGGCTCGCAGCGGTGGGCAGTGGAAGATGACAGCTTTTAGAATAGCATCAGCGGGGTGTGGCAGCACAGCCACATAACCGCTAGCCCGCCGAGACCGAAAGCTGATGCTGCCATTGCGCTGCTGCATCTTCGCTTGGGAACGGCCTCGATTTGAGTCACTGCAAAGCTAAAAGAGTCCTGTAACATCAGGGGGCCTGAAATGGTGGATCTGCGTTGAACGCTGAGAAAACCAGAGCAAAACAAATGCAAGGTTTGCTCTGAAGTAAGGGATTTTACAAAGACGGGCTGAAGGGAGTATTAGTCAGTACTGTATCAGCGTTGTGAATGGGACCACCGGGCCACACTGGAAGCTACATGTCTGCCTTATTCGGCTGAGTCAAGATGTCATTATGAATAATGTCCTCCTTTTGTTCTCTCTACGAAAAAGCTAGCTAAAATTAGCCACATCTTGTTCCATGTACAAAGCAGCCCTGAATACAGAGTCATGTCGACGATGATGTGTATTTCATCTAAAACACGACAAGTCGTATTTGCTCTCGTTTGGAAAAACGTTTGTGGGTAAAATCCCGTCATTGCCATATGAATTTCATGTTAAGGTAAAAAAAAAATAAGTTTCCTATAAAGATTTCACCCCCAAAAAATGTTTCCTATATTGCTATGCTATTAAGAACATGTACACCTTTTGTATGGTAAGGATGCTGGTGCTGGAAAAACTCTTGCTCACCTCTTGAAGAGCAGGATGGCGATGACTATGATGACGATGAGCACAACTGCAAGAACAGGTCCCATAACCCAAAGCATCTCAGGCTGTTCCACACTGGGCTGCATAATGTGTTTATCCTGCACGATGATGGGGTCCGAGTATGGGCTTGCCGAGAAGGTCCGCTACAGAGAGGGAATTTGATTTAGTCCATAGAGAGTCAAACAAGTTACCCAAACATTTTGACAATAGTGTTTATTATATTATATTAATTACATCATGACATTTTCAGTGCTGCAAATCACAATTTTTGCAATTCCCTCTGATTTCAGGGTTTTCAGAAATGCTTTAACTTAAATTACTTGAATGAAAATTAAAATTCAAAACTGCACATAGCACGTCTCACATCTGTCTCCGTGTCAAGTAAGGTTTCCCTTAACAAGGTCCCTTTTAACCCTTGCCACACACACATGCACCTTTGATTAGCATAAGTCACATCTCTGAGTACATGTGGCCATGTAGAGGAAGATGCACACACACAAAAGAAGAATTTGTGTGAAAAGAACACAGGGAGAGGACCTATGTGGGTTCTCTCTCTCTCTCTCTCTCTCTCTCGCTTTGGCTTTGATAAATGGAAGCTGAGGAGAGGAATCATATCCTCTTCATTAGTGCTCAAACCATGGTGATAGTGAGCTGGCTGGAGGGAGGGAAGGAGTGACAGGAAGAAAAAAGAGCCAGTGTGAAGGGACATAAATGAGACATCTCCCCACTGTGCCCTTCTCCATGCACACACCATGGGACAAGTTCGGATTTTGCCTCAAAAACTGCCTGCCCTAAAAAAAAAAAATAAAAAAAATACAAGGGAAAAGAATAAGGCAGAGAAAGGAAGGTGAGGAAAGATGGACCTGTCACTATCATTCTCTTTGTCTTTGTTGGGAAAGGCCATCCACATGGGCGCTATTTCCCTGAGGGGCCAAACCCCTTCGCCTACCTCCCTTTCTCTATCTCTCTTCCTCTCGCTTCATCCCATCACACAGAGCGGGGCGCCATAATCCGGATCACTTGCTCAGTTCAGCTTGACACGTCTAAGAGCGCACAGATATTAATTGAAGAGATAAGCAGGATATTAGCTGGAGGAGAGTCATGAAGTCATGAAGATGTTGCGTTATCGCCACTGCTCATATGACAATCTCACTGTTAATGCGGTGCTTTTATGTGAGCGCGGGTGGTTATGTGTGTGCGTGATGTACTGAAAATATACATTTCGCTGCATAATTGTGGCTTTACTTTAGCAACCCTGCAAGAAAAACAGGCCTGCAGCTCAAGATAGCTTATGGAACCTATTTTGCGGGTTAAAAATTGGCTACCGACTTAATTTACCAGGTTTTTAGTTTTGTCAACTACCAGTCCAGTTGATGAAACCAGCAGTTTCTATGTGGGCGGGGCTATACAGAAAAACTATTCTCCAACTGGAATCAAGTAAGCAGCAGAATGTCTTATTATTAGCTGTCATAGTCAGCTGGGTCAACGATTTAGATTATTATGGAAGAGATTTCAAAGCTTTTTTCAGAAGCAAGTGGCAAATCTCATTTCTTTTGGCAAAATACAAAAAAAATAATAATGTAAAACATAAAAAGGGCAAATCTAATTAAATAAGATAATAAATTATAATTAGAAAGCACAGGAAATTTCTAAATAAACTACTTTTTGGTAATATATACTGTACTTCTACTCCAGCTTCTTTAATCTCAAAGCTCTGCACTGCAGTGTTTGAATATTGTTGGTTCTCTTTTGATAAATTGCTGGCGATTTTCCTCATTTGCAAGTCGCTTTGAATAAAAGCTTCTGTTGAATGATGCAATATAAATGTTAAATGTACAATTAGCCACATTACTGTACTACATTAATGAGAATGGCATATCTTCGCATTACATTAATGAGAATTTGAACATAAATGCCAATTTTAATGGTCCTAAAATAGGGCTTTTTTGTGTCATAAAACATGAGCTAGTCATTTCTTTGTGAGACTCACCCATCAGAGGGATTCAAAAATCATGTTTTTATTCAATTTCAATGCATTTTCTACTGATGTTTTAGAGGTGAATGAAACGACAGCACTCTGCTTCCTCTGGCGCTCTGACACAATTTGAGTACGATGTGTTAAAGGCAGTTAACGTCACTAATGTGTTTCGTATTTCCTACAGACAAGGAGAAAACACACACACAGAGCTGAATACTAACTAACGCAAAATCCATTGAGCGGATAAGGATGGGCATGCATCCTCAGGCAGAAGAGGAACGGTTAACGACATCATCTCAGCGCTGGGGTCTCAGCGCGGGCATTCTGCTAATGTAAACACTTTATCTGGCAGAAACAGCTCGCCCGCCACAGGCCCTCCTTCCTAACTCCACCAGCCAGCTGACACTCTCTCTTTCTCTTTCTCCCTTCCTCTTGTTTCTGTTTTCTTTCCTTATGCTTCTTTTTTTAAAGTTCACTGTTCTCTAATGCGCCTTTTCCTCTTAACATCTCTCTTCTTTTTTTAAACTGCCATACTGCTGTCTCTTGCTCCTGTTTAACGTAACATCTTAAGCTTGCATGTCCGCACTTGTTTAAACAGATTCTGTTTACACATTTGATCTATCATCTGATTTCACACTCCTCTGGGCTTGTGCATGTGCCACGAGTGAGGCTTGTACAAAGCTGAAGAAGAGCAGAAGATGACTCAATCCTCAGAACGAGAAGCCTGATATCAATCCCTTATGCTAAACGAATAAATAAAAAAATCAAGCAAGTTCAGTTGGATATGTTAAAAGTTGATGCTGGATAAACATTTTAGATACTTACTGGATAATTATTTAAACTGACACCATAATTATTATTTTTTTTAAATATATGAACTAGTATATATATATATATATATATATATATATATATACACACTATATACAAAATGTACATAATCTTTTACAATCTCGAATATATTCATTATATTAGTTTTATTGGTATTAGTTTTTAATTTAGATTACAGAATAATACTTAATCACACAGTATTTTCTAAATTTTGGAAAAGTAATATTTTTTCCAAGTCATATAAATAAACAGCACACATACCATATATTATGTAAACAAAAACTTTATGATGCAATTAATCGTTTTAACATATATATTACATTTTTAAAATAGAGTTTTTTTAATTTGGTTAATTTTTTAATCAATATTTAAAAGCATTTGGTCACATTTTATTAGGTAAATGTTGACCATATCTATAAACAAATTAAATAAAATACAAAAAAATCACTGTAAATATGAATTTATTTGTTAAATAATATTTCTTATTATACGCAGTCCTACTCTGTAGTTTTTATTCCAGTCCTATACAGTTTTTTCACTGCTTTTCAACAGGCCTGTGTTTCTGTGTTGAGCTCCAGGCTTCAAATGCTCTAAAGGCCCCTGTGCTGGAGCTCAGCTCATATCTGAGCTGTTCATTCATTTCCTATGACAGCTCCGCAGCAGGAGAGCTACTGGAGAGCCAGATCCGAAGGGCACAGCTGCATTAGATGTGGGGCGTTGGCCATTCCTCTGAGATATTATTCTCTGGCCAAGGACAAACGGCTAGACTTGTTCTTTTGAACCTTACACACTCATCTAATCGTTCTCAAATGATCAACATGCTTGTTCAATCTCTATTAGTTGAAAAGGATTCCAGGTACAGTCTCTGCAGATCAGGGTCATCTTATGGGAGTCATGGAATCAGGCCGGAAAGGTCGACGGAGTTAAGGAAGGGGAAGCTTGGCCTTTGAAGTGCTGAGTGAGGAAGTTGTCCTCTTCTTCTCATAAAACATGGCAGAAAGATTAATGCCTAAGCTTTAGGTATACTTAAGAGTCAGCTTCAAGGGAATCAGGACAAGCCTCCGGGCTACCAAAGCCCTGCCACGCAAATCTATTCTTCTGCTCTTTCCACAGAGCCGAGATGGAGGAGCTCAAAGTGCCAAACACTGCTGACGCTATCATGAGAGGAAATTATGAATATTTATCCAACTGGTCCTCTGGAGGTCTGGGTTATAAGTTTCAGTGATGATTATTTTTAGGGCTGTGAGGGCACAGAGTTCGAATCTTTGATTTGTTAGAGACGCAGATGGAAAAACAGGGCTGAGGGAACCAGAGAGGCGTTTAAGCTAATGCTTGCTCGACAAACAAAGCTTATCGAGCTTTGCTGCTTATTAGGACAAAACTTTGGTAAGTCTCACAACAGAATATCTGCTTGTGTGCCTGCAACTGAAGCTGAGACACCAAATGTACAAACGAACATGTGGGGTTTCCACATAACAAACTGGCACAGTACCTGCTTCTCATTGGCAATAACTGGGTATTGGTCCTTGAGTTCAGCCATGACAAAGCACTGGTAGTGATTGTTAGGAAGGGGTCGGTTGTAGAAGCCATTGTACGTATTTTCATCACCCAGGGTGAAAGTTTCTGGGAGGGAGGAAAGCTTTGCGGCGATGTACGGCCTAACAGTGTCCGTGTGGCGTCGTCTCCTGATCAGAGCTCCCTCAGTAGACTCCAAAAGCTGAAAGACAGAGATGAATTAGTGCAGGACAACAGACATAAACACCACAGGATCTCAGTAACATGTGGAAAAGTAATGCTACATTTGGGAACCATTTTATTGGAATTTCCTGTGAATATAAACGTTTTAATCTTTCGGCCAGCAAAATAAATAAATAAGTATCTTTTAACCAATAAACTTCCATCACACACGAGGGCCCTTTTAAAAAGTAAAGCTAGTTATATATTGCCATGTAATGTTTATAGACACATTTATACTATGAGACAATATGATAAATGTGCATAAAATACTGTGGAATATTTAATTGGAAACAACATTTCTTAATGGTTTATGCGTGTTTTTCCCAGGGGAACACTTTATTTTGACGTTTAGACATTCTACTTACAGTAAGTAAACTGAAACAAATATATATGTCAACTTATTCTGCTAACCCTAAACCTAACCTAACAGTTTAACCATTTCCAGAATTACCAGGGACACTGGAAACCTTGGATTGTCAGGGCTTTCAGGAAATCGTAATTTGTTACTGTAATGGCAAATCCCAGGAATATCTCACCTCATCCAGCTCCATATCGTCAGGATTAATCCAATTACGAGATGATGCAAGAGACCTGGGCACGACCACAATGTAGTACCACCTATACAGAAAACAACAATATTAGCATTACATCTCTCACTGCACAAGTGTCAGTATGTACAGCAGAAAAGGCTGTAGATTTTCAGCTGGTGGGAATTGGAAGCAGATCATTTCAGGTGTGTAAGTGTGTAGAAAAACTGATGACTTGCTTTCTGGGTTTTTTGCTCCAGTAAATCATCTCAACACCACAGGTTTTTTAATAATCAGCTCTATCTTTCAGAGCGTGAGTGAATGAAGTGCTCAGAACGAGCTGTCAGGTGGTCTAGACAAGCATAACTTTAGAGTGGGATTCAGCTGCTCATAAGAAGACGGGGGGATGAGGCTTTAATTTGGCCGGAGTCTGATACGAGAAGCATTTTCAAAATCAGCTCCAAGAAAAACTCTCTGTGCTTCAGAGCTCTGCCATTACTGGAGAACGAAATGCTGTGTCTGACACGAAATCCCACATCAATCAGTGCTACTCCAAATGCCAATCTTCTCCAAGACTTTCTCATCCTCAACACTCCGGTAATCTTTTTACCAATCAAAAAAGGCACTCTGGAGCATAGCCCTGTTCTTCTCCTGGGATTGCCAACAAGTGGTTTTTTTTTGGACCACAGTGCACCAGCTCTGATTTCGTCAACAGCCAAGACGTCAGAGAAGACATCTCCCAGCTTGCGGTTCGGTCGCAAATTAGTTTCATTTCTTTTTAGGGAACATAATTGGTTGTGGAAAAGCGTGACTCACAAACAACATGTTCCTCTCAAAGGACAAAAACAATCTCCACTTTTCTTCCATTACCTCCTCATTCATGAAAAATTAAGTGTCGAAAATTACATATAAACATAAGTGGCCTTTCTCATGCATAAATTATGATGACACATTTAAGTGGTACGATAACTGAAGGGCCTCCACCCATCACCAGGAGCTCCTGTGAAGAGCACTCAGCCGTAATGATGGGCTCTCTGTGGCAAGAACATCAGAAGCGAAGCAGCGTGTTTCTACGAGCAGGATGTGTTCATATCCTCCATCACGACAGGCTGCACTCTAAGTGGTCTCAAACCAAGACTTTCAGATATATCTTTCCCTCAGCTAAAATAGAAAACAGCCTGTCTGCCGGCAAATTCTCCGCTATTGATTTCTACGCATTCCATCACGACTAACCCTTCGGTGCACAGCTCGAAGGAGAATGAAGTGAAAACACACTGATGTCACTTGAGCCTGACAAGGACCTTCTGGTAGCTAGAAAAATCCACCGCTTTTCAGGAGAAGGTCAAATGTAAAGCTGAATACAGTAGGATGACGTTACTTGGGGTTTAAAAAGCAGCTGGAATCTGCAGCGTTGGCAGGATGGCTGTGTGCTGAGGTGGGGAGATTCGGTCTGAGTGTTCGGTTGGGGGGGGAGAGAATAATTGCATGGTAATGGTGTGTGAGCTACACTGCAGAACGGAAAGCATGCCGTCATTGACCCGAACGGGGCTGCAGGCATTACTCGGGGCAGCGTCACTGTATCCGTATGGATTTATGAGGTTGGGAGGGAAAGTAAGATGATTACTATATCAAATCAGCTTATTCTTTGAAAACTCTATGCATATGCTCAAATTCTGATGAAAGCTATTTCTGAATTGCTCGACCTTTAAAATAGATATTCACTATTTTAAACACATTTATTTCTAGACATTCTCTAACCATGCTTATAAAAAATTAATAAAAAATTATTAATATCATTATGTTTAGGGGTGTGAATCTACACTTATTATGTCATCGATTCGGTTCAATACAATATCTCGATGCATCACGATGCACTGCATACTCATGTTATAATTTTTTTTATAAACACAAACAGCCAGATATATCAACTAAAACTTTAATTTTACCTTCTCAATGAACACACACTTCTTGAACAAATGTATAAACATAAAATTAGAATTTATAAACCAAAGTAGCATTTAGAGGAGCAATGGGAGACACTGTCGGATTGCTCTCTTCTGACATCAGTTATCGGCTTCAGTTATCAGATTTCTCAAGCCAAGACATTGCTGTTTGACTTTTAGACAGTGGCTGTGGTGCTGCGATGGAGC
>JAUMHP010000041.1:6065708-6075871 GCA_032361065.1 Enteromius trimaculatus
ATTAGGTAACGGGCCATCAGCTGTGTATGATTACTCGTTTAGCGATCCTCTCGAAATTATGTTTAAACATTCATAAAGGGCTTTCATACATTTAATTTCATGACAGCATTTCATTTAAATGTAACATTTTCAACTCTTAAAGTGCATTAGTACAAAATATAAATCAGTGAGATTTTGTTACATTCCTACAAAAAAAAAAAAAAATGAACAAAACATTTTTTTTTTCATGGTAAAGTCATAAAAGGTTTTATGTCCTAGAGTACTAACCTGACAGGAGCAGTGGTGGGCACTTTGGGCAGGTTGATGGTGAGTTTACCGTTGTTGTTCTGGTCTGCTGTGAACAGGACAGGTTTAGTTTTGAACAGGTCTGGTGCTGTACGGATGGAGACCTGCTGCTGCAGGCCACCAGCACTGTTTCCCCGGCTCATTAGCACGAAGGAGTAATTAGTGTCCGGCTGCAGTCGTGTGATCAGCTTCCTCTTGAGGTTGCCCTGGACTTCCACACTCTTCTGATTATAGAGGATCTACAGGAGGGAGAGGTTCAGTTTCACTCAGGTGCACGGCTAACTAAATTCAATTTTTCTTTCAGTTTCATTTAAACAAAGAACTGATTGCATAAACAGATTTTATCCCCACGCAGCTGCTTTTAGCAATGGAAACCGTGTGCTGTTTTCTGGGCTTGGCCCATCAGGACATTACTGTTATGGTTTTATACCAGTGGCTGGCATGCAGAGACGCCACACAGACTGTCTGTCAAGTTCACTGAAGGCCAGAGACCAATCTGACAGACTTTCCACAACGTTAATGCATACTGACCAGTAGTGTGACTTGCAATTTTGCTAAACCACATGTGAATTTACAGAATCAGCACTTAAAGCCTAATAGGTCAGATTACATTTACATATGTCGCAGTTTAATCGCTCTTTTATCCAATTATACAGTTAGCTCTCAAGTGCATGCCTTTAAAAAGAGTATAAAAATAGACATATGTGCTTGTGAATAATATATTTAAACACAAGGAACGTTTGGTCTTTGTACGTAAATGAGGTCTTACCTTAAAAGGCACTTGGGATTTGTAATTTTCTGGTACCTCCCAGGTGAGAAGGACAGAGGTTTTCATCACAGCTTTGACACCAAAACTTGTGGCAAATGCTGTAAGACAGAGAACAGAAATTTCATAAGCATACTGTGTACAGAGCTCAGGGTTTGAATAATGTATAAGAAAACATTTAAAAACCTAACAGAGCTTCTGAAATTGTTTATATAGGGCTGTTTACCAAACTCGTGTGTGAAAGTACTAATATCTTGCACTTACATCATTTTTTTAATAAAGAAAGATATATAGCCTCTATCTAAGGCTTGTTTACAATGGAAAATCAGCTTATTTGTTGAGAAATAGTGACTATCTGCATCTCCTCCTCTGAGTTTAAAACATGCTATTCAGCTTAGTTTTATTTTAGCATTTATTTAGGATTATATCCATGTTTTAAACTTGTATTTTAAGTTATTTTTTTCATTTTAGTTTGTTTTAGTGATTGTATAATATTCTTTCATGTTCTCATTATGTTAGTTAATTGTTATTTATTGTTATTATTATATTATGTCGTTAACTTATTTTAGGTTGCTTGCAAGGCAACATTTCTACATTTTTTTTTTTTTACATTTTTAAATCTATTTATTCTTCTAATATTTGTGTTTTATTTAAGCTTTATTTCGCATATCAAAATACATTTTTAATAACTTCCATTTTAGTCAACAATAATTCTAAACACAGTCATGCATTTCTTTCAGTTCTGTTTTTCCATTTGCAACTGAAACGGACCACCCAATGTGCAGATATCTGGATTTATTTCTCAGTGCACATTTAGCACGGTGTTAGCATGACAAAATGGCTACGCTATGTCAAGTGTGTGTTATTGCAGAAAAAATAATAACATTTGTTGGTTATCTACTGATTTTTTTCTGAGACCAACAGTGGACTGTAGATTTCAAATATGTTAAGAACATTCCAGTGCTGTTTTCTGGCCACAATATGTAGTATGTGACCATTTATGCACTGTATATCATCAAATACAGTGTATAAGGTGCATTATAATTATGTTACGGTGCACTATAATTATCTGTACCTTGACACAGTAATAAATTACACCTCACACTACACAGAGGGATAAAAGGATTTCTGGATCTGTTTAAGCGATTTAACATAAGCCATTCAGCCTTAACACAAACCAGGTGACGTCGACATGGTCCTGCTCTGGATACTAGGACTTATGGGACCCCCTCCCTTGCTGGTGAAGGCTTGAACACGGATATCATAGGTGGTGTCTGGTCGAAGCCCTTGGATGGTCATTTGAGTGTCGGAGGTGCGATTGGTGCCGTTCTGTATGTTGTTGATGTCGCGATACATAACTAGGTATTGTGTGATCCGCCCGTTGCGCTCAGACAGAGCCGGGGGGTCCCAGGCAAGGCGGGTGGTGGAGGTGGTCAGGCCCACAACACGTAGGCTGAGGGGAAACCCACTTGGCACGTCCTCCGGGGTGCTGATCTCTTTTATATACTCCTCTCCAGCTCCCGCCCGGTTCTTGGCACTCAAGTGGAAGGTGTAGGTGGCGCCCTTGTGCAGTTCTGTGGCGGTGTGGTGGTCGTCGGTGCGTCCAAATTCACGGACTTCATAGTTCTCTTCCTCCACACGCTTGTACCGCAGTCGGTAGCCAATCAGCTCACCCACCATGTCCTTAGGAGGCTGCCATTGGACGAGGGCTGTGTTTCCAATGGTGGTGCTAATGATCATGGTGGGTTTCCCAGGCACTGTGAGAATTTGATAAGTATTGTTAAAAAGAGGGTTATTTGCACAAAACCACTTATACCACCTGCCACTAATAAACACCAAATAACCTGCCTGAAAAGTATGTTTGATCGGATCTATTGTTTTTTTCAAGGCTATGTCCTTTTAAAATATATAAAATATATTTTTTTAAATCAAAAGTGACACTAAAGACATTAATAGATTGTTATTTCAAAAGAAAAAAAATGCACAGCAATAAATTACATTGTAAAATATATTACAGTAAAACTTTAAACTTATCAACCACAAACTTGTAATGATAAAATAAGTACAATGACTTGTAAATGCTCTTTCATACTGACCTTAAATCTATAATATTTTTTTATGTGTAATAATAATAAAAAGTGAAGACCTTTCCATCTTTTCTCCCCTTTGAGCAAAGAAAAGTCTGGGAAAAGCTGCTTTTGATTAAATGTCACCAGACACTCGACAATGAATTGTCACTGAAAACCGTGACAGAAACATTCATATTTTAAGTCAAAGAAACTGATTTTTTTTCTATATAATCATGTGATGTATTTGTAAGTAAATCAGGCCATTCAGTACAACACAGAATTATGTGCCATCTTTTGAGAACTGTTGTACCAAAGGTGAAGCAAGTTATTAGCTTTTGTTAGGAACAATGTACATCAGTGAATAATGCAGAATAAGGCCAGAAACAGGCACTGAAATTCAATAGAGCCAACACTGAATGTGAAGTAAGTCAAGTGAAAAGCATGAGCTTATACCTGCTCCGGTGGTGGTGACGACTTTGGCTTTGCTGCGTGCCCCATCACCCTTGGTTGTGTACGCTGCCACAGTAACGGAGTAAGAGGTCTCTGAGAGAAGTCCAGTGATTACAGCCTCCTGTTAAACAGAAACACCATGATTGCTAAGATGCCGAGACAGCTTTATCCAGAAATGCCCTCATGCCACCCCCACTGGCAGACACTGATCATAACCCATCCAATAAACCACACACACCCCCGACACACCCTTATCCAACATCTGACTTTTTTTTATTTTATTTCATTTTATATTGCATTCAAACAAGAACTCCAAAAGACTTTGAAAAGCTCTAAAGAAGCTCTTCTAAGTCACAAAGAGAAGAACCAAAGCTGCCCAACCATGGGTGTCAATGTTCTTGCTTTACACCAGTGATGGCAAATCCTTTTTTTAACAAGCCAGCTATAAAACTATCAGTAATTAGTGTGCAATTATATATATATATATATATAGCATTTTTTATGCAGGTCTAACTCATTTGCAAACAATTGTAAATAATAACACTTGTATAGCAGAACAATGACACATTCAGTTGACGTCAACAGATAACCTGTGTGAGCATTTGAACAAACTCACAAACCAAAAGAGGGGAAGAGCCAAAACATACAGTAGCACATGTAGAAAACGCAAGCAAACACACACAAAGAGTTTTTATTAAGATGAAAACAACATTTTCGTGACTTTTCCTCTAAAATAGCCTACAGTAATAATACATTTGATAATGCAGCCTCCACACAATGAGAATAAATGTGTCTTTCAGCAATTAAACACACAGTTCTCCAAATTCACATTTAAATCAGAACAGATGAGAACCTAACAATGCAATGCATCAGAGTTCAATTAATTCAACGATTAAAATAAACCTGCTAAAACTGTGCTTTATTAATCAACACCTTCCACTATAAGCTATATGAATATAAAACTACACTTTCAGAAATAAAGGTACAAAGCTGTCACCTGGCTGGTACCTTTTCAATAGGTGCATGTTTGTACCTATACTGTCCGTTTGGGTACCTAAAAGCTACAAAGTAGCATTTAAGCGTATATATTTAAAACTAATGGGTACAAAAGGTAACATCCCAGTGACAGATTTTGTACCTTTATTTCGAAGAGGTTACTGTCTTCTTTTCATTAAGGAAAGCAAAGCTACTTCATAATCTCTAAGTGTACTTGTGTACACATGATGTGCTGATAAGCCTCACACAAACACGGGAAGAAACCAAATATACACAATAATTAAAGCATATTGGTTCAACCACACACACGGAAATAAACCAAAGTCATAATATAGCACCCACCACGCACATATAAAACACCAGACTCCTATTTTACACATCATCCTACACATCCTCTGGTAAATTAAGCTCCAGAAAATGACATTTTAAAGGCTTCTCGTTAGCCTTTTTAGCATGAGTTAACCGTGTTTCTCCTATAATTAGGTCTTAATTATATTAATATTTATAACAATATGTGCCCACTGTTCCACAATTTTCTTTTTTAAATGAAGATTGCTTGGCATGGTTTGCACTCCCGCTGAAGCACTAAAGAGAGGAAACACGGGATAAAATGCAAATGATTGGATAAAATTTAAACGACCTTTTAAATTTGAGCGTTTATTCATTACTTTAATCACACAGAATTACTTTTTTTATAGGCGAAGCAATTGCATTTTCCCCTCTCATTTTCTCCATCTTAAATAGTGCACTTTTATCAGTCTTTCAAGTAAAGGGAACAGCTCGCACTCTCAGAGAACAGAAGTTTAACCAAGTACGAGGGGGTTAAAACAATTCTGTGAGTAGTACACTGGGGCACATTCACTTTCAGAAGCAATTTATTGAACATTAAGCAATGTGTGCTCAGAACTTGTAGTGAACTTTGCATTATACTGTAAGTGGTAATATAATCTAGATATGCAAGTAACCATATTGTTTCTGTACTAGGCAATATTAGTAGCTTTTATTTATTTATTTTTTAAACGATCAGTTTCATCAAGCTGACATAAGAAATCATGTTTGACATTTCTGGCAAGGAATTATTTTCTCGGACTTTTCTGACTTTTCCCCTTGCAGTTTCTTCTCATTAGAATTCATCAGATAACTCAAGATAGAAATGTTCAAACGGAAATATAATTCTCTAAAGCTTCTTTTGCTAATGGAGCATTGGTGCGGCATCTGTGGGGTTAATAGGTGTTTTATCTATACACTGAGCAGAGTCACACTTCATTAGTGAGCTAGCAGCTGATGCCAACCTTCAAAATGGCTGATTGCTAGAATAAATAACACAGAGGTGCACAGATGTCACTCGCTGACACCAGCGTGTCTCTGCTGTCAAGCCATAATCAATGTCATCAGTGGAAAGAGCAGCACAGTCCCATTACGTGTTGCCTGTACCTCTGAATAGAGCCTGGGGTGAAATAAATTAATAGAGTTTCTCACCTTTGATTAAAAAAAAAAGAGGATCTAAAAATAGCTTAAGCCTGTCTAGTTTCTAGAAGTCTATTAACAATACAGATGTAGGGCGTTTTTCTTAGAAACGGGTGTGATGTAGGAGAGTTGTTTATCCAGATGGAATCTATAACTATTCCTGTCATCTCACTTTTATTATTATCAAGTGTCTGCCTCCACTTTACATATACGGAGCCTAGATTAAGCTAGACTTTATTACAAATAAACTTACTGTGATGTAACTACCGTTCCATTGTTTTATCTGAATCTCACATGGTTATACTGTTAGTATGTGAAAGACATTCAGCCCAAAAGTGTGACACAACTGCACTACTGTAAACGGCTAAAAAGTAGACCAATTATCCACTGAACAGAGCGCTGTGAAAGTAGAAGTGGGCCACTGCACTGCACACATCATGTGCTGGGCAAGTCAAAAAAAAAAACCTTTCAGTATATGTATAAAATGAAGCAATGCATGTGAGATTAAGTTTTATTTGTATAATTTTCCCAACTATTATATTCTGACAGCTATGACTGATTGGATACGCCATTAATCTGGGAGGATCAGTGTCATCCTGGCCCTAATTTTCACTAAAATACCATAATTAGCACTATTATATCATAATAAACCAATCTGGCACGTCCTTTAAACTGTAAATAATATCAATACAAACATACTGGTTGAATCTAAAACACATCTGTAAAAAAGGGAATAAGTGTTTAGTCACTGTGATCCCAAATGTGGAGGTGATAACCTGATATCTTATACGCAGATTATTCAATTAGCACTTTTAAAAAAAGTCTCTCAAGGGCTCAGCATTAGGCAATTTAATTGTCTCCTGTACTCTTATTTCTATAACCTCATTATTGTTGCTATTATTATTTGACTGTTTTTTTTCTACATCTTATTCTTCTACTCTCTTTTTTCTTAATCAGCCATTTTTTATCATCTTGTATCTCCTACATACTATCCTTCAATAGTTAGGTCATATCTTTGAGAGAAGTCCTATATGTTTGCATTTGTGTTTTCAAAAGTGCAGTAAGATGTGAAATACCATTCCAACTTAAAAGACCATTTCTAATAATCATTCCGTGAATCCATTTATTCCTGCTATGGCAAAGCTGAATTTTCAGCATTGTTACTTAATCTTCAGTGTCACATGATCCTTTATCACTGTCAATTTTTGCAAGGGACGTTAAACCCCCAACTACATCCAACATCGGAGAGAGAGTAAATTTGGAGGACAACCTCAATTTGTACACTTTGTACAAATTCATACATGACTGACTAGAGACCCTAGTCACAGCTCAGAGTCACCGGGTCAAGGTGTGAATGCTCGTTTTAATGTATGAATCCAAGATTCCAGAAATCCAGTTCACTGACCGGCTGCCAGACAGCTCTGAATCATGGGAGAGGGAAAAGAGAGCATTTTGGCGGGAGCAAGCGATTGGCTCACGCTGAATGTTTTCCAGGCAGGTGGCAGCACGCAGCGGCAGCAGAGCAGGTGCGGTCGCTAACAGCAGGTCTCCAGAGAGACGGCAGCCAGTCTGCTGGCACAGAGATGGGCGGACTGAGAAATGGGGTCAGGCTTCACTGGGAGGAAAATGACACTGGTAATTGAAGTGCACCCATTTCTTTGGCTCTTTTTTTTAATGCTCCAAATCTAGGCAGTAAGAGGATTTACTAGCGTAACGCAAGCCAGGCCCCGAACTGTAGTGGGCTGTCACGCAACTATAAGAATCTTTTGAGGAAACTCTGGAACAACGAGACACACACACACACAAAGGCATGCTCACGGACAACACACACCTACACACACACAAAGAGCTGTAGTGTTGAAAGCCGACTGTTGTCTGCAGCTTTCTCTTTCCAGCCAGGCTCCACTGGTTTTCAACACTCACAGCACACATAACCCTGAACCCATCCCTCTGCTGAAAGCAGGTAAAATCATTCAGTTCTTTTCTTCCTCAAACCCTTCAGTCATCACACGGGGGCCAAGCAGATTGTAACTTTTACATTAATATGCCCTTCTATGGTTCCATGTGTTACAAAAAAAAGACAAAGACTAAGAATAAAATAAATAAAATAGTTTGCAACTGAAAAAAAACAAAAAAAAAAACTAACTGAATAATAATAATAAAAAAAAAATTGAAATGCAGCTAATATTACTTTGGTGTAGATAATGAGGTTTATTTTTATTTATTTGTTAAAAAGTAGTGCAATAAGTGGGATAGAATACAGTTAGCTAAATAAAAGTAATGCACAATGGCAATAATGGTTAGCTAAACCCTTGCATAATGTATTATATAATGTGTCTTAATTGATAAAACGGTTGTAAAATTTAATTCAGTGAGAAATGTTTATCAAAATGTCTCACTGCTAACATTGGGATTATTTTTTTTTTATCGAAGTAAAGAATTAATAATGTTATAAGCAATTGCAATGTTATTTAAAAAATATTTTAAATGTTCTATTCATTCAAAATTTATACATATCAACCTCAAATCAAGAAACAAAGCTGATAAAGCTTTCATTCATACAGCTACTTAATTCAGCCTATGCCATATCTCCGGCTCTTTTATCTCTCTAGTCAAGTATTTTCATCTGTGCACGTACAGTATTTCTCATCTTTGTACGAGTGAGGTTTTATCATTCAGATAGTGTTAAACATGCCGGCTTTTTGTGGAATTTTCAACAGTAGTGCACTAGTAGTGATGGTCTGTTCCATATTTGTTGTAAGTGCGCATGTGAGGGAATAACGGGTACTTGCTATGCGAGAAGTCATTAGTGCAGTCATTACACTGTCAGTGAAATGTGCTCTCAGGGGCCAGACCTTTAGAGCATGCAGCATCATTACCATTAGTAAATACAGTGCATTAGTGGGTGACCTTCAGTATAATGCAGAAAATGCTGCAATTTATTCTGGTCTTTTCTCTGCGTCTGTGTGTGTGTCAGAGAGTAAACGGGTGTGTTGTTGGGAATATGTTTGCAACTGTCCTCAAAAGATGTAAAAAAAAAACAAAAACAAAAACAAAAAACGTACAGCTTTCATGCTATCATGTATATTGTTACCCCATTTGCCCCTTTTCAACAAGCTGCTTGGTCCAAATTCATATTAAGCACACAGGGGTTTAATCAAACTGTTAATCCCTCCTTATAGGAAGAAACAAAGGAGAACTGTTAGTTTCAAATGAAATAAAGCCAAGCCAGAGAAGAAAAAAGCGATAGATGAACACACAAACTCAGAGCATTCCCGCAGGCCCAATGCCGCAAACCACCCGCTCACACTTGAGTTACTCACATATTCCGTGGACTCTTCAATTTTCCACTGATGGAAAACACATGACAGATGAGAGGTAGAAAATGAATCAGAGATGGCACTACTGGGGAGAAAAAAAAGCATCGCTACCTTTTTTTTCTCTCATCTACAGATGAACACATAGCGTTAACAGTGACATGCTACAGAGACAGAGGAGAAGGGTGGAGGAGGAGACAATATTTCACATTTGACACAGTGCTGCATAATGTCAGGTAAAAGAAGCAGCGGTATACTGCTAACAAAGGCAAGGCGCTTCATTCTGTTGCTCTGTGGGAGAAAGAAATGACAACTATTGCACCACTTACACCTGGTGCAGGAACGTTTTAGTCACAGCATGGTTGCAAACATTGCAATTCACGGATACTTACCTGGACTGAATTCATAATAAACCTGATAAGTGAACTCCGAAAGATATGCAGAAATATTGTACATTCCAAAACTTAACACATATGCAATGCCTGGTTAAATGAGTATAATTTAAGAAATTTTGACACAATTTTATGTATGGATGCATAAAATATTGGTACCAAATGAGTTATTTTAATTAGTTATTGTTTGTTTTTAATTCATTTAGAGTTTTTGCATCTGCACGTCATTGGCCATAAAAAAAAAAAAGGTTTTTAATGTTGTACGTGATTAATTTTACCACACTGAAACATTTACACAAATAAGAGAGGGAGAGAGAGCAAAAGAATTACACTTACAAAAAACGTTTCGCCCTTGCTGGAAGACACCGATGTAAAAACTTTTTTCTTTAACTTTAGCTGAAACTCTTTGGGATTGAAACCC
>JAUMHP010000041.1:6084104-6117828 GCA_032361065.1 Enteromius trimaculatus
CCGGGCATCAAGCAAAATTAAACAACTTAACTTTAAAGCAAGCTCACTTCTGGACTGAGATGGTTGGCACAACAATAGAGAATGTCTTGCTTTGTGTTGCACTTACGTTTAATTTTAAATTCTAATAAACTGATTTCATGCCTTACAAGCTATTTTTATATATATATATATAATTTAATTGAAAAGATTTTGGAGTAATGTCTGCTATATACATTGCATACATTACATTGTATTAACCTGATCTCAGGAAAGTGTGTACAAACAGTAAACCATATAAAACCAAAAAAACTGTATTAATATGCAATAAATTGGACATTGGCATGTATATGATAGGCTTTGGCTAGGATTAGGGTTGTGTATCATAATACACATTACACACATTATAAAACTACAAATCATATGCAAGACAACTTGCAAGCCAAGCCAATTTCGTGCCTTGTATGCACAGCAAAATCATTTTTTTGCATATCAATACCACAGGTTTTTGTTTTTATTTGGCATACTATGTATACATATTTCCATGAGACCGGTCTCACTGTGCCCATTACTAATTGTACAATTCTAATATATTTGAAATAGTAATCATACAGTATTTAACCGTTATCAATTTATTTTTATCAAATAGATGCAGTGAAAAACTAAAAAAATCATACCAACCCCAAACTTTCAAATAGTAGAGTTTTTAACATCTAAGAGTGTGTTGCTGTTACAATACAATCTAAGACTGATTAATAAGACCTGCCATTTAAGAAAAAAAATGTCCTCATGTAGCTGGTGCTGTGCGTTAATTTCTTTACTGGTCACAGCGATCAGTAAAGTCACAACCGTTTACTGCCTTTCTCTGTTTGGGTGTTGACAAGCAGGGGAAAGGCCATCGGTTTGTGTTTTAACAGGCGTTCACACATTCTCAGTCAGCATATTGGCCGAGAGACAACAGCCCCCCGTGTCAGTGAGTGTGGCAGCTGATGTGTCCGAGAGCCTACTCTACCATCCTGCCTTTGCTAAAGTGTGCTGCTAGCTTCTTTTGGCAGGCTTGGTGCCACTTCTGAGTGGCTGAGATAAGGGCAGCACCAGCAAGGCTTATTTGATTAAGCCTGTGACGGATTGAGATCAGGTGAGCTACTAAATAAAATTTCCCTGCACAACACAACACAGTCCAGAAGCATAAAAAAATTACAACAACAGCACAACAATTTACAACGATCAAAAAAGCTAAATAGCATTGGTTCATGCAGCTCTATATGATAAACAACAAAATGTTTAATCAAACAAGTGACAATAATTAACTAAAGGATGAAAAGAGAGAGGAATAAGAACAAGAAACGAATGTACACTGGGATTTTAACATGCTTGCATTCCTTTGTTAACAACCAGAGTAGTTTGGTGACGTCGCACCGTACTTGGCGCCCACGGTGGGATTGAGCACGAGGCGTCTCTCATCAGGCGGTCCTTAATCTGACAACTGTGGGAGAGCCACTACAAACGCCTGATGCTGCAGGAGGTGACAAAAATACTGCAGCATTTCGGCAGATTGTAAGGTGGTGTTTTTTTTAGGGGGTCCTGACACAAAACTCAAAAAGATCAAAGGGTCTTTCTGAGTCCTGGAGGAGGTGATAGACAGGTCTCTAGGAGAACATGAGTCTGTGAGAGACTCAGGGGGAAAGGAAGTACTCAGATACTGTGAGATGACTGTAAATCGTGTTACAAATGCTCAGAACACTGAACATCTTTCGATATGGTTGGGACGGGGTTATATGCAAGCAGAAGCGGTAAATTTAGCACAAATGTAGTGCTTCAGTTTCTTTTCTCGAGTATGATTCACTCCTCTGGCTTTTAACAGTGCAGCAATTACAAATCACATTGACAGCCTATAAACCAAAATAATAATGACAAAGGCACAAGCAGACACCGAACGTACCTTTTGCCCATGTCAATGTATAAAGGTATTCTCTGGCTTAGGGGTGTGAGAGAATTAATTGTGGAGATGGTAGACAACAGCTTGAGGAAGGAAGGTAAAAGAGGTCCCCTGGTTTGTCCATAGGGACAAGTTTAGGTTAGTTGACATGATGCAGACAAAAAAGAGGGCACTTACTGGACTGGGCGGTCTTGGCCTCGATGGGTTGAGTGTAGACCCCTAGCCCCATATCAGAGCGGGCCGCCAAGGAGAATTTATATGGAGTGTCTGGCTTTAGACCTTCAACAGCGTATGAGCCGGCAGGTTCAAACGTCACATGGATCTGAAAAAGAAATCAAAATTTCATATCTTAATAATAACCATATCTTTACTTGGCTTTATAGACATGACTATTGTCACAGTGTCTGTTTTATAAAAAGCACTTTTTTGGCCTAATTGTGAATAATTCAATGTCATTTTTAATTAACACAATCTGCTGGCGAAACGACAGACTCTGGCGACATATGTCAGACTACTCCAATAATTTTGGATTAAGCCCAACCCTTTTCTACAATCAACTGCAAGCTAAAATTCAGATCTGTCTTCTTCAAAAAACATTAATTATTGGATAGAACGCAGTCTAGTTCTTCATGTTTTCTTGCTCAATAATCCATTTCACACAGAAGTATGTCACTAAACAGTAAACCATTTGTCACTACTCCTTTCAACTTTCAAAACTTTGACAAATTATACATTTTCAGTATAATTATTAACCGCTAAAATTGTGGGCTGCTTTTAAGTTTCAGGTAAATCAATTAATCCACATATATTTTTTCTCATCATTTGTTTGGCAGATACTACAAATTTAGAAGCCTTGTATTAGCATACAGACACATTGATGGCTATCGCAATGAGTGTGCATCTGATCTCGACATGGATGAACTGACATCAAGAAAACACATCCAAACAGTCCATTCCGGCATCAGTTAGAAATGCTGTCAAGCACTGAGCACTGATAAGTACATTCTGTTTTCGCACAATCAAATTCTATAAACTGACTGCAGACTTTTGCCTGCAGTCATTTTGTGAAATGTCAATTTTGGCTATCTTTCATTTGTATCCATGGCCCACAGCAAAAGCTGCACACGTTCAATATCTAGTCTGCTTGTAATTCTGAATGAATCAGGCAGAAACAAGCACTGGCGTGATACCTTGTTCTCGGAGTCAGCTTCCCAATAAAACAGCTCATATTTGATGATGGGATCCTGAACTGGCCACAGCCAAGTTAGCAGGATCCGTGTATCCAGCTCTGCTTCGGCTTCAAAGTTGGACGGCTGAGCAGGTACTTGAATTTCAATAGAAAAAAGTGAAATCAGCAACAGCAGGTATTTTTATGGTACTGGCATGACACAGTGCACTATGCAAAAATACACATTTCCAGATTCAACTAGATTCCAATTCAATTATATTTTATAACGATTCTGATTCATTCGGGTACATTTTAGTCACAATGTCATAAAAAGTTATCTCCAAGCTTTTTGCTGTAAATTATACAAAGAATCTTCAAATTTGGAATATTACAAAAATATGAAATAATACATAAAAAATAACTACAGGGCCCAATCTATCAATCCTTTAATATCTTAATATATTCCATAACCAGAAGCGATGATAACGATGTTGATTTATCAGCCCTTCTGAAGGACGCACTTTGAATTATTTTTATAAAAAACAATAAATAAAAAGTAATTTTTATTACGAAATAAAAAGTAATACTTTTATTATGAAAAATAAAAGTAATTTGCACATGAATCAGACTTTACTGTTTATGATGTATGATTGATTTCACTAAAAATAAACTATTAATGAAAGTTATTTGTTCATCAGTGAAACTATAGTAGTTTCACTGCACTGTATGTTTTTGATACACTAAAAATAACTTAATGAGTCACTTGTTTATTAATCGGAATACATCGTTCACATTAAATGTTTTTCTTTTGTTAAAAAAAAAATAGTTGTTGCATGCCACATCATGACTGATCAGCAAAAAAACAAAAACAAATAATAATAAAAAAATGCTCAGCCCTATTTACGGTAAAAGCATTGACGTATTATTCATTAACTACAAAAATTACCTCCTTGCTGTGTCTTGACTTGCAACACATCAGATGGGGGTCCGTCCCCTACAGATGTAAAGCCCAATACGCGTAGGCTGTAGGTGATGTCAGGGGTCAGGCTCGAGATGGTTGTGAGACGGCTGTCGTCTGTGTTGTGTTTCTGCCAGGCGCTGAGAGGTGCGTCCAGGTCAGATGTGTAGTAAATGCGATAGCCTCTAATCTGACCATTAGGTTCCTCCGGCGGTTCCCACTGCACCAACATGGTGCTGGCACTCAGCATACGTGCCTGGACATGCAGTGGTGGGGAGGAAGGTGCCTGCTCACCCGTCCGTGTTTCAACTGGGTCGCTAGGTGGACCACGGCCAATGTTGTTGACCGCCATGACACGGAACTCATACTCGGAATAAGGGCTGAGACCGCCAATGCTATAACGTGTGGTGGCAACACCGTCCACTTCCTGGAAGTTGGTGTCCGAGGACTTGGCCCGGTACTGAATAATGTAGTAAGAGACAGGTTCGGGATTTCCAGAATCCCATGTCAACGTAACACTGGTAGCTGTGGTTTCCGTCACAATTAGAGACGTAGGAGGCTTTGGGAGTGCTGAGGAGCAAACAATAAGAAAGGAAATGAAACAGATGACAGCATATGTAGGCTAAGCTGCCTACACGGTGCACTCCTAAAATAGAGAAAGACAGGCAATGCGAGACAGAATGAGAAAGAAGAAAGGCTTGCACTCTGATGATTCACAGAAAGGCAGACCGTGCCGCCTCGTCATTGTGTCTTTAAGATTTGTGGCTGGACTCCAGATAAATGTCAGTGACATTCTCCGAGTCCATATTGATTGGTGAAGTGCAAAGTGCAATCAATAGAGGCAGCCATGATGACGGGGAACGAAGTCTGGCAGGGCTCGGTGTTGTCTGGTGGGACCAGCCGCACTGATACAGCTCCAGACATCTGGTCTGGGTAAACACATGCTCAGAATAATCTCAAGCCTTTCATTTTCTCAGAGCCCACAGTAAAACGTGGGAAGTCCCTAAAGCTCAGTCAACACAGAGCAAGTGTCTATGTTTTTTCTTTGTGTGTATTTGCCAGACGTACCAAACAGCTGGTCCGAACCTTGGGGTTGCAGTTAGAAAATAACTTTTTCTAGTCTCTGACAAGTAAGAGTGCCTAAAGAATCTACGAACCTATGTGAGTTCTTAATACACATACCTGGTCTAAAACGTATAGTATATTTAATCCACTCTGGCTTTCATATGATATAATTTCAAGTCAAAATCCTTATTTTTAGGCAACAGCACATTTGCAAATGATTTCAGCTCTAAAAAGCAAATCTCATCTACTGTAAGTAGTGCAACACATGCTTGAGTGTACTTTTAATGCTTTGGAGCAGAACATGGGAAATTTGAATATAGCTGGGCATTTACAGTATACTTTTCAGGGATCTTACCTTTGACAGAAACTTGCGCGGTTGCCTCGATCATACCGAGAGATGAGATAGCTACGCAGGTGTAGTTGGTCGACTGACGAATGTTGGTTAGCTCCAGGACATTGCGTCCCACAGGCATCTCCTCGTCCTTGGTGAGCTCCACCTCTCCAGCCATCCATTTGACGTAGGGCATGGGCGCACCCACCGCTACACAGGTGAGGTTGACACTGCCTCCTGGCATCACCTCGTGGTTGGTAGGTGGGATAGAGAAACGAGGCGGCACTCGTCGTACTACCAGAAAAAAAAAAAACATCCAGTGTGAGTTTCAACACGTAGCATTTTATATCAATTCTGATACAAAAACAGTGAAATCTACAGTATCATGATTACTACATTTCTAGTGTGAACACTAGGGCTATGTCACTAACATGAACAAACTAACATGAAGGTAAGCTGACAGGTCAAACAAATTCGCTTCAAGGGCCGAGCTGCAGTTTTTCCATTTGTTAAAGCCTAAAGCTTAACAACTGGAGGCAGGAAGTCAATACTGCGGCTCACACATATGCGCAGAAGAGGGCGATAAACCAATACGTGCCGGGGGAAGGGTGAAGAAGGCATCGTAATGGTATTTCTTTTACAGTGAGACATTAAAATTCATGCCAAAGGGGAGCTTTATTGAATTGTGGATTTGAGGGGGAAAAAAAATTATCCTCGCTGAGGCATTGCAAGATGTGGAGTTTTCTCTGTCAGTTTATCGCCCGGTGGCACTGAGACCCCGGTCTGTTGTTGCTCAGTCCTGCCTGGATTCGGGAACCTGTCTGAGACCTTGTGGGAGTTGCATTGTTCACTGGGCCCTTCTCTTTGTGAGTCTCTGATATGCAGATAAACCTGACATTAAAAGAGGTTCCCATGGAGACAAAAAGAGCCTGCTGACACTGCGCAGAGATGGGGAGGAGAGAGGAGAACTATCAATGGGATTCAAACCTGCCTTGACATATACTGACTTGACTGCATGAGGCCAAGCTCACCGTGTACAAGGAACTAATCCACAAGGATCAGCGTGAGAGAAACATTAACGTTTTTAAAGGGTATTCCGTTATCAATGCAAATACTAGGATGCCCTTCAGTCTCTATTGTGCAGGGCTCAGAGTCGTAGCTGGTGGCCATCCCTGGGGACGCTAATGCTGAACTATTTACAAGAAGAGCAAGCTGGAGAGACTTTTCCTCTCCTGTTCTCTCAGAATAGGAGTATAAAACAGGGGCACATTAAACAGACTCTTCCAATTTGTGTTAATGACCCGTTGCCTTACGTCTGTCTATGCAGAAATGGCATAGGCAATAATTGGTTTCTGCACAGGTCCTCCTGAAATTGGATTCTCGACTATGTTCTCTCATTTTATTTTCAGATAGATACCATGACCAAGCTTGTTATTCTCCTCATTATGTTTGCACTGTAAAGGCAAAACGACAGACTCTTGAGAATTTTTTTGCTTTGAATTAAGCAATGTGAAATTCAAAGTACTTCAAGTCCCCTGTTGCAAAGAAATTACAGTATCAATAGCATGTCTAAGAAATACAAAAATTCACTTTATTAATTTCCAGGGAATTCTGGGACACTGAAAAACCATGACTATGGATATAGAATGACGATTAATTTTTGTGAAAAAACGGAAAACCAGTGTGGGTAATACAAGAGATACATATTTCTATTATTAAGCTTCAGGTAACAGGGAGCAGGTTGGTTGAAAGAGTTTCTATTCACGAGCAAAACCATACATGCTTTGTGGGATAAAACCAAAAATGGGTACTTGAACCTGAATAAAAAAAAAAAAAAGAAAAGGCTTTAAATTAAATAAAATTAAAATTAAACGTAATTATTTGAAACTAACAGATTAAATATAAATTTTCTTTTTTAGTTTTAGCAGCCCCTAAATCATGCAAACCACCTGAAACAACACATTCATCCAGAACACACAGGTGAGGGAGTGATTGATAACAAGGGTCTATGATTTAAGAGGGATCCAGTTTGAGGTCTGCAAGATGCAGATAAGAGTGAAAAGAACCAACCTTCTCGAGGGTCTAAGACATGAGGTGTGAGTTTGACCGAGTGACATGGAGATGAAATTGAAAGACAAAGACATATGGGAGACAAGAGAATATGAAAACACATTTGTCAGTAATTTCATGGCAGTTAGAAAAATGCAATGGAATGTTTAATAAAGACAGAGACACACAATCGAAACATGACACTCCATTTGAAAAAGACAGATTTGCATATATTCTGGCAAAGACGTCAAGATCTCCGAATTAAAAGAAATTCACAAAAGTGATTTTATTTTCATGTACTGTATACATGTTTTTTAGAATAACATAAAACACAAAATTTGGATGAAAGAAATGTCCCATTGTCATTCAGTGTACACAATATTTATGTGCAAATTCAAACATGCTTATTATGACTTGTACATATTAAAATATATAAAAGAATATGAATATTGTATTGTGTTTTAAGTTAGTAAAAAGAAAATACTGGCAAACCTAAGATAGTGGCAAATTTATTAATCTGCATTTGCGGTAAATGTTATTAAGTTTTTTTTAATGTGTCGTAAAAAGCCTGACAAAATTGTTACACTGAATGACATTTGAGTGGGTGTCTTCTGTAAATCAGTGAAAAATGTAATATATATAGGTTTTGCTCAGAAAAACAAAATTGCCATTAAATTAAACAGCAAACATTTACATTTTTAAGTGGGGTACTTTACAAAGATTCAAATTTGGACTAAATACGACTGCTATAGTAAAGGGAGTAAGATTGATAACAACGGTCTCTGATTAAAAACGGATCCAATTTGATGTCTGCAAGAAGTGGCCAAGAGTGAAAAGAACCAACCTCCTCGAGGCAATGCTACATGAGGTGAGAGTTCGAGCAGGTGGAAGGAGATGAAATTGAGAGACAAATGGAAGACAAGAGAACATGAAAAGACATTTGTCAATAATTTCAAAGCAGTTAGAAAAATGCAAAGGAAGCTATAATAGAGACACACTCAAATCACAACACTGGAAAAGATGTGTATATTCTACCACATAAAATATTTGCTGTACTTTTACTATGTGAAAGGCACATTCAATACATGCCTATTATAAGATAAATATAATATACTTTTTATGCATAAATGGAATGTCTGTAGGGAACACGATCACACTGATACAGGTTAATGGTCTTCATTTAAGGAGTCTGTTAGTTTATAGGAGTTGCTAACATGCATGCATTGTGACATTAAACAGAAAGCTAAAAACATGACAAAAAAGGGGTTTTGAATTATATTCAATTAAATTATAAATTACATAAAGAAAAATAATGTTTGTATTAAATAATCTCGTTTAATCCAGCACCAGGTGTAATCAGTGAAAACTGCCCCTACGTCATGGAGCATCAGGCTCATGCATACCACCTGACACAACACATTTAGCATAAATAAAATGTGAGGGGCAACATAGCAGAGGGATTGAGAAGGATATAAAAAAAGGGTATCTGATTAAAGAGGGATCTAGTTTTAAGAGTGAAAAGACCAACCTCCTCGAGGGTCTAAGACATGAGGTGTTTGACCGAGTGATATGGAGATGAAATCGAAAGACAAAGACATATGGGAGACAAGAGAACATGAAAACACACAAGTTCATGGCGATTAGAAAAATGCAATGGAAACTCAGATTTGTCCCACATATCTCATACATACTGTAGGTTTGCAATGCTAAAGCTAAATTCGGGCCTATTATAAGATAAATGCAAAAGAAATGCATCACTGCATGTTTATAGGGAACACAATCAAATTAACGCAGGTTAAAGGCATAGTCCACCCAAAAAATATATTAAAAAAAAGCATTTATTCACCCTTATGTTGTTTCAAACCTGTATGATTTTTTTCCTTATGTTGTACATCAAAGAAGATGTTTTGAGTGTTGCTGGACTTCCGAAGTATTTCTCTAACATGTTACTCAATGGGGACTAACATCAGAAAGAAACTTACACAGGTTTGGAACAACATGAAGGTGAGAAAATTTAGATTTTGTGTGTGAACACTCCTTTAATTACGAATATCAATTTAAGGAGTTCGGTTAGGTTATATAAAGTAGTTTCCCTTTAGTTATTTTTTATCTTCTCTCTCAGAGACTCTTACTAATACCAAACTTTTGTGGAACAAACGGTGAATGGGAGCCCATTTATCACAGTAAAGATGAACTCTGACTGCATACAGTCTCGAATGTGAGCTATTAAGAAAAACTCAATAATTAACTTTTACGTTTTCTTTTTATTTTAACAGACTTCCACTAAAAAACAGTGTAGGATAACTGACTATTGTTATAATTTTCCTAACATATGTTGGAGGAGTTAACATTATTGCTATACTATCCAGGCAACTCAGAATGACTGAACATTTTCTGACAGCTGTCTCCGCATGCATGTGAGCATACATAACCATATCTCCAGTGAGGCAGAGAAGACCACTGAGATCATCTAAAAGAGCCCTGGGCCATAATCTGCCACACATTGACACATGAAAGATGATGATGTCAGTTAAAGGCTTGTTAGGGTTGCCACTGTAACACTATGATACAAAACTAGCTGAGTGACAGGCATTAGCAATTTTAAAATTCATCTTCCTTAAATATTAAACAAAGGTAAATGGACCCACACACACACACACACGTTCACACAAGATATAATAAACAGACAGGCGGGTATGAAGTGTGCGCCCACTTCACTCTGTTTGATTTGTTGTCAGTTTCAAGAGCAGAGGAAGGAGAGAAGACAGTGGTTGACAACTTTTCACTATGGAATAAGCGGCTGACAAATGAGTACAACCACATATACAGCCAGTATACATGACTGTGATTCTCCCAGGTGATATAGTCCTCTGTCAGACAGACGGACAGAGCGGGAGAACGAGCGAGAGAAACAGTCATAGAGCATTTCGACAGCTTCCAGAAAAAGTGCTGAGGCCAAGGAAAAAGGAAGCAGCTATTGAATACATAGATTTACTGACAGGCTGGCAGTCTTAGACACCCAACTCATCTAGCGTGAGCAGATAAATGAGAGGGGAACGGGAGGCTGAGGAATGGTACCAGGGCGCTGTGCTGAATACCCTTGAAAAGAAAGCATGATTAGCTGTTTTATAAAGACACTGCGGAAAAACAAGCACCCATATCCAGATGATGGACAGATGGATAAAGGCGACCCATTATGCACCTGTCAACTCTGAGGAAGTTAGCTGTTGATACAGCTCCAAAAGTTATTCTCATTTTGGCAGCGCACGTTAAATTTTATTGTAGGTAAAGGTGGGGCCATAAAAACTGGTTTATAAATTAATAAATAAATAAATGATAAATATCCATTGAACTATGTAGAACAATGTTCAGCTTGACAATGAAAATAAAAATATAATTTGTATTTTCTAAGAATATTAGGATAAATAATAGGCAAGATTTATCATGTAAACTGAAAATTAGTATGAATCAGCCAGTACTTTATAAATAAATAAATAAAAAATAAAAAAATTAAAAAAAAAAAAACAGCTAAATATTAATAAATATGCTATGCACGTTTTTCTTGGCATAAAAATGGCCATTTGGAAATTACTACTACTAAAAAGCTATGGGTCTAGTTTCTGGTCTCATCCACATCCAGCTATTTTTAGCTGTGCAAAACAGTTTGTTTGGTTGCTTGATTTTGAAAATCTGTGTGTCTTCCCATATTATTTTAATGTATTAATTATGAACTGTTCTGAGCCCTGTTCACACCAAGAGCGATAACTATAAAGATAGCAAAATTAGGGTCCACGTCAGTGAACAATATCTTATGTTTAATTAAAGCGCACACGCATCCGCTGCTTTAAATTCCCAAGCTAGTGACAGCAGGACTGATTGTGATTGGCTCTCAACCGTCGTTATCGTATATCAGCTGAAAAAAAAAAGTTCTGAAAGAGATTCTAACGGTATTGTAATAAAAAATAAAAATAAAAAAATATTTCGATGCGCTACCATAATGAGAGCATACTGGAAAAAGTATTTAATAAAAATACGTAAAAATGTTCAAAAGCAAACATTTCTAAACTCAAGCTTATTTTTCACGCAAAACACAAATGAATTTCTTTAGAAACTTGGGATGCGTTTAGATGCCACTCATGGCAACATCTCGTGATTGAGTTATACGATGACGTCGGCAGTTGAGTCCCATTGTATGAAACATTTTCGGCCGTTTATTTGACAGGAAGCATGCGAAGGCTTAGTTCTCAAACTCTTGCGTGACAATTACTGGGTGGCACCGTAACGTCACTAGCTAGAGGCCATACTGGCAGCCTGCCATAAGCTCCCTGTAATTACCTGCATGGAAAGAGCTGAAGGGGTTGACACTCATAACAACATCACTCCCAGAGTTCTGTTTCATAGACAATGCCTCAACACTATTATACCTTTAAATCCACGTATTAATACAGCAGGTGTCCTCTGCGGCACTCACCTTTGGTTTACCCTTTTTGTCTTCTCACTCTCACAACAAACACTGTGAGAAATATGCATGTTTACCTTTGCTTCCGTTGCTATGAATTCAAAACACACCAGGGAATGTTTTGTTTCCGGCATGATTTGGACAACAACTTTTGGTTTATCTTGGCTCCGAAATGGCAGACAAAGTTCAACATGCGTGGAAGTCAAAACAAAACTGCCACATGGTCAAAATAATGGTGTGAAGCATTGTTGAGGAAGCTGTTAGGATAGGGGCGGCACCTGGAGCATGTCTCTTACCTCGCACGTAGAGATTGGCGGGGGCAGAGTAACGCGTCCCGGCGCTGTTCGTAGCCACACATTCATACTTGCCCTGGTCTGTTTCCTCGCTGTTTTCAATCTGCAGAGCTCCTGAAGAGAGAGAGAGATGAAAAAAAAAACAAGAGTAAAAGTCACCTCTTTGATTTACGAACACGATTATGAATCCCCCGTCGCAACTTTCCCCACCAAAGCGCAAACTTTCACTGCAAACAATCAGTAAACACTCCCTGTTTAAATGTCAGAGCTGTTCCACTGTGAATATAGTTTATTGGCTTAGAATGCTGCCTAAGACATACGCATAAAGCTGATTTTGCAGGTTGAGTGAGTCTATAGCTCAACATATTTGCCTTTCACTGTCATTAGAAAAAGCTTTCGGGATATTAATGTCATTGAGTCAGAGCCAATTACGCTACAGCACATGACTATTACTGCTGCGGTATATTTATACACACAAAAAAAGCACAAAACTTCAATGCTATGCAAAACTAGGCAGCCTGTCTGGATGCTATAGATAAACAAGGTCACATTAGAACAATGTTAGATTAGTCTTTTAACACATACACTGCTGTTCAAAAGTTTGGAGTAATTACATTGTTTTAATGTTTTTCTAAATATCTCATTCTGAAAAAAAAAGTGCATTTATTTGATGAAAAGTACAGCAAAACAATGCTACTGTTTTAAATATTATTACGATTGAAAAGTACTGCTTTCTATTTCATATATTTTTGAATGTAGTTTATTTCTGTAATGGCAAATTACTTCAGCAGCCATTACTTCAGTCATGTCACATGACCCTTCAGAAAACTACTCAAGAAATATTAATCAGTAAAACATAAATTAATCAAAAGTGACAAAAAAGACATTTACAACTATATAACAGATTGTATTTTAATATATATATAGGACTCCTTAAATTACAAGTGTATATATATATATATATATATATATATATATATATAAGCACAAAGCATATTGAAATGATTTCTAAATGACACTAAAGACCCTATATTTTAAAATCTACTGAAATAGAATTTTTTTTTTATATTGTAATAATATTTCACGATACTACCGTTTTGCCACTGTATTTTACTGTTATGTTTTTAATAAATGCAGCCTTGTAGAACATATAAGACATCTTTCAAAAACATTTAAAAAGAACACATTTATTTTTAACTGGCTGTGTACTTATATAATATTTATACATTGAAGATGCCATTTCAGTATACAAACAGTGTCAAATCACTATAATGTTAAACAAAATTAAATGCAGAAGGTACTTTAGACCTACCCACTTTCAAAAACATCAAACGAAAAATCTATCCGGGTGTCCTAACCACAGATATAATGTTTGCTTAATCTAGCAAAAGCACACATATTTACCTCTGGCAGAGGTGTACCACCATAGCATAGGTTATCACCTGCAGTTTACCCCTGAATACTTCCCAGCATCCCAAGTGCTGCAGGGAAGAAATAACATGCACCACTAACCTTGCCCAATCTCCAAGTTCAGGGAAAACTGATTGGTGGTGTTTCCTACCCTGACAAGCAGCAAATTACTAATCAATTCGGAGATTGCTCAGCGCTGATTGCCATCACCCCTCAGTCCTGACAACATCTGACTGATGGTGCCATATTGTAAAGTAAAGGAACTACAATAAAGGAACATAATACTAAATTCCGTCAAAACTACATGAAGAATGTGAAAATAAAAACACTTTTATTCATTATACATTCGTTTATTTCATTTAAAACACGTATTGACAAGTGTTTGATGTGACATGATACATTAAAGGGACAGTACACTCCAAAATAAAAATTCTGACCCTTACGTCATTTCAAACCTTCATGAACTCAAAAGAAGATTTGTCCACACAATATTGTTTTAAACTTGACTTACTTCACTGAATTGAAACAGTTATCAAAATATCTTTTGTGAAGCAAGAAAGTCATACGCATTCAAAACAACATGAGGTTGAGTAAATGACGACAGTATTTTTATTTTTAGGTTAACTATCCCTTTAATGCTTCCAACCGGACATGAAGTATGCCACCTCATGCATTTTTAAGAAAGTACACACACTGTTGGACAAACTGTGTCTTAATGAAGACATAAAAACTGTATGAAGATGACACATATTCCTCATCGATAAACAGATACAAAACAATATGAGTTGGGGGAGATGAACTGAATAAAGACCTGCTGTCATTAATCAGAGGAATTTAACATCACTTCCACTGAGCATTCAGCAAGTAAAATCAGTAACCACTTAGGAATATACAGTAAGGCAGTGTCAGCTTTTTCCCGCCCTAGAAAGCCAGACGTACTTCCTGATTCATAAACCTGAGGTGAACTGGCGTGTTCCAACAGTAAGCGGTAACAAACAGGCCTTTGTTATGTGCAATATACTTTTTTGACTCCATTTTACAGTCAAACTCCAGGGGTCCCCAGACCACTGAGATTGCTAACCGTGCGACTGAAGTAGGGTAATGTCGGTTTTGTCAAGCACTCGCCTCTAGCGTTTCTGAAATCCATGTTTCACTCAGAACTGAGAGCGACTGTGTGATTGATCGAATGCTCCATCTTAACAATCAGGGCCGTGCCCTCATTTCCCATACATACTCATTTTAGCATAAGTAGTATGCAAATTCAATCATTTCAATTTCATCACAGCCCAACTGGAATGTAGGAGACACACTCTGGAGACTCTAAAGACGGCCTTCAGCTTAAAACCCAAACTCATAGCATAACTTTAATAAGCCTGGGGTCTCAGAAAATATCCACAACAAACGCATATCACAGTAACTAGCAAGAATACTTTTTTTTTTTTTTCACAACTCATCAACGAGTTCAGTATTCTGTTGTCATTTACTTTCCCTCATGTAGTTCTGAATTGTTTTCTTCTGTGAGACACAAATTAAGATATTTCACTTCTTGTAAAACAGCGACCAAGATATTCTTCAAAACTATCCAATTTTGTGCTCCACAGGTTTGCAACAAGGGGGCGTGTAAATGATCACAGAATATTAAAGAATTGTTCCTATACCACGATATAAACACTACTGTTCAAAAGTTTGGAAAAGGTTTATATGCGTTTTGAAGATTATTCGATGAAGAGAAAGCTCATTTTAAATCTTACCTGCTGAATAAAATGAATCATTTCAAATCTTGCTGACCCTAAACTTTTAAACAATAGTGTTGTATTGTTTCTCCCAGATATAGACATCCGAACACAGACAGGTTGAATGCTGGGACAAAGGTTGTGTATATACTGAACAAGCAGGAAATGACAGCAGTGGAGATGAGACAGGTAATGGAGGAGACGTTTCGTGAGACACATTTCAGCTGTCTTACCTCGTATCGGCGAACCCCCTAGGTGAAGTAAATTGAATGCAAACAAGATTGAAGAGAAGTGTTAGTAGACAAGAGAGATAGACAAAGAGAGATAAGGAAAACAAAAGGGAGGGAATCAAATGAAAGTAAGCTTAATTAAACGGAAAGGAATCAAGTTGAGCCAGACTACTGCTCTCCGGGGATTAGTTGAATGTTGGCTGTCTGGTGCAATGGAATTAGCTCGGAAAAAAGATCCTAGGGCAAACTTTCTCTGTGCTACGATTCTGAGATAGTCTGCCAAACTTGATGCTTTAAGGAACATTTGCAAAGCTTAGTGAAACAATGTGTTTTCAGGTTATTTTTGTTCACCGAATTGTTCGGAAAAGTACAGACCATGGCAAGTTAAGCGGCAAGTTTGGTGTGAAAGTAGAAGAAACAGCTAGCAGCTATTCTGTACAGGTGAATTAACGTCGGCATGAAATTTGACTCATTTTACTTCCATAATTTGACATTTCAAAGTTAAAACTGTATACTCAAGCAGAAAGAAAAAAAAAATGTTGAGCAGAATGTTTTAACAATAAATGGTATTTGATTACTCGTTAGCATTAGCTTCTAGAAAAGCTAAAATCTTGCTTCTTGCTAATAGTAGCATGAAATATTATAAGAATAGCTTTTAGCTATTGCATAATACCTAATATGGTTCACTCAAAATTTTATGAATGGAAGAAACTGTATGTGCAATATAGCGGTTTTAGTACATTAGAATTATGATATAATAAAATATACATATAATAGTATATTATAAAGAAAGTCATTGCATCACTTTTTAGACACCGTTTAATCAATTGCTATTGCATGCTATGTGAAATCAGATGGAAAACTATGAATCATGCACCTAAGAAAGATCTGCTGACTTAACCAAACAGTCAAATCACAAGGTGAGGTTACGTCGGCATTACAGTACCAACGTCATTATCAGAAAATGCTAATCTATCAGAAATAAACAGCAAACATGCACTTCACTATTCTCCTAAAGACTAAAATGGCAGTTAATCCAGATAAGACAAGCTTTATTGTTATAATTTTATTTTATGAGTGTCCTAAAAGGGCTGTAAAGCTTTGCGCCTCATGCCGTGCAGAGATAAAATCTTTGAGGAAGCAATGTTTTGATCTTTGGTGGAACAGTACATTTTGTTCATTTGACTTTATGTATACCTAAGATGCTCCTCGAAATATGAAAGATGAAGGATTCTGGCTTCAAAGTGGCAGTCTACACTTCTAGCTGTGTACTTAGACACTGATGCTAGAAACTAGAGAATGAGCTCCGCTGTGGACTTGCCCGCTAAATGAAGTGGATTTAGTGGAGAGGGATAAACTTTGAGTCAGTCAGGAGCCATTAATCCAGCCTGGGCAAAGTCCTGTTCATCCGTCTGATCCTAGGTCAGACCTGAGTGGTCTATCCATTAGGAAGGTCTAAAATGTAAATAGAGCGGTTGATCCTCTCTGCGGCATTCTCACATTCCCGTAAGGGTGCCTACAATTACCCTGACCATTTGCACGTGGCTTAAGACTCATTTGACGTTATGGCCGAGTCAATACATTTCTCCTTCCATGGTAAGCAAAGACAAATTGGCAGACCAAAGATCTGACACTGCACAAAAACAACTGACGTTCCAGTTTTTATTATGTGGGAATACCGCATAGGTATTTATTAAACCGTAGTGAAACATTCAGGGAAAATACGCAGTAAGTGCAAACACAGCTATGCCTATATGTGTATCTATATACGTTTAGCACATTATTTGCAGCTACTGTGATTATAAGGCTAAAATAGTATGACATCCTTACCTGAACGAAGTTGTTTGATTCGCCCGTTGCCGTTGATGTCTACAGGCAAGAAGTCTTTGAACCAAGTGATCTCTGGGTCAGGGTTCCCACTGGCGGCACAGAGCATTGTGGTTGTTCTTGTTCGCTCAACCACTTTCAGCTGAGGGCCCATGTCTATGGTGGGAAAACCATGAGGAATCTGGTTTTCTGCATAAAGAAAAAAAAATAAAACAGGTCAAGCTAGGAGCCAATAAGGGAATAACTTACAAAATAAGGATAACGATCTTGAAGAACTCTGATTGCTCTGAACACTGTTAGAAATGTGAGCCAGATGTAATTGTCTTGCAAAAGGCAAATCCAGGACAAGTCTCATTAGTGCACTAAATCAATTCACATACCAGAAAAAGACCTTCCTGTGCATTAATAAGATGAAAGCACGGCAAGGCTAATCCACAGGTCCTTTGTGTACCGTTAACCGTTAACGCCATAAGGATAGTTAAGTTTTTCAAGTTTTAGGTTTTACAATTTTTGTTTTACTTTGCAGTTGTTATGAGTTTGTTACATTATAACATTCATTTGTATATTGAATTCTGATTGCATTTCTGTTTCTAACATCTTCATCTCTACTCTAAAAATGGTGGTTTCACGAGTTCGCACTTCCTCGCACAAAGCATGTTTGGAGTGCTGTCCTGGGGGCGAGCCGGGAGATCGGCGGGCTCCGAGCCCTGTTAGACTGAACCCTGCGAGGGCAGAGCTAAGGTACGGAGTGAAGGTGGAGAAGGGGAGGTGGAGGGATGTGTAAACGAGATACAGAAGGAAAGTAAACGGGCTTATTTAAGGCAGAGGCGATTAAACTTGATTGGAGAATGCACAGCCAGCCGCGGCTAATCACTCATGCATGCTCCTCCCGAAAAACACACAACTGCACCCTTCCCCGATGCAGAATTTAATTTATGCAAAACCGTAGCCTAAAACTGCTTACCTAAACTTTAACATCTTTCATTCGCTGTCTCGCAAACACTGCTGTTTTTTTTTTTTTTCTACAAATGCAAATTTAGTTGGCAAATAATGCTTTGTCCTTCAATGGTTTGGAGAACACAGTTTCCCCTCTGATACAGACCGTGACGCCTCTCAGAAGGAAGTAACAGAGCAAAGCATCAACATTTGCATAATAAACACAAATTACACGAAAAATATGAAAATGAACAATAATTATATCAGAATCAGGATAAGCAAGGAGGAAAGGCTGTAAACATATGGTTTTCAAGCACATGAGAACACGAGCGGTTCTATGACTGTGGCACTTATAAAAAAAAAAAAAACTCTTTTTTTTTCTTCTCAAACATTTACACAAATGTTTGGATTTAAGCCCAGCATGCGCAATATTCACACTTTCAATAGCAACAACGTTACGGCAACTTCGCACTCTCTTTGATGCCAAGGTAAGCCAAAGGGTAAGGCTGAATTATTCCGTTTGAGACAATCCTCTACACATGACAAACATTCCACCGCTTCTAAAGTCTACAGGGCACTGCAGAAAACTTTGATTTATCTTGTCTTCTCATTCTGGTGCGTTAAACATGAAATCATTGGTGTTTCGATCCTTAAAGCATCAAGCAATGATTCTCATATAGCTGAATAGAAAAGCCCTCAAGCTCCAATTCAAGGAACTAGTGTTCCAGGACAATGTAAATCAGACACATTTAAAACACAGTGGGTAAACCTCAAAAGGGTTATTTCACGAATCGCTGGCTCTCTTATGAAAACATTGAAAAAGGAATAATTTAGGAGGCAGAAAATGTTGCGCCGAATCCGCGCTGGAGGGAACTTTGCAGTACAATGTAACTTGGAATATAAGGCTGTTCAAGTTATGCCTCATTAAGAAGCAAAACGTAGCAAGATTATTTTTTTTTTTCCAAGTGTGACCTTCAGAAACCACAGAGAGGGTGCGCTGTCATGTATCGAGGCGTGCATTTCATGCTCATGCTCAGCAGAGGTCAACTACCTGTAGGAGTGTGGGTTGTATCACTATTCTGATCCTTTTCTCTGAGCGGCTTCTGAATAAACAATTGAATATATTTTCTTGAAAAAGAACATACAAATAATGCCTACCAAGTGTCACATAGTCAGCATGCAAGAGAGGAAACGGAGCACACAAGAACATCTGAAAGAAAACCAACTGTGCGGTTTCTCCGGTTTTTCTGCGGAGTTGAGTGTAACATTTTTTTTCAGACTCCTTTATCAGTTGGGGGGGGGAAAAATGGCATTTTAAATGAAGAAAAAAGTTTAAGTGTATTGGAAGGCAAAGTAATGGACATACTTATGCTATATGTTTATATATGAAGAGTTAATTTGAAAAAAAAAAATATATATATATATTTTTCAAAATCATGTTTAGTTGTATTTATTTTGTTATTTTTAACCAAATCAAAATAACTGCACTTTAATTGGAATGCGCAATGAAAAAATATGTTTTAGAAAATTGTTAAAAATGGAGTTATCCGTTTTTGCAAATGAGATCTTATAAATGTTGTTGAACGCATCCTATGTTTTTCTTTTTTTAATACATGAAAGTAGTGTTGGTCTTCTAATGAAACCTAGTGGTGTGGATGAGGTAATAGAAAACATTCTTGTTTATGGACGCCGCTGCAGAATTTAGCTTTCAGGCATAAATCATTTATTTTTATTTTTAAGTGAAAGAGTCCAATATCAGGATTGTTACAGAGAGCAAATCATGAGTAACATTCAGATAATCATGTGACCTTAACATGGCAGCCACCATGACTTAAACCATTTTTATTAGGCAACTAATGTGTCTGAAGTCTTCATCTTACGAACATTGTGCTACTTGTTTACAGTACCTACTTATCACTACTCAAAACTTTTTAATGAGGAAAAAAATTATCTGACTGCATCTTTAAAAGCATGTTACTAATATTTTGCTTGTTAGTAATGTTTATAAAGACAGATACTTCCTTACAGGAATAGTGAGTTCTAATAAATAAAAAAATAAATGGTATGTGACGGCGAAAGCAAATGAGAAAAGGATGGATTTCTTCCACAAAGGAAAGGCACAGCGGGAAACAAACTGATGGTTAGGCTTTTGCATTTCCTAAATAAAAGCTCCATTCTCCATTCCTGAAAGCACTTTTATCACTTACACCTCTTTACTATGCATGAGGATTTAAAACAAAAATAAACAAAAACAGAAGACTCAAAGCTCAGAAATGCATTTTTAATACAATTCTTTTGTGCTCATATTGAGTCGAGCAAGGACTCCATTACTAAGATGAATAGGTAAGAGGGGAAAAAGTCAAAATATCCCGCTCTGTCCCGAGTCTCTGCCGCATCATACATGTGGGCGCTGCAGCAGATGGCGGTTTGAATTTAAAAAGCCTGCCAACGCTAGTTTCATTGTTTCTTCGAAGCAGTTATGACAAGGTGTTTGGCTCTGACGGGGTGATACATTTGGTGGGTAATTGGGATGCCATCTTGTAAGGAGTAAAGAGAAACTTGAGAGCGGACGGAACGAGGAGGAAGTAGGAGGAATGATGAGAAAGCTTTGCAGCAATGTCTCTGCAAACAGTCAATAGACAGAAACCGAACTTTAATGGCACTGACGTCATGTGCTGAGATTCTCTGCTTGTGTTGCAGAGTTTTATTTTACCTTTGTCTGAAAGGTTACGCAATCGACTGAGGTCATGGTATATGAGAAGCAGCAATCCTGGCAATTACAGACAAAGAGTACCGGCTCAGGTTTTTATGCAACGTCAACACCTTATTTGTATCATATTACTTTAAAAATGCAGTTAAGCCTACTGGCATTCGAGAGAAACAAAGATAGCTGCTCGACTGTGATGCAAAGCGTCATGACCATACCAAAACATCGTCTATCGTTCACGGATCAGGTTCTACTTTCACACTGGGTGCAGCTCTATTGTTCGTTGTCGGTGAAGTTTGGGTATGTGCTCTAATATTTTACAATATACTGAAATAAAAACAGTTATGTTAAACATTTTGAATTGTAGTGTAGTCGTGTGACAAGTTTAAAGCATATATTACAATTCTAAGAAGAATTTTTGTTTTATTACGCAGGTCATAAGCTTCATTCTAAGCTTAAATTTAAGTTACGTTTTTTTATACACAAAGTCACTGTGTGTAAAACATGGGCTAATTTTCATTTCTGGTTGAACTAACTCTTTAAAGCTTATAGGACCTCGTGACAACCTCCATAAACAGGTGCTACAGTAACAATAGTATCCCTGATAGAAACCAATCAAATTTTCTTCCTGAGTGGAAAATCTACTGTTGCATCCAGAGACCCAGAGCGGGTATTTAATGAGACCTTACTAGAGCGATAAGATCATGCAGGCCCTTGCAGATGGCAATCTATTGTATTATCTCCTCGGCTGTGGAACCAGTCCAGAAGCAGCCCAGCTTTATCGATGCATGTGACCACAAAAGGGAGCTAACAGAGTAGCACACCACAAACCCATCTGTAATCAGTTTTGTGGAAACAGAAGGAACATTGTTCTTTGTGAAGCAGTAAATTACGAGCTGAGACTTATATTCAATGCTGTGAGCAATCTGATAAAGGTGAAACACAGAGGCTTGAAAGTAAGCGATAACTATCTGATATTTATAAAAGTTGAGTGCTGAAAGAAGCCAACGAATCGCAAACAATGGAGGGAGAACAAACTCTGCATCATTATGAATACAAAGCGACGTTATTGCCAAGAAAATAACAATGGTGTTTCAGGTGGTCGGGAGTAAGTAGGACAAAACATCCTAAAGGCAGAAGAAATGGAACGGTGAACCCAGTTAATGTGAACAAGGCTGCCGTAAATGTGCTTGCGATATGCATAGGTTTCATGTCCTCAATGCTGGGTCAGAGTAAAGAGGGACACAACACGCATTACAGTCGATCCGACATGAGGAGTTGTGGGGGGGAGGGGGTTCACCGTGGGAGGATAAAGAGGGAAATGGAGGACAGGAGGGGTACATGCCAACCTCCTGCCAGCTCCAATTACCAGGGAGAATAGAGCATGGCATGCAGGGTGATGGGTCTAATCAGAACCCCGCTGAAGAGACAAGTCTCTGTCCTCAGACCCCACTGTGAAACAGCCCGAGTGCTCTCCACGTCCACGTCAGCCAGAGTTATTCTCACCCTGCACAAACACGTCGCTGCAGAAGAGGATGCTCAAATAGTGATGAAGCACCGTGGGGCATTCACACCGAGAACAAGCCGTTCTTTAGAGATGGATCACGCACGCTTAGATCCATCTCATGTGCTTGCAGAAATGTCCATGCTACATGCTAATTCTGTTTAAAAGGGATAGTTCACACACACACACAAAAACATTCACTCTAATTCAAAGCTGTATGAATTTCTTTCTACAGAACAATACAAAAAACATTAAAAGGATGCAAAAGCAACATAAATGTGTCAAAAATTGTAGTACATATGACCTCAGAGTTATATGCCACATCTTTTCAAATCATAAAAAAGTGAAATTTACTGCAGTCAGTTTAACTTAAGAACCAGATCAAAAATAACCATACATGTCAATATATTTAGATTTATCTCATTATCATTTGAAGTCATACGGACAACGTTAGCTTGCTACACAGAGCACAATAGCAAGACTACTATTTTTTTCTTGTGCATCCTTTTTGATGCATCAGTGTTCTTCAAAATTATTTTCTTAAAAATATTGTCAAAAAACATATTCCTTTAAACTGAAAATTCTTTCATCATTTTCCAATCATCAGGTCATTCCAAACCCAAGTCTTTTGTTTACCTCTCAAACAAAAATGAAACGTCACAGCTTGGAGAGATATTTTTCCCTCAATTGAACATCCACATAAACAAAACTAGTTTGATGCTTCAAAAGATTCATAAAGAGCTTTAAAAGTCCCCTTAAGTGGCTTGAAACATGCAGTTATTCTGTGTGGTGACGTCATTTCTGAACTGAATAAGGAAGACAGGGTGGTACGTATTGAGTAGCCCCACCCCCTTTTTAAAATTACAAATATCTGCTCTGGCCAGAGCCACTGAGCTCGGTAAAGCCACATACAGAAACACTGAACAAGTGACCAATCTCAGCGGCAGCTACAGCGCGTATTTATAGTGTAGGGGGCGGGCACTTCAGATTCTAGACAGCATTTGATTGGTCAGAAGATTTGATGAGAAGCTGAAGTATGAAGGGACGTCAAAAAAAATGTTGATCCGTTGTGGCGGAAGTGACGGAACTGCAAGTTTTGAACACTTATATTGTCTAGATGTGAATTTGTCACCGTTTTGGAGCGATTGTACTTGTTGGACAAGCGGGTATAGTTGAGTTGCCATGTTACACAAAGCTAAGGCAGGCTTCAAAAGGTTGGAAATGTAGCATATAATGTAGGGCTGCAACTAACGATTATTTTGATAATCGATTAGTTGGGCAATTATTTTTCGATTAATCGGGATAAAAATTAAACGCTTCTTTAATTTGATGTTTTGCTTATAAAACCATATATATAAATAGTTAAAAAATACACTGGCATATTCAGTTGTTAAGATATAAACAGCTAAACTAATGTAATTTTGTATAATACAATGATATACTGTGTAAAAACACAGTAAATTACGTTTGAAAACAGTAGAAAAACAGTAGAAATGCAAAAAGCTAATAGTCCCAAATGTACTATTATTTGCATTCGCTGAAAACTAGTGAAGTACCAAAGTAACAAATTTTACCTTACTATCGTGTAGTTGATGTGTTTCGTGTTTCACACTCACCATATGAAAAAATAAAATCCACAAAATCACATCACTTACACAGGTTTTTGCCTGTTAAATGAATAAAACTAGAGGCAGGAGGGACTGTGGTACTGCCATGCCATGAAAGCTCGGTCTTGCATAGCGTGCAGGTTACCCTCGTCTTAGAGGCATTTAATGTAAATTGCTCCCATACCTTGGAGCAGTCGGGGCGCACGCTTTGTCATGGAGACGCTTCTGTAACCTCCATTGCGCGAGCGGCTGTGTATCTGTGTGTATTGTGCATCTTGTGTTCGCGCTCCTCAGTAACGTGAGCAGCCCAACTAATCGATAACAGCATTCGTTGACAATGAATCTCATTATCGATAATTATCGATTTTATTGATTAGGTGTTCCAGCCCTAATTTAACAACCACTATTACAATGGTACAATGGTTACTCTTTAATCCTTTTCAAAGCATCAGCTTTCTTCAAAATTCCTCAATTTGCCTCACACAGAAGAAAAAAGTCAAACAGAAAAGACATTCTTTTTTATGTGAACTATTCTTTTAAGCATGTGGATATTTTAGTTGTTCTTGTTAAAAATAAAGTTCCACAAACACACTTGGACAGCACATCCTCTGCACTGAATCTGTCTACTCAGGTAAGGCAACATTTTCTTTAAAACAATGTTGTATTTCTGTAAAAGTCTTGACAGTTCTTGAGAAACAAATGTCCTTGTAATTTCCTGAGAGTGTATGAGAGTGATGGATGACAGCAATTAAGGGTGACATCTCTTTTGATGGAAGGAGCAGAAGGGTTTCTGTAATGATATATGACAACAGAACACCATCCATTTTACTACATATCTTTCCAAAGAGAGTCCAGATTTGTCCTTTTTACATTATTCAGCTCGCAAAAAAAATCAGCTCACATTGCTGGATACTTAAATACAACAAATTAGATGCGTTGTCTACCAAGAGTGTAAGCAAAACGAAAATCAAGCTAGAAACAATTGCTTATTCTGTAGTTGTCTGTTAAACTAGGACAAAAACTACTTCAACATCGAATAAATGCATACTTCACCTTCAAATTAGATCATTCTCTCACAACATAGCACTAACAAATAACACAATTCTAAAGAATCAGAGCAATTACAAGTGAAAGACGACAGGCACAGTATCCGAACAAAACAGCATTCACTCATGCAAGATGACATCAGTGTTAGGTGATATCAGTGACAGTCTGATATCAGACGGCAGAACGCTGCTTTGCCTGCAGGCTGATGTACGAGATAACTTTTACATGCTATTATATTTGCATTTTTGGAGACAAGACTAAGTGCTTTTAAAATAAAGCCAGGCAGATGAAACATTCAGCTGTTTGGAAAAAGTTCTGCAATTTACATACATACAGTATATTCAGACACGCATGCACAAGCACAGAGGCTCAAAAGCCTACATTTTTAACAGTAAAAACTTTTATCCAACAAGATGCATTAAATTAGTAAAAAAAAAAAAAAAATTTGACTAATGTTACAAAATATTTATTTTTTAAATAAATACTGATTTTTCCATTCATCGAGAATCACGGAAAAAAATCATCATTACAAATATTTAAATTTATTTATAAATTAAAATGTATATATATATATATATATATGTAAATTGAGTAATCCTCAATTTTAATAATATTTCATCATTTTAAGTTTTTTGATAAATGCATGAGTGTATTTTTGCCTTGGGAAACACAAAATTCTAAAAAAAAATCTTACCAACCCCAAACTTCTATATCTATACAAGAATAATGACATCAACGTCATCACAACGTATGGGTTTACGCTGACTACCTTATGATGATGTATTTATGATGCTGTAGATAGTTTCAGTGTACAGTGACCATGTAGTCCGAACGGGTTTGACTGAGGTCAGATCTCCTGGTTCACTTTAATTGTGAGCACTGCTAGGAGTTCATAAGGACCAAACTGCAGATAGAAAACAGACTCCGCATAATCAATAGTTGCCCGAAACATCCTCACCTTTAAACGGTATAATTGGGCATGTGGATCTGCAAGCTCACAGACACATGTAGTAAATAACAAAGCAGCGTGCGTAAAGGTGAACCGCACCCAGGGAGTGCCGTCCCGTCTGCAGTATTTTAGCGGCATGCTGTTTATCTAAGTCGCCGGTGAGGAAAGAGGTGTAATGCATGCCATGACCTTTGAAATAATACACTTTTTCTTGCTAGACCAGAATATTCAGGCCGACTTCCTTCCAACAGTCACTTAATCAATGTTGGGCAGGTGTGACGTTGGTCTCTCTCCCTCCTTTATCAGCATGGGTCCACTCGCTTCTTGTGTCTCGGTATGATCTACAGCAATGCCACAGTCACATAGCTGTTATTTATGCTACAGCACACTGGTTTGTACATAACAGCACATGTGTGACCCATTACCACAACCGAAGGGTGATCTGCTCACTCCACTCAAGCAAACGGCTCAAGACAGCCACGACTTGCTATCTGTTAGAGTGCTTTATTTAGAAGTAGAGACCTAGGTCTTATATTGGCAATTAGCAAACATTTTTTAGCATTATGTTATGGATACATAAATATACGTAATTTATAATTTATTATCTGGCTGATCACATTTTCTTAGTTTACTAGAAATGCACAGTTTATTGGTGGCTATATTGGTGTTATTTACATATAAATAAATAAATAAATAAAATATATACACAACCACAGTTAAAACTATTTTTAAAAAGGCAGATATTATTAGTATATTTGATTATAAAATACAGTAAAATGTTAAATTATTATATGTAAAATATTAATTATATTATGATCACATTATTATAAAAACAAATACAATTTAAAAAAAGCATATTTTAAACATAGATTTATAATTAAATAAAATATCAAAAAGGAATAATGATAAGTTTAGAGGTTGTTATAATATTTTAATGTTTTTAGATACATTGGATAAACAAGTCTCATGATCACCAAGACTGCATTTAATTAATCAAAGCTACAGTGAAAAAAGAGAAATATTAATATGAAATATAAGAATTTATCATTAATATTAAAATTAAAAATATATATATAATTCTATTTTAATATATTTTACAATGTAAGAGCAGAGCTAAATTTCAGCATTACTAGTGACACATGATCCATGTATGCATTTACTTGATCGGAAATACAGTAAATAATAACGCATATTATAAATAAATAAATATGAATCTATCTAAAATCGAAACATGTCCTGTTTAAACGCAAACACAAGCAGGACTGACACATTCAAACACCTTTTCAGTTGAATTACTTCTAATAGAGTTCACTTTAAAGTAAATGAGAATAGTGTAAGACGGCAGCAGCTGGGAATGAAGCCCCCTCGGCCCTGTGTATGTGACAGCCTTTACTTATTCTTTCAGAATAAGTGGAGAGCCAGACAGAACAGCACAGATCAAACACACGAAACTCTCTATTAACACATCTTCTCTTTAGGTTGTGCTAGAGCTCTGACATTAAGCTAATCAAACTAAACATAAAAACAGACTGCATTAGCCGCCACTCCTCCTGCATCCTGTCAAATCAACAACCTGAAACACAGATAACCACCAAACTCCAGTGTGTTACTTTCACAGCCTTGGAACGTCCTGTGCCTTTAGCCTTTTTGTTTGTTTTTCCCCCACCCCAGTTGCATCTTAAAACAAGTTTTGAATACACTTTGCTTAAGTAAAAGACTAGATTTGAATATTTTTGGCTCATTTGCATTTTACTCTCAGATACCAGTAAAAAAATAAATATATTATTGCCATTGAATATACTTTAAAGAACTGTTTACTGCATTTATTTGATCAAAAATACAATAAAAAGCAATATTGTGAAATCACAGTACTGACTTGTTATACGTGACCCTGGACCAGAAAAACTCTAAATCTAAATTAGATTTTTAGAATATGTTCATTTTCTATGATTTTTATTTTTTTCATTTCCTACCATAAATATATCTAAACTTAATTTCTGATTTGTAAAATGCATCGCTAAGAACTTCATTTGGACAATTTTTGACCCTCAGCCTATTTATACATCAGATGAAAAACCTTCAAAAAAATTGACACTTATTACTGGTTTTGTGGTCCAGGGACACATATAACAATATAGTTATGGAATAAATACCAGGCATTTAGTGAATTTACCAAACAAAATGACATTTTAATCAAATGCTCGTTTAATTAGGCAGTAAACAGCTTTATATCCACACTTCTGCAACCTAAATTATGCACTTAAAGAAGGACAGCCTCATATTTCATTACCTGATCACAGAAGGTCACATATTTTTACCTTCACTTCTACCTCTTCCGTTCACCGTATTACATTTTTCAATTTACATTGCTTTGAAAGTAAAAGCTTATGACCATTTCAGCCTGAAGCTACACTGACCAGGCTGTCGGACATACGACGATTCAAAGTGTGAACTGCTCCAATTACGTGGCCTAGTGAGCATGGCTGTCAGAGCCACAGGGCTGCTTATTCACAATTACCAGAGCAACCTCAGTCAGAAAATAGCCGCTACAGACAATATCTATAGATTTAAAGCCTGTGTCACACATCTGAGGTCGTTTCCTCCTAACTAAACTGCATTGACTTTATAGACAAGGCTTGGTAACGCATCTGCTGTACAGTGACTCCAATGAGATCTGGCAGCTACAAACATGTTTTATCAGGATTAATTACTGGTGTTAGTCAAAATTAGGGAAAACAGCTTTTAATTAGGTTGGTGCAGCAAGCCTCAGGTTAAAGTCGCAATTCAAACTAGTCTTTATTCAAAATCCAGTAATTGAAGTTAAACCGCAAAGCTCTAAAAGAGGCAGGGATGCCGATACAGAATCCAGGTGAGTGATTCAACCCAGCCATATTGCACGAGTCCTTGGGAGAGGCCGCCCTCGACAGACGCAGTTTGTAACTGTCAAACGCTCATGATCTACAGCGCTGGGCTTCAAGCCAGCAGATGGTGGGAGAAATTAAACTCGTGACATGGACCGTTGACTGGAGCCGGGGAAGCAGTTGGAAACCACACCTGTAAAGCAGAGGGGGTCTGCGTGCGTTGCGTGAGAGCGCTTCCCTGGAATGTGCATAAGCAAATGATGCCCTTCCAGGAAAACTCAAAGTTTTCATTCAGGAACATGAACTGAACTGTCATTCTTCACGTCAAGACAAAAAATCCAAAAACTTGCTGTAATGAAATGCGAAGTCGATGACAAATGGTGTCAGTAACATGGTGGGCGATACTGATCCAGATTGGTCTTTGCCTTTACTTGACTAGGTAGAAAAATATTTTGAACCGCGAGGGATTGAGAGCCAAATCTTCATTAGAACTGGCTTTGAAACTACTACCTAAAAACTTTTGGTGTCGTTAACAATTCTAGAATCTGCATTGTTCCACTGAATCAAAAAAACAAACAAAAAAATAAAATAAATAAATAAATGAAAGTAATAACCAGAGCCTCTTGAAGCTTGAGTGTGATTCATTGTTTCTTGTGAATACTTTGCAGCCTTATGAACCCACTTGCCCTCACATATGCGCAACACATGACATGCTTCACAAACTGTTTTGGTAAATAAGCTCAAAACACAACTAAAAATAAGCTATATAGATTTAGGAGAAATAAAGTCGAGAAAGCTGTGAACAAGCAGTAACTTGTTTTTTCTAGAGAGCTGTACAATATAATCTGATCCGATAAGAACTGAACAGTTCTGGTGTGTGTAATCTGAAACTAAACAAGCTGCTGCTAGTGAATGGATTTCCAATAAACTTCATTCTTTTTTCCTTAAAATTACAAAAAGGACTGTTGATGGAATCACAAAGTCAAATCTAAATCGGATCGTTCCAGTTCCATCCATCATGGTTTAAAATTGAAATACATGAGGTTTGCTCCAAATTGCTAACTCGATACTCATTCACTGACAATGTGAGTAATGTTTATCAATTACACTGTCGAGCTGGAACTATTTTGATAGACAGGAGCTCCAGGAGTTACCTGTAGAGCTTTTGAAGAGGGTATTTAATGAGGAAACCGCATCCTCCATATACAGAAATATTCCACTGATCTATGAATTAAAAGCATTCCTGTGGCTTCAGAGGACACTGGGCGTCTTTCTAAATCCTCACTTTGTGACACATGAGAGCATGTACATCATCACATCAATATGAGATAAGAAAAGAAACGGACAGGCCAAAAAGGAGATGATTTAACTCCTTTTTTTACCATGTCAGAAAAAGTTCCAGGAAAAAACGCAGCCAGAATTATACCTTCTGATCGTGATTTAGCGGATGGAATGAAAATGATTAAACCGAACAAGGCAAAAGGTACATGTAGCTGCTCTGCATTCAGTCTCCGTCGCAGTCCTTGAGTGTCAGTAATGTCAAATCTCTCCGCTACAGAGAAATGAGGAGCACAAATGGGGTGCAGCTAGACAAAGTCATTATAAATTCACACGGAGGCCCATGTTGGCATCCGCACAATGTGATTACAACAGAGGCATGGCAAATTTTTATTCAACAGGCAACAGCTGTGAGCAACAAACGCCCACAACCTTGGTGCAAGCGCAGCCTGGAAGTTGAAATGAAAGCTGCTGGTATTCCTCACGACGTGTAGTGTGTGGCGACACGCGAACCCTAAAGCCGTGTTAGGACGCATCAGTGGCCCTCTAAGGGAAAGGAGTTGTTCACGCTTCTAGAGCAACCATACAAATAGTAATCACAACAGAAATGCTCTCATAATTGCCATCTGTTTAAATGGGGCTCAATTATGTTAAGTTCACATTAATTGTTTAGCGATATGATTCAAGTAGCTAATTAGAAAGGCAGACGCAGTGACTCATGCTTTCCTAAGCTGCGTATGACCAGCTGAACTCAGGTGGGAGTGATTCCTGCGACTCAAGCAAGTTCTAGCACATTAACACAAGTCTGTAAAGCAGGTCATTCAACATTAAGAAGTGTAGCTCGCTTAAGTACATAATGGCTTGTTGTTCGTGAGATATGGTAATCCTCCCCTTTCACTTCGCAACATTCAACCAAGCAGCAAACAAAAGACTAAACTGCTTAAAGGAATAGTTCACCCAAAAATGTAAATCCTGTCATCATCTAGGAAGATATTTAAAAAAACAAGTTTGTTGACCACTGACCCAAAACATCCTGCTTACAAACTTTCTTCAAAATATCTTTCTTTGTGTTTGGCAGAACAAAGAAATCTATACAAGTTTGGAACTACCTAAGTGCGAGTAAATGACGACAGAATTTTTCCTTTTTGGGTGAACTGTTCCTTTAAGGTTGCTTTACTTGCTCTCTGAAACACTACTCTAATCGGTCAATCATGCGTCAAATGCTTTCCCACATAACTACACTCACTTCTCTCATATCACTTCAAATAGTTCTCTCAGTTTAATGTTAAATGGCAATCTAATTGTGTTTATGTTGCCATAATGACTGGTTGAATGTATAATGTGAAATACACCTTCGTACTGAATCTTTACCGTATTCATACACTGTACAATCTCTTTTCCAAGAAAACCGAGACATGAAAGGTGCCAAATGGCCAAAGAAACGCTGTACCTATTGGATTTAAAGCAACGTAAGCGCCACAGTTTGAACAGTGATCAAAATGAAGGCGTTATATTTCAGCCTAATATAATTTCTATGAGCTTAAGATGAGGTGATTGCATTTCTGGCCGAGATTCCCAAGACCCTCCAAATGTGCCGCAGAGGACATCCTTTAGTAAGTCATTAGAGAACATCATTATCATTCAACTTCTCCTTTGTGCTGGTCTTTCAGCATTGCTGTAGGACACAAATGATGCATTGCTTGCTATGAACAATGAGCTATAAATAGAGTTCATTTTGTCCTGCAGGATCCTGTGGGCGTCCAGCTTATCCACTTCACTGTGGAAAGCTGCGAAAAGAGCCAAACTGCCTGCCTTCAATATGGCACCTCTCTCTTCCTCTTCCTCTCCGAACAGGGCCAGAGGACTCAACATTCATCAGATGATTTCTTCATTCAACGCTTCTAATTTCAACTAAATGGCCTTTGTCTGCTCGTACACGGAGGTGAAAAATAAGATTAAAGGGGATTACACTGGGGGCACGTGTGTAATACCAAACACATGGCGCTGGGGTGGAAAGGAATTCAGTGGGATATTTTAAGATATTCATTTTAATAGTGGCTGCATTTCTGACATTTCCTCACATGCTCACGTTCCAGTCTGATGCTTTATTATTTCTTTGCACATGAATGTATTGATGACTTACTGTACATGCAATCCAGGGGCAATGGAAATATGGGTCAGGGGGTTATTCTTGAAATGAAGGTTAACAACCTAATACACTAATATTGATGCAAGACACTATATACATGATTAATGTAAGAAACCATTAGTCAAGACAATCAATGTAAATGTAAAATCAATGTACAACTGCTCTGACTAACAATAAATCTTTAGAAATAGTTATATAATTGGTGTCTGCAACGTGTATGTGTGCTTTGAATCTACTAGCCATTTCAATTCTAAAATACTTAATGCAAAAAAAGTTAGAATCAAGATTTTTATTACTAATAATTCATCATTTGTTATAGCTATAGGATTTTAAAATAGATACATCTGTCAATAAAAATAAATTACTCCCACCCCACCTTCTGCTGTCATTCTCAACTATCCTCTCCAATAAAAAAAAAGCAGAAGTTTGCAAAATGCAGGCCAACAAATGCCATGTCTTACCTTCCAGCACAGTAAGTTTGGCACTGGTGTTAATTTCTCCCATGCTGTTGGTGGCTGTGCATTCGTAGATGGCCTCGTCTCTGTGAGTGCGCAGCGGCTGAATGCGGAGAACTGAACCCGAGCCATCATCAAATTCAATCACCTGAGAAAGAAAGACACAGTGACTGTCAAATATTTTTCTCTCTTCTCGTCTTAAATTTACGACAAACCTTCAGACAGATCGTATATCTTCAAAGAGTGCTGGGTCTTTAATCACTTCCCTCTGAACTTTCAGCCAAGTACTGTCTTGAGTTATTCGCCTAGAACTGCCACGTCTATCCATGGTGGATAATGTGACAACTGTTGATGGCATGGGCTTTATTTTCTCGTGTTATTAAAAAAAAAAAAAAAAAAAAAAAAAAAATTATATATTACAATTTACACAAATTTCACCAAGTTTCTTTTAGTTCAAACAACTCAGATTTACATTTTAGTCTCGGACTAAACTGGCGTTAGTGTATTGAGGCTATTTAGAGATACTGCCTCATTTAGGGTAAAGATTAGGGTTAGACTAAAAACTAATTACATAAATAAAAATATTTTGACAATATTAGACAAAGCCGCTTCAAAAAAGTATTTGGACACTAAAGCCAAAAAATGTGCAGTTTTGAAAGATTAAAAACTTTCTTTTGTTTGCTTGTAAGCAAGCAAATATGTAACACGTAATAAAATGACACATGGATAATAAAATGCAAATATTTCTACTTAATGAATATATATATCCCCCCCCATTTTTTTTTCTTTTTTC
>JAUMHP010000041.1:6146074-6209646 GCA_032361065.1 Enteromius trimaculatus
ACAATCCCCATCTACTCACGGACAGCTTGGCAGGAAAACTAGCTAAATCACTTTTATTTACTAGGGCAGGGGCATCTCCATTAGCCGGAAGATTTACATGGAAACAAACTAAGGATTAGCAATCCCATTAGCAAGCCGAGTCCGTCCACTGGTTTTTGAGTGTGGGATGTTTTAGCGAAGATAAGATTCATGGAGGGCACTGAGCTGAAAACACAACAATACTGTTCATCATGAATTGCACTGTGGGAGAAGCCAGTTATTAATCCTCTCCAGTACATTCATTCAATGCACGCCATCTGTCGGGTATGGCACCTTTACACAAAACGCTCTCCTAAATTATGAAACAATTCAAGTTACTAGAGGCGTAAAGTGTTTGTTAAGGTAAATGTTGTGAGGTTTTTTTGTTGTCAGATGTCGTTGCCTCGAGATATAATTCAAACCTAGAGATACCCAAAACGGAAAATAAAAACATCACGCTAACTAAATGAATTCATTCTCGTTCGCATATATCCAAAACAAGTCATCACATTCTGGGGATCTTGCTGTGCAAGGCATTCTGGGGATGGGAGGAAGATGACTAAAGCAGGGGAAAGAGCCACTCATCATGAAAACTAATGCTGTTGATACCTAATGACATTGCTGTTGCACGGCGGGGTTGGGGGTGAATTCAATTGTCTAGAAAAGAAATGAAATGTTTTCTCGTTCGCAAACAGGGCGTCATATACCCTAAAGGTAATATAAAGCAAATGAACAAACAGCTCTGACAGGTATTATCCTCACACTATTATTGGTTGTGGCTGCTGAGGTGTGTGCGCGTTTTGGTCAGTATTGTCTACACCTTTAATAATGGTGCTGGGTTTGAAAAAGCTTCAGAAAATTTGGTTCCACAAACTTCATAAAGGCTCGGCTTTATACAAAGACATGACTCCCGGCATCTCTTGCTGTATACATCGGAGAACATATTAAAACTACCAAAAGTGTTAGTAAGGGACATGAAAACCTATATATTTACACACAATCTCTTTCTGACGCAAGACGTGCCTCTGTCGTGACGCAATAGCGAAGTGCTAACATTTGAAGGTTAACATGCAGAGTTCAAAGGTCCACTCAAACCACTTTTTTAAAGTCTTTAGTCATGCAGAGACTTGGCCACGTCACAGACGGACTCGTCAATACCTGTAATTATAAACATTAAACCTCCAAATGGAGGTGTTCCAATCAGCACGTCCATAAGATGATTTAGGAGCAAAATGAGTTCCTGTGTACGCAGGGTAATGTCCTCTTTAATAAAGAGGATTTGTGCTGTAATTTTAGATCCATCTCTCATAATATTAAATGTGTCATAAAATTTAATTTGTACCCTTAATAGCGGATTTGACTTTTGCTGTTTAGATGAATATTAACAGGCGTAAAATACTGATTTTTGAGTGGTGAGCACTTGGAGTTAGAGACGCATGACATGACATGAGAGTATAAATGAGAAGGAAGGAATTTCTTTAAATCTATACTAGATATCACACAGCACGTGTGTTTATATAAACCAGCTAAATGAGCAGGAACATCTATTGCATTGCCATTTCAATGTCACTCAACTGGGCAAACCGGTTTGCAATATTTGTTTATAAGGTTACAGTCATAGCAAGTATAAACATATTTAATAACACAAAATAATTTTTCTAATCAGACATCATTTACACTTATTCAACTACACTTTAATAATAAAAATGTATGTTAAAGTAGCACTACAACATTTTTTAAATAATCTAACACACCAGTGGGAGCAGCAATGAATATAATAACAACCCAAATATAATAACAACACTGATGTTTATTTAAAATTTAAACTGTCAGAAAAGTGTCACCACAAGAGCATTATTTGTTGTGTTGTTTGTTGAGGCCTTCTCTCTTTGGTGTGATCCCACGGTTTACTGAGAAGAGCAGCTGGCGACACGACTGTGACAGAGTTGTAAAAGAAGAATTTCAGGTCACCAGCTTGATGTGGGAGGTCAAGAGTGACAGACGACGGGGTCGGCCACTACAGATAAGACCAAAAACTCCTGTTGGGCTCCTGTTTTCTATTTTTTTACGCAGATGTGGGCAAGTAGAACCAAAGATCAGAGTGTTTTAGATTCGAGGAACTTTTCCTTTAAAAAGCTTTTATCAGGCTCTGTTCTCCACCCCCCGCCTGTTTAAGAGTTGCAAGTCTGTGCCGGTGAATGATTAACAAGCGCGAGAGAGAGAGAGTAATGGTTCAAATTTTGAACAACTTTGAGAGAGCAACTCTCGGTTCTCTGAGGCGCAGCCCCAGGAGGTCTCAGCTTTTCATGCTAAACAAAGCGAAACAGACGTGCTATCTTTACACTCTGTTCCCTTCCCAAGTTTCCACCATCAGAAAACTAAGAGAGAAAGAAGCCACTGGAAGAACCTTTTTTCCTGATAAAGAAGCGCCCAAAGTTGAGCAAGGAACCTATTGTGCAACCCTCACTTTGCTCATTGTATTGAGCTGCCGCACACAGGTGAAAGAGTCAAACACACATTCAATTCTCAGGGATGTATTTTAAAACGGTCCGGGCTTTCGTAAAATATATCTTAAGCAGACAAAAGCCAATTTTCATCCTTCTCCAATAGCATCTGGAGTTATGAGGTAGACAGCCATTTCAACAACGTTACAACTCACAACAAAGCCAATAATTTTCTTCTGTCACCTTTAATCAATGGTGTAGTCGCTCCTCAGCTGGTGAAAAAAAAATGTACTAGCCAAGTTGGAAACCATCCAGAAAGTTAAGACAGGATCAGGCAGGGAGATAAAGACAACTAAGACAACTGGAAAAACAGGTTGTTTGGCCTGAGACTTCATGAGGTCTCACAGTGGGGTCTCTCACATTATATCAGTGGTAGCTAGGGGACACTCGATGGCTCTCTATTCAAAGTCCCCTGAAAAAAAAACCCAAAGAAGGGCTCTCACCAGACAGGGGCAATGTGCCAAAGAGGTAGCCAATAGAGCCAAAGTAAAAGTATTGTTTTGGTTTAACAAGTGACAATAAAAGGACAAAAGACAAGAAAAAAAGTGCTCTGGGAGGAGCAGGAGAAAACCTCCTCAACAGTGGAACAAAGTTAAGACAAAGATGGGGATTATTTACTCACTTTAGGCAAATACAATACATTTTTTTTTTAATTAAGAGTTATAGATGAAAAAAGTGATGTACTTTTCAATTGATGTATTTTAGTTTTTTGTCAAGAAAAAAAATACATAACTTGCGAACGTTGATTTAACTTACCCATTACAATATAAAAATAAGAAAATATCCAGGAGGAAATGTGAGAAAATGTAATCCTTTACTTAAATCCTGAGTGTTTCCTTCTTCCCTTCACTGTTATTCCCAAGAGCAATTGGCAAAATATTCAAATCCTTGCGTACGTTAACATCCAGGTGGGGAGATCCTTGTTAACAGCTTAAAGTGGAACAGACGACAGTTTCTTTTTCATTGATATTCAATCCAGTAAGTGTGTAAGCAACATTAAACGAGTCGTGTCTTTATCCAGTTTATAAATGTTAACTTGTTTCAGTAGCTTCCCCGGCAACGTGGTAAAACTCTTGTTGATTGTGGAGAGAGTTGATTGTAGTCCTTCCTGGGGAAGCTTCTTCACGCACTGTGAGCCATGAGTGGGCGTCAGTCTGGGTGGAGCCAGTATGATGTCAGAACAGGGGCTCTCGGAGTACTTTCCTGATAAATGGACTAAAGGGTTGTTTTTACTCACCTGTGTGCAAAGGTTGTAAGTGCTTGCCCGTGTGTTCACTGACTCATCAGGAGCCTTGCCGGGACTTAAATGTTAATGATTAATCATGATGCAATCATGATTTGATACACTGTTATATGCAGAGAATTTGGATATGCCTGAACTTTAAATTGGGTCAACAGTTTAGGATAAACAGCTAAAAAAAACTATCTAAAAATAAATGACAATGAAAGTAATCCACTTAAACGTGTTTAAATGTTCTGAAAGTATGAATGAAAAGAAAATGGTGAAAGAAGCTAATTAATGAATAAAAGAAAGAGTGAAACAAAATGAGACAGAAAGTGGAAAAGCAAGGAAGAAAGAAATGAGCAAACAAACAAAATACCCTAAAGAAACATTCAAATAAAGGATGAAGAACTAGAGAACAAGTAAATGTAAAAAACTAAATGAAACAGGCAAAGGAAAGACTGAACAAGTCAAATGAAGAAAGGGCAAAATATAGAATGAAAGAAAAAAAAGAGCAAAAGAATGAACAAAAGAAAGGGTGAAGAAAAGAACCCATGAACAAGCGAAAGAGCAAACAGGCAAACAAGCATGACACAAAACTCAGAATGAAAACCCAATAAGTGAATGACTAAATTAATGGAAGAAAGAGTGAAAGAAAATCAAATAAAACAGATAAACAAGCAAACAAAATACTACAAAAAAATGGATGTAGTATCAAATCTGTCAGTTTCCAGGACAGAAATCATTTGCTAGAAAGCCGAAGCAGTGATTCCCACACAGAATTCCTTTTAATATTCTAATCTGACACAGCAATGCTTATTAGATTACAGCAAACCTCAGTGGAACATTTCCCTGCACGGCTAATGGAACACTAAAAAGCCATATACAAATGATGAAACACATCAGAAACATCCTATGCATTCAATCCAATTTCCCACTTAATGTTTACAAATGACACATCATCATAGTGACTACGTTATAATATCCTAACTCTGTCACACTCTATTTTTATTGAAGATACTCATTTTTTAATTCACGGGTTATATTTAGACGCATTGCATTCCATCTGTGCGAGTACACTAAATACTGACATGACAATCAATAATATTTTCACTGATTCAAAATGACTGTATCTAGCATAATCACCTGAGTAGTTTGAAGAAACGGTTCACCTTTTATTAGATTTCATATTTAAAGTCATTCCAAACCTGGAAGGCTTGCTTTGGTCTGGCAAACACAAAGGAAGATATTTTGAAGACTGCTTTTGGACCCTATAAATTATGGTATAAATAACTAGAAACGTCCTCAAGAAGACATTAAACACATTCTCACAACGCATTTCTCACTTGTGCGCCTTGTCACATGAACGATATCTCCAGATGAGAAACCAGGACAAGATATCGCTCTGAGAGTTTCAGGCTCCTCTGGAGGAGAGACATTGTGAGCATTAGAGACTGCTTTCTAGGGCATAATTACACTTATATCCACAATGGTCCCTCCGCTGCAGCACCCCAAGAGAAAACCCAGACACACTGTATCTGTGTGGCGTCTTCACTGCAAACCGTCAGAAAGAAAGCTGTTTCTATTCATCCTCCATGCGTGCCGAAGAAGTGGCTAGAGGGCGAACCGTGGGGTGACCGAAGAAAGAGGTTAAGAATGCCTCGCCACACCTGTTGCCCTTCCCGCCCCACTTTCTCCGGGGGCTTTTCAACCATCACATGGCAAGATAAAAGAACGACTGAAATAGCCCGCGGGCTACAGCCTGGCCCGGTGAGCCGTTAATTTTGGCGGACGACCGTTTGAAACAGCTTTAGCTTTTACGATGAAGTCGTTAGCACAGACGGAGAGCTCAGCACAGCTGTCAATTACTTAATACCCACCAGTGCCCTCCCTGTAATTTAAATCAATTTACTGACACCTTACCCACAATTCCAGTTCTCAGATGGGTTACTCTACCAACAGGGCAACACAATTGTGCTTTCTAAGAGAGCTCACATGAGACACAATAGAGCTGGGCAACGGATCACTGGAAAGGTTCCCAAAGCTTTGTATGTGATGGTAATAGTTCTGCCCGAATGAAGTACCAAACAACAAAACAAATCACATTCATGGTGATTCATGAAACGTACTGAATGATAATGATCTAACCTTATCTCCAAATCTTATTTCACAATTGGAGACATTTGCCCAGTTCCAAAACAGCATTACAAGTATACTTTAAAAAGCGAAAACAATGCAACAAAAGCAGACTCAAAAGGGTGCTTGACTAAAAAGTAACAAGTAAAAAATATAGTGTAAAGTCGGCAACACCTGAGCTCCAAACATATCAAAAATATGTATTCATTAAAACAACTTTTGCATAGCATATGTGACTTTCGAGCATGCAGGCTCTTCATCAGACAAACTGACTACTAGTGTGCCACCCTTTATATTTCCAGGTGATCAAAATCACATGATCAAACCCCATGTTATTGACCAATACATCAACAATTACAATAATTCTACACCCCAAAATATGCAGAATACAACGTTATAATTATTCATGTACACTTCAAAAAACACTTTTCTTTATTTTGTACCTGCAAGTATACATCAAATTCATTACATTAAATTAGTCACATCAAAAACTTTGACACATACTCTACACACCCATATGTATAGACTTAACAGTTCACAGAAATGAACAAATATCAAAATCTTCATTAAGTCCTCTAGGGGACAACGTGTCTAATGTGAAAATCCAAAAAGCCTCACACTGTAGAAGCAGTTTATCAATATCGCCTCCATGACGTGGATACTTAACTTCCTCAATGCCTATGTATTGAAGAGTAGAAACTGAATGTCTAAAAGTTGCAAAATGCTGTGCAACAGGACTTTTTGGGTCCTGGTGTCTAATTGCACATCGATGCTCAGAAATGCGATTTTTCAAAGGTCTACTAGTCTTACCAATGTAACATAAGCCACAAGGGCAACGCAGCATATAAATATCATTGGCAGTCTTACACGAAATGGTGCCTCGAATTTTAAGTATACTTTAAAAAAAACAGCAAGAATGCACCGTGACAAGCTCAGCGAAAAACAAAATAGGCTAAATAAATCTGTAAAAAAAATCTGTAATATCTGATAAGAGAAATTAAAATAACAACTGGCTCATAAAGTACTAAAACGTATCAATACAAATAGACCAGTTTAATTAGAAATTGGTTATTTTGCTTCATATAAGTGCAAACTATACCTTTTAAAGCATCACACAGTTAGCTTAGCAAAATTTTAGCATCAAACTCAACAGAAATTAATATAGACACGAGCCTGTCATGCAAAGCATTATTTGAGAGACATGACAATGTTTCATGAAATATTGATAAGTATCAGTAAAATACTTTGTATGTGTATGTGCCTTTTACTCATAGCATCAAAATGTGAGCTTAGCAACATGCTAACGTCAAACCATACTGAAATCAATAGCCGTTCAAATCTGCCACGTAACAAGCTATTTAAGAGCCATATCAAAATTAAACAAAATTACAAATATCAATAAAAATATTTTAACTTAATTAGCATTTGATTATTTCACCTCATGTCTGTGCATTTTAATAAATTTTAGATCAACATTAGCTTAGCGACATGCTATACTTAGCAATATGCTGAGAGTGTGTGGAATAGCTGCCTAAGAGCTTTTCAAATAAGTAATAAAAAATGACATGATTTAGGATTAATTTTTAATGGACTAAGTGTGAGGCAGCTCCCTTACTTTTGAAACAGTTGTTGTAAAGCCAAAAAACAAAGATGAAAGAGTGTTTTTTTGTAAATGTGCGCACTATAGCCACATTTATAGTCATCATTATGCCTCAACTCACAACATAAGCATCATCTGCAGACTGGTTGTATATAGTTATGTTGTACACTGTAAAGTATAATGTAACAATGCCTAACAAAATTTGCATATGCGTGCCCTATTTGTGCATGCATAATTTGTGTGAATGATGAAATCAAAGGCAATTGCATGTCCTGTGATTTGCATTTACGTGTACAAGAATATGCGATATCTGCCAAATTTAAAATGGAAAAGCGAGTTCAATTTGACATTACATTTTTAATGTCCCAACAGGTATGACCCTGCCATACTGAAAGAAAAGCAAGAGCAAAGCTTCCGTTAGCCATTTCACTTCCTTATCAACACACTCCCACTCTGCCAAAACTCAAATGAAAATGCAAGCCTGTCAATTGGTTCTTTTAAGTGGGCATGTTTGGAGTGGGGAGGAAGTGGCAATCCACAATAATAGGCAATTTGTATTTTAAAAATAATTCTGTTTTCAGTAAATCTACACCTAAATAGCAAACGATAGATATATGATAGAGAGAGAAAATTAATAAAAGCAAATAAATAAATAAATAAAATGTAACTAAATTTGCTGGTCTACACTAAATCCGACTATAACAATAATACCTTTGATTAAATACTATTCTCATTGAGAGTTATATCATCATTACTCAATCACTAGATTATTGAGAAAACATATTTCTGCAAAGCATTTTGAAAACAAATTTCCAGAGGAGAAAAAAACTAACTACATTGTGATATATGTCGTATGCAGTTTTATGTTGAGAAATGTAATTTATAAATATATATATATATATATATATACACACATTGCTAAACTGAAGATTAGGCCAAGATCAAGGCCATTATCACTTTTTTTTCTTTTTTGCACAAACGTATTTTTAAAATCGCAGACACGGTCATTCATAGCAAAGGTGTCTCAGCTGTAACAATTGCTCCCAGCAACGTCGTGGTAAGTTTGAGTGCACGGGCAGCGGCTCCGTGCCCGGAGTCTAATTCATGACGAGCAAGCACTTTCTTACCGCTGCTGGCATACGGTAGCTTCCTCGAGCAAATCGTGCAGAAACAAGCTCCGGGCTCTCTCAATTTGCCAAAAACTGCCAAAAAACCAACTGCCAAAAGGCTCGCCATTTCTACTTTCTTCAATCCACGCCCAGCACCATTAATTACTGAGTCCTTTATCTATTGCTAGGACATCATCCACAGGCTTCATAAACTTGCGCTCCTTTTTTTTTTTTTCTCCGACACCGCTAACGTGAAATTGACGTATGGTTGTCAATCATACCGTGTTGCAAGGACCTGCCCTTCTCTCCTTCTGATAGGCTTGTAACGTTATTTAAAGTTGCGTTCCTCTCATATGATTGGTGGTTGAAATAAACTGGCTCTAAAATATTAAACCGCATGCGCAGGCTCTAAAATATTATAATTATATTCTCCCGCAATGAGGACCTAACCACCCGCATTATTATTCGCGGTAATACCGTGAACTGAGATACAATAGGGAGGAGGTTTGACGGTATAAAAATTTGGATCCCGCCGAAGCCTAATGTGAAGCAATACTCGACAGGTTGCTGGTCAGAATTACCTTCTTTTATAAATGCATCGCTCCTCAGAGCTTCAGGTGTGTCACTGTAAACAACAGTTGGGAAGCACCTGTGTAAGCTCGCACAGCTGTGAAACAGCCACATACACCGGCTTAATCCACAGAGGTTCAGTTTGGTGAGGAGACTAAACCCACAGTAACAACACACCACCTCCACTCTGTATGCAAAGAGCTCCATCAATATTGAACGCCGCTACACAGTCCTATTACATCTGAATGTAGATACGGGGTCTTGGGGAAGGTACGGTACTCACTCGCTGGGCGGTTAAAGATAATGGAGCTTCAAGCAGAGTGAAAGGGGCTGACGCACTCAGTGACAAGTGCTGAGAAAAAAACAGCACACGGGAGATAAGACTCTGTGCTAGGTAAACTGACCTTGTGTGAGTTTGTGTGTGTCCAAGTAAAGTACAAGAGGCACACAGAGTCCAGCAAGGCCATCTTTAGTACTTCAAATTCTGTGCACTCGTGATGGAGCATGATTGCGGATTTGAGACTGGTGTCTCAAAAGAGAGAGACTCAGCATCTGGATATTCAGGTGAACAACACTTATGCCATATTTCGGTCCTGGCTAGACTATAGACACCATGTGACAAATCATTCTGGAGTGTGAGGTAAATGATATCATAATTCTGTTTGGTTAATGATATCATGATTCTGATTGTTAACAGCACCACCAGAATGAGTACAGTTGCTAAAATGTGACATTAAAAGCAATGATTCACACTCACTTAAAAAAAATTGAAAATAAAAATCTAAAATAATGTTAACAATTTTTTAAAAATATATATTTATTATTATTATAAATATTTACATTTAATTTGTTATTTTTATTGTTTTATTTTATGTATTTAATTATTTTTTAATTTTTAAAATTCTGTCCAATACCAATATACACCTATAATTATTATAATACTTCATATTATACTGGCAACTGATAAATGGTTGACACAAAAAAATTCAGTCCTCTTTTTTTTAATAAAATTATTGATGTTTTATTAACTTTAAGTGAGTACTATACAATGACAAAAGTAATGTAAAAAACAAAAGCATGCATAACTAAATATAATATCAAGATTTTATGTTGATTATGATACCATAATTAAATGTAGGCAAGAAAGTAATTTTAATGTTCTATATATGATTTGCCTCTGCTCACATAAATCAAAAGAAATAAGATGTTATTCTTGTTATAAACATTCAGCATATGTCCATAAAAATCCACCAATGCATCCCACTCATGAACATATTTTCAAATGCTATAACCCAGCAATCACACTATAGTAACAAAAATACTAGGCCTACTTGCGATACACCTGCAGTCAGTCCAAAATAAGAGAGCAGCCCTAGACCACTGTTCTTTACTGCTATTAAATATTATAAACAACACACATTCTTTATTACATTAATCCGTACATCTCGCGGGCTGCATTCTCTGAGGGGAGAGGCAGAGCGTGTCGCTGAATGCGGCAGACAAATCATTTTTATCTGGGACCCTGGCGGGTATTGACAAACCAGGGATGCATTTAGATAGCCCAATTAAAATGGGGAAATGAACCGACATCAGGCACTTTGAAAACGCTGCAGCCCTCTCGTCCTGTGACTCTTCAAAGGCCAGACTCACCACGAAGAGCAACAAGGGGGGAGAGAGAGGTGGTGCGGGGGGCTTCAAAGGGAAGAAATTCTCATCCACGGGCGAGCAACTGGAGGCAGAGGCAAACCAAAGACCAGATACCAGAGGCGGCTGAGGCAACGCAGTGCACAGATTTCAGACCGACTTCACAGCAGGGCTCAATGCTAACATTTATTTATTTTTTTTCAGAAGAACTTGCACCTCTGAGTGATATTAGGGGCACAGTTGAAGTTAATTTAACTGTCACTTTATGTGCCATTACAGCATATGCATAATGTAGCATTAAAAAAATATATAGAGTTACTACAGAATTCTGAAACATACGATGGATATAGTGATGGGAAAAATATAAAAACGAATTACACATTGCTGCAACATCATAATTGTATCTTTTGAACGAAGCGCATTTTTCTGTGGCCACAAAATATCCCTTCTTAGAGTCTATATGAACTTACACTATATGTTCGCTGTATGAACAGATTAGTTGAAGGTAATTCTGCTACAGTTACTACTGGCAGTTAATTTAATTATGATTAATTGATTAATTATTTATTAGTAATTATTTATATACATTTCCCTTAATGAGCTAATATGCAACAGAATACAGTTATTATAAAGAAGTAAAAGGGCAGTATTTATGTTATTTTATTGATGAACAAATACCTTAATTCCATATCTGCTTATACATACAGGACGCATTGTTCATTCAAACACGTACAGAAAACAGAAAGGCAACGTGAAATTGCACACGTTAACCGCATCTCTCTTTAGAGTCCAGCACAGTGTTCACAGTCAGGGTATGCACATTTTTGATATTCAAATTCAATGACTTATAAGACCCTTTCAAGACCTCAATGAAGAAAAATTAAGACCATCATGGCGGCAAAAAAAAACAAAAAAAAAACAACAGCAACAGCTCTAATATAAAACTGCCTTCTAATTATAAAATATTATGGCTGTGAACAATGTGCAAACAGGCACAGAAAATAAAATACTCCAAAAGTGCAAAGGACCCAAATATTTTTGTTTCCACCGATTCACTGTTGATGTGTTAGGAGTCACAGTTCAGTAGCCTTCTTTTCAACATCTGCATTTAAGACCAACAACTAGGTTTGACAACTCCCTGAAAAATAAATAAGGGACACATCACTGGCAGGGCCGGCCAACCCGATTGCCTTCAACCTTCCTGACGGGGTGAATTTTTTTAGCCCCTTTATTTGTGTGTGAAAGGAATTTTTAACTATTTGACTTGCACCTGGTTTGAGTAGATGCATTCTGGGGGTGGGCGATGTGAAAAAAATATCACAATATATCACAATATTTTCTGGGGAAATCGCGATTCACGATTTTAATCCTGATTCTTTTTTTAAGTTGGTTTTTAAGACCATTTTGCAAATTACAGAGCTAGGGGTGGGCAATATGGCAAAAATAAAAAAAAAGTTTTTTTTTTTTTTTTTTTAAATATCTGGATTTTTTCATGATTCTTTGTCATTGATTTTACTATTTTGCAAGTTGTCTAAGCAGTACAGACACACTTATTTGCATTTGGTATAAAAACAAAGCCTTTCAAGGTAACAAAGTATAAAATAAAGAAGGGCAGATATTTAGGCCAAAATGGGCAAAGATAAAACATTTTTGTCATTTTATCTTTGTTATTCAAATAGATACACATTACAAATAAACATAATATGATTAAAAAAAAAGTGCTTTTATTTTTCAGAAAGAGTATGTGTATTCAGCAGTAATGAATTAAAAGTATTGAATGAACAAACAGTAAATGATGTATATACTTCTACACTTTATCCATCATTTACTCACTCTCAGCTCGTTTTTATCTGAATGAGTCTTTTTTTCTCTGTTGAACATTCAATTCAATGAGGACCAGCTACTGTTAGGTCACTCAAAATATCTTATTTTGTGTTCAGCACAATAAAGAAATGAATACAGGTTTGGGACAACATGTAAGTGAGCAAATAATGACAATTATAATTTTTGATTGAACTATCCTTTTAATGACAAGCGGTGGCATGTTTAGTTCTGTCCCTTTAAGAGCTGCACGCATCTAACATACTGCCACGTTTTTCTCTTGATTGTTTTCTTTCACTTTAGACACAAGCAACTGTGTTTTTGACAGTATTCCCACAATCACATGTGATAAATATTTTAGTTCAGTAATTTGGCTCTATTTGACAAGCTTTTAGTGCGCGTGCACGCTTCAGGTGGACGCGTTGAAAAAAGCATAAAATAAATAAATAAATCTCGGATAACATTTCGCCCTGGAATTAATTTAATGGCACCTTTTACAATTCCAGACTTTTCAATACTTCTCATAGCCTTAAAAAACGTAAAAACTATTTAAGACTTTTTAATACTTTTCAAAGATCCGCGGGGACCCTGGATGATAGTGATTTTTTGCAAAGTTGCAGCTTTGATGCTTCAACACAGCCTATAATTGGATGCATTTATGTACGGCCATGCATCGGTGAGCTGGATGCATAAGATATCATTTGGAAATAATCAGGTATATTTGTGAAATGCATGTAATTAGCAGTTAAATATTCTGGGTATTCCTCCCAAGTGGTCTGAGAATATTATTTTTTTCTGGACCGTGTGACTCATTAGACTCCATCTTCCATGCCCTGTTCTTCAGCCACTACTAATATTAAAAGGGTTACCCCATCCAAAAACACAATTATGTCATTGTTTACTGTCCAGAGCTTTCCTTTTTGGCTGAAATATCCATTTAATTGAATGAGCGGTCAATTTAGACACTTAGTGTTCTTCTGCAAGCATCTGAGTCCAGCAGGTCAGTAGGTCTAACTCTATAGAGCAACATGCGCATTTACTTAATATTACTGTCAAATTCAATATAGTCAGCATTGTCTTTAAGTTTCCTAAAAGTAACAAATTAACAGGTTCTTACTGTTATGAAACTTCATAATCGATCTTCAGTATAACTGCCCAAAGCTGTTGGCTATAGGGATGGGTATCATTAAGGTTTCAATGGTATTACTACTTTTACTGATACCACTTATCGATCCGGCATTTTAAATGGTACTTCTATTGGTACTTTTGGTTGTGTTTTCAATATAATAATAATAATGATAACAACAATTTTTTTTAAGACCTGCAAAAATAAAATGAATACAATATGAGCCGGGGAGTGTAATGTCTACTATATTAAACTGTAAAATGACTGTAAAACACATAATTTACAATTCAGATGCAAGTTTTCACTAAAACTGTACATTTTAGCCTTTAAACCTTTTTTATATGGGCGTTAAAAGTATTATTAGTACAATTATTATTATTAAATTATTATATAATGAAATAACATGAATTAGAGGTGTGCAATAAAAAAAAATATTGTTCTTGTGCTGATATCTGGATTTATATGGACAGCTGACTCCTGAATTTTTTTCATATTCTTCATATCCTGTGTGGTCAGTTTACAGTGACAGAAATAGTGATAGAAATCTTTGTCCATTCAGTTTTCTGGACATTTTTAACTTTAAGCCTTTCTTTTCAAAGTGTGCATCATCTTTTGACTTTGACTTGTTGCTATTACCAAGCAAATGAAATCAGTATCAACAAAATTAATCTCTGCAATGGATCTCAATTGGCATGTAGATGTATTTACAGTTTAATGCAACTTAGAGGGACACAGAATGCTAACCCACAGTTACAAATGCATAAATAATGTTTTGATATTTGAAACATTGAAAACTGGTGTTTGAAATAATTTTAAATGTAAATTTAATGCATGTCACTGTTAATAGTGAGTCATTGCAATTGAACTGAATCGTTTATACGTAGATTCATTCAGAAACGAAACTCCGTCAGAGAAGCAAAACTGCTGTGGCTGTGTTTTGGGTGATTTTTGCGAAATAGAGCAAAAAGCAGGAAATGTGGTGTCTAAAACATAGGTCTCTTAATAATAACCTCTTGTTTATTGAACTGTTGACTAAAATAATTTGTAATCATCCTGACTTTTGGATTAAAAAAACGGCACGGTGTGATATTAACTATATTAAATGTTATGAAATGTATATAGGCTGTGCATTTTCGGCCACCACATCTTAAACAACATGAACCGTGACTCTGGACTCGCAGCTCTCATGTTTTTTTAATGAAATCATAGTCATTTGAAATATAATTATCTTTTAATCACATTCAGCCATATCGTAATTATTTAAGTCTCCAAATTTAAGACCTCTTGAAATCATAATTAAGACCTTCTTGTACAATTTAAAACTAAATTTAAGACTTTTTAAGACCCCGCAGAAACCCTGGAATTAACAACACTTATTATGTAAAATAATTATCTGTAGCCTAATATAATAAATATTACACAAACAAAACAAATGATTGTAAAACACAACAAATTCCCTGTTGAAGAATGTCCAGTGGATACAGTTGGGGCATGCAGGTAGGCTGCAAGAGGACTAACAGTTGTTAACTACAGCTTCTACCAAAACAGTTGCAAAATGCAGCTAAGCAATCAGCTCCGGCTAATGTTGTTTATGTTTTATTATTCAACTGCATTTGGGATTAAAATAATAAAAGTTTGTAACCTCTGGCAATGTACACTAAATAAAGTGAATGTATTTGATCGCTACAAATTCATTTTTAGGTAAGCTCTGCTTTAGATCTTAATTTACCCTGTTTTCTATCATCTCTGCTTTATTTCTTAATAAGCATAGTTTATTATTACCCATCTTTTTGTAAATGCAGTACTGTGAAGGCATTTTAAATGTTTAAAATTGATTTAGGCTACAGCTAAAAAAAAAATACTGTGACTATTTATATGTAGACTAGTTTTAACGTAACCAAAATGTGCGTTTATTAAATTATTAACATTATTATAACATACTAATTTAGAGAGATGTGATGTGTATGTCATTATTTTGGAAGGCTGTTAGCATACATAATTATAAATGTTTTCTTATGCAAGATTTTTATTTTTAAAAGGCGTGCATGAAAGCCTCCGGCACAGTCAGACGCAGTTTAAAACGCAGATTGCCAACAACAAGTGCAGGTAAATGTCTTTAATATTTTGCAAAAGTTGCGATTATTTATTATTTTAACGATTATTTAGCAATAAATAGGATTTTTTTTTTTTTCAATACCGACAACAGAACGATTAACGTCAGAGCTTATCGATACTTTGGTCTTTTATAATTTAGCACCGTTACCGATTACTGTTACTGTATTGGAAACACATACATAGCTGGTAAACAGTTTCAATGCTTCTTGTACAGTTATCTTAAATGAAATTTCTCCTCTTAAAGCTAAGACACCCAAACTGTGGGAAAAAAAATAAGAATGGTTTAATGAGAATATGGTTGTTCAAGGAGGTATTGAGACTCTGTCTCACCTAGCATATTTCTTATAATACCTGTTCCATTTCTTTCCTGCCTAGCATGTTGCAGTTGAGTCACTATTAAAAAAAAAAAAAAAACCTTGACTCTACTGATCCCAACAATTACAGACCTATTTCAAAATTACAATTTCAGTCAAAAGTTCTGAAGAATGTTGTACTAAAACCTTCTTATTTATTTTTGCAATAATATTTTGATCCCTTTTAATTTAGGTTTAGAGCAAATTACTTCCTGCCATTTGTAGATTCTGGTAATTGTGCCATCCTTGAATTGCAGGACTTTTGATATGGTTGATCAATGATTTCTCCTAAATACATGAAAACATGAAATTGGAATCAATGGCACTACAGTAAACTTTATTTTTTTTGGTGGAAATTGAAACACTCGTATTACCTACAGTTTCCATCTCCTGTGGTGTGCCTCAAGGCTATGTACTCGGTCCAACTTACTTCTCCATTTGTTTAGGTCTCCTATCATGTTTTAGCAGATGATACTTAACCTAATCTCACTTTAAAATCAGGTATGAACTATTTTTCTCCCCTGTTAGCATGTTTAAGCAATATTAAAAGTTGGATTGATGAAAACTTCCTGCAGCTACATGAGAATAAGCATGTTATACTATTTGGCCCCCTTTCAAGCAAATACAAGTTAACCAGTTCAAAAACATGGGCGTCATTTTAGATGCAGAATCATTTGACAAACAATTAATATAATAATAATAACAACATTAAATTGCAACTTCAAGATCAATATTAAATGTTTTCTCCCTTTTAATGACATGGGGATCTTTGTTCATTTCAAGTGTTTTTTTTACTGCAGCTCAATTGCCTTGTGTTCATTGGTTACCTGTGAAATACATAATTGATAAAAAGAGATTGCTTTCAATATAATAAAATAGTACACAGTCATTCTGATTTGTTTGTTGACTTTAATTGTGCATTTACATTTATTGAAACAAGAAAACCACAGAGCAGCTGAAGAAACATACAGCAGATCACCTCATTAGCACAGCTCTGAGCTTGTTCTGTCAGTTTGAAGAAAATCAAAGATCAAGACTTCAAATGTAGCACTTTAAAGAGCTGCTCTGCTAAGTGCTGGTGCCATGAAAAAGGTGAAAGAACAATCTTAAAGATTTTTTCAAAAACCAAAACAGAAGACGTCACCATCAAACAGGTAATATTACACTGTTGCACAGTCAGAAATGTCATCTTCTTTTAAATCACACAATAATGGATAATGCAATGAATGGGGGTCAAAGATATGTCAAAACTGTGAAAAACTTTGCTTCTATTATTATTGTAGCATGGAGACTGTGTCGTTATTTTCAAAGTTTTTCTCTGGTTCAATGAAAACGCTGATTTTTTCTTCAAAACTATTTATTGCAATATTGTCATTTAGCTTGTCCACCGCATGTGCACTGCACAAAATAGATGCTGAGGAAACTACTTTTTCCAACTGAATGAAAGCTGTGCACCTTTTGTGGCCAAAAGGGGTCTCAAATTCAATAAATGTAGCGCCTAGATTGTCACCGGTATGTGCATGACTGACAACACCTGAATGTCGAGGATGGGTGGCTAATTGTGGCCGTTAATGTTAACATTATGCCAAGTCGCAACAAGCTAATGTTTAGTAGGTAAGTAACGTTTCAATCACTAACACTAACAGATTCAAGGAATAAATGACATCGGTAATCAGCATTTTTGCTCATCATTAAAGAGAATCGATTTATTTTAAAGTGAATAAAATCCCCTTACTGGTACTACCAATTAACAGAGCCGCATCCACATAGGGAAAGCAGGCCAAACCACTGTGAGGAAGGGAAGGGGGAACTCAACTATCTCGAAATGCCTTTTTTGCGTTTCTATATTTTTTCTACGATTATTTCAGGTATACATTCATATACTTTTCACAATAGACAGTGCAATGATTTTATGATTTTTTCTTGTCCCCCCTGGGATTTACGCCCATGCCCCTGAGGGAGACAGCACTCACAGTCAGTGGCCTCAACAGAACAAGATACGCATCAGACCTTGTTATCTAATGTCGGAAATGAACATTTTACTGATGACCAAGGGGTGAGGTAAGAACAAAATAAATAAATCTATGGATGTGTGTTGAGGTCAGCTAAAGTATTCTACAGCTGAACCTTTCCATCTATGCTTGTAAAGGCCCTTTATGTGACTGATGGACATATTTCTTGGACAGGGTTCTTAAATAAATAAATAATTCAAGTCTCTTATGTTTTACAATCCAAAATGTCATTATGAATAGTGTTAGTGCAAATTGTACCAAAAAAGCTACATGTATATTTCCATTTATACTGATTTTGAACTAAAATGAAATCCTAATATCACAAAAACAATATGCATCTAAAGCAACATTTCTATACCACGCGTTTAAAAATTAAGCAGCATGACTTTTTTCAACACTGATAAAAAAAACAAAAAAATGTAAAAATTAACAAATAAACATTTAAAGGATTTCTAAAGATCATGTGATACTGAAGACTGGAGAAATGGTGCTGGAAATTCTGTTTACTTCAAAACTTTTTGATTAATTAAATGCTGTTTTAGTAGTGTCATTCGGAAAATACATTTACGTGTGCAGTATTCCAGTAGTATTTTTTATGCAATTTTTTTAAATAAAATTTAAATTGTTACTAGAATCATTGTGAAACAGCAAATAAACAACACACACTTTTGTGCAAAAGGAAATCAACTTCAAGTCATTTTCCCGTCTCTGTCGCTCTTGCATGTACACGCTCAGACACACACAAATGAGAGAGCTGCCAAATGAGTGAGTAATCCATCATGGCTGCCATTTACTAGCCCTTCTTTTTAACAAAGCCTTGACGGATGGGAGGAGATAAGGGTCTGTGTGTGTTAGTGGAACTGTGAGCACAGTTCTTTCAGGCAGACACACACACCTGCACAAGTAGCAGAGGAAGCTGTGAAAGTCACGTTCACTCATCAGTCTTCTGATGCCCTGTGAACGGTGGGGGGTGTGAACTCATGCATAACCTATTCACATAGCCCTTCTCCCCTCCTACATCCCCCCAAGGTCTCCCTCTCAAAGCAGTGCAAACACACAGACAGACAGTGTGTGTGAGTGAGAGAGAGAGAGAGACACGGAGTATGAGAGCTGACCACTGCTCAACTCAACACAAACCTGTAAAAAAACGACCAAAGTCCCTTAAGGCAAATCAGGTCACTCAGCGGCCATCTTAGTAGAGTTCCTGGGAAGTGGTTTTCTATGTAAGTAATAGGTAAACAAGTACAGTTGTTATCCACAACTAATGCTAAACTTCGGGTTCAGAAAAAAGGAAAAAATTTGTAATAGGAAAACAATCTTTTATTGAGCAAGGATGCATTCATTATTAATATGTTTTGGCAAAATTGTAACTTTTTTTTTTCTAAACAAATGTTGTTCTTTTGAATTTGAATACATAACTACATATATTCAAATATTATATATATATATATATATATATATATATATGTGTGTGTGTGTGTGTGTGTGTGTGTGTGTGCGTGGGCGCACACTTGAGCAACAAAAAGCCACCCTTGGAGTCTACCGAAATATAAGTGTTATAATTCACTATTCTTCAGACTCCCATTAGAGGTATGTACCCTGCACTACCATTTCTCTTTCCACAGGGGGCGATGCATAAATCTGGATCAGGTTTGTTCAGTTTAGACATGTCTAACTTCAAGCAAAGATGGGTTTGAACTCTAAACAGTTACTTGAAAATTACAGCTAAGTTTGTTAGGGACAGAATGGATTGACATATTTGCCCACCATCTTAATGTCCCATCTGCAACTGATGAAGTGGGAATATGATGGAAAGGACAAACAGAAGCAACACAAAAACAGACTAGCACATAAAGCACGTCGTTTGAAATGCAGGAAACAGAACAGGTATAGCTGTTGGACATTATTTGCCCAGTCATGCCACAGGCTGTACGGCACAGCAACACCATCACTTCTGTAGAGTAGCTGCTATTAGAAATTCATGAACGTCTCCCTCGGACTGATATAGCCTCTGGTGACTGAGGTAAAATACAGAACAGCACAATAAAGTTATTTATTTATTTTTATTATGATTTTTTCTGAATACTGACACTTTAGATTCAGAGTGTCATTAGAGCAAAAAGTGTGTTCGAAATATGCGGACTTTAGGTCACATTGCACATTACAGTGTTTGATATAGCCAAGTAACTGCTGAGCTCTAGAAATAAGCAATAGGCCATTAAAATGTTATTATTTTGTTAGGCTGCTCGTAAATATACTTCGTTATTATTCCCCCTGTAATTATTTAGTTTTGCACATAATTGGTTACTATGGACACTGTAATCTATATTGAAACAGTGCTTCAATATTTTTAAATAATCAAGAGGCATTGCATGTGTGTATACAACAATCCAATCTGATCTCCAGATGTATTCAAGAAAACTGCTAACAACCTGCACTGAAAGAATGGAGTTGAAAATTAATGCATGTCATTTCTGCAAAAAAAAAAAAAAAAAATTAAAAATAATAAATGATAATATATATATATATATATATATATATATACACACATACATTTTCATGTCAGTGCATACCTAATTCAAGCATCTTAGGCAAATAAATTACTACAGTTGTTGTTGTTGTTTTTTTATTTTTTCTAATATAAAGGACACAAACTAGAAGCAATTTGTATATTTTAACCAGAGACTATTGCAGACAGGCAAGCAATGAACTCACCTTAACAACAATGCATTTTTCCTTCATCAGAGGAACACAAAGTGCCGGGCAGCAAGAGACTGTGTCCATTCTCTCACGTTGAGGGATTAACAAAGCCAAATGCAGCTGCTTTCTTGTGTCCACTCTCCCCCTCCCAACAAAGAAACATATACCATCTAGCTTGTCCTGAGAGGGTATGGCAGATGGATGAAATAGCACACAAGACTGGCATGCCACTGAGTCCCACTTTGCCCCAATGGACCAAAAAAAAAAGTTTTTTTTACTAACAAGGATTTCTAAGGTAGTCATCTGTGCTGATACTAATCACACTTATTTCAGAAGAAAAGACCCCACTGTACCTTTCCCTCATCCCTGCTGTTGATCCATGCGGCTCTGCAATAGCTGATCCCATCAGACAGGCTGGGTGAAATGGGAGACGAACCGTAATGCAATTTACCCTGTGTCTCCCTACGCGCCTCTGCCGCCGCGCCACTCAGAAGGGCCTTCCCACTAGGAAAACGCTCAGATCAATTCACATCTTAGTAATGAGTTTTGCCATGCTGGTTATATCAGTTATAATATTAGAACAGTGGCCCCATGAACAAATCCAGCATCTCAAAGCCCTCAGTCAACTGAACTACTCTCACGGATGACCACAGAACTGAGCTGCACCTAGACAATGACATTAATGAAGACCCCATGAAACCAAAATTGGATTTTTGTGGCTTTTAGTCCATGTCTATTAAATTTGAGGGCATCTCTATGCTAATACAAGAGATCCAAACCTTATAAAAGTCAAAGGACTTTCCAAATATGAAGTCACTTCGTTCAGCAAGGATGCGATGAACTGATCAGAGGTGACAGTAAAGACATTTATTCGGTTACAAAAAAATAAATGAATGCAATTCTTTTAAACTTTCTGGAATCCTGAAAAACTATATCACACTTTCCCAAAAAATATTAAGCGGCACTCATGTTTTCATCTCAAATCAGCATATTTGAACGATTTTTGAAGGATCTTTTGAGGTTGGGTGATTTTTTCTGAGTTTATCACTTAATTCAAATTACATTTTTAAATGATCAATTTAATTTTATTTGTATTAATTTTATTTTATCAAATGTTGCACACATGAACATGCTCTATGAAGGGCCATAACATTGTTCATGCTAATCAGCTTTCATACAAAACGTGGCTTTGCATTGAAAACACAAGCCGGGAGCAAAAGTTTATGTTGAACTTGATTTGGTTCAAAACTATTTTTTGTTACGCTGGCTGAAAGTCCCTTCACATCTCCACAGGGCTCATTAAGTTAAGCATTCTAAATGTATTTATATGGTTTGTGGAACCGAAAAAAAATCCCTCCAATCACATGTTCGATCCGAACATTACAATAGGCCGTACTACCTACCTGTCAAAATATGTAATATGTTCATTTTCACCATTTGCGTAGACATGATACATCAGTGCATTCCAACGAGAAAAATGCTTTCATTGTAATAAGGTGTAAATAAAACATTTACTGTTGAGAGCCTACTATGTAATTACAATTTTGCCATCACAGCAGCAAACTGCATTTTAAAATATTACAATAAACATGTATTTTAAATATATTTCACAACACTATCATACTATCTTTAATAGTAGAGCTGGGTAATACCACGGGAAGTCCCTGGAAAGTACAGAACAGAAGTCCTATGTAAATAACATGATGTTTGAATGTTTATTTATTCAGTATTATGACATTTACCATCTGACAATCTGACTGCACTAGATTTACATTGGCAAGAAAATGCTGCATCAGAATTATCTTTAGGCAACAGTGTGTGCTTTAGGCAACAAAGCCAAATAAAGTCTCCTATCAAAGTTGTACATGTTAATGTTGTAAATGGCAAATGGAACTTGGCACTTCCGTGTGGTACACGGTCAGCCAACACTGATATTTAATTGGCGGAAGCTTGGAATTTATGTAACGCACCTGCGGTCTCTTGGCCAACGGCCACAGCAGGATTCCCAACTGCTCAGCTTCTCACAAAACTGGGATTAAAAAACGGAGAGCTGGCGAGTTGGATACCACGCATTTCCCATCTGGTCCTGAACTGGACAATAGAGACATTCATGTGGTAAAGGGATAAGTCTGGGAACTGGACCAGAGTAGACTGTAACACACCGCCTCACGATTAAGTTGGACTGCTGACTCCCTCCATTTTAAGGACCCGGGGTTCTTTCACCTTGAGGCTGTAAGGGTCTTAGCAATTTACTTCCTTAACGGAGAGCTTCAGGGCAGCTCAGCAGGAAACTCAAAGCCCCACGAAGGAAAGTCATTACCATTTTCCTGAATTATTATCTTACTTAAGAGTACGAGGATTGGATTGTCACACCGAATGAATCCTAAATGCGTCTGGCTGCTAAAATATATTACATGGAAATCTTGATGATGGTTTGTGATGGCCTTCAAGCGTCAGATATGTCATAATTAGAAATTACGAGCACATGAACGATCAAGCGATGTCATATTAGCAGGTGGGAAATTAGATTTTATTTTCTTTTATGCAAATGAGCCAATTAATTGCCTGTTTATTTGTTTTGGTTTGACTATTTGCGCATTTTGCTTCTGACCTGAATACGTGAAAAGTTACGACTGCTTGACTTGGAGATTCAGAGCCTCCCATGTGTATTCAAAAGCAGCAACGCTTCTGGAAACAAAGTGGAACAAGGTGTCACATGAGGCAGTTTTTCTAAACTCTTCAAGTCAAATCTTCCGAAACTCACTTTGAGATTTTACCTCACCGACCTCAGCTGTCTATCATCATAGGCTAGGGAGCGGCGTACTGTACTGTCACAAGGCAAAGGAACGTGAAACAGACAGACAGCTCAGCTCACACCGCTGAATCTGTGAGACGTTGGTGCGCTGCAGACGGTCCCCATTCCCTGCAGGACCTCTGAACTTTGGCCTAGTAGATCACGACTGATGGAAAGTCAACACAGATGGCATGGTCCACAGAGAATAAAAGAACAACACAGGTCTCAGGGGCTAAACATATATACTTTGTTAAGCAAACTCTGCACCATGGCAAAACACTGAGGGTCAACATGATGAAAGATCCAAAAACTATTTATTTTGGAAACAAAAAGCTAAATATCCTCTGCCGCCTTCAGAGCTAGCAACCGCTCAACATAACGCAAAACCATCCTGACAAGCTGTCACGGAGAAAGCACTTACCAACTAGTGTTGCCCTATTCCTTCTGCAAGTATACCTAAAGATTGTGGCTGATTTTTGAGTGAAGGCACAACATCGAGCCTCACAATTATGCGCAGTCTGTAACAGCCATACCTCAAGCAGTTGACTGCAACAAGAGCTGTTAGTTATAGTGTCTGACCTCATATGCACATTTAGACAGGCCTATATCTGGTAAAATTGGATAGTACAGAACACACAATTTTAAGTCTGTGTCTGTTTTTTAGTTTTATAGGCAGTCAGTCAACAGCATGGAGGGAATTCAATGAAGGGTACAGCCTAAACCAAATGAATCAAACATTCCTGCCCCTGTATCTAGGATATAAATGCCATTCACACACAGTAGTCCGATTTCAATGCATCTATGAGTGAGGTTACGACAGAAAATAAAAAAGTTTTTTTTTGCACTCATTTAGGTTTTAAAAACCTAAGTTTAAAAACTTATTTAGGTTTTATATTTTAAAAACTATCTGCTTTTATATTTTAAAAACTAAACTAACAGCTATCTGCGGACAGAGAGAACTGGTCAGAGGGTCCAAAGTAATCAAAAAAAAAAAAAAAAAAAAAAGGACCACCTGTGCACAGGACGAGTGACGACCATGCTGGCACTGTCATTTGTTACGTTTGGACTCTCATTACATCATCAGCTTAGATAGCTGGGAAATCCATCTCCTGGTGTCAGATTCCCTCACCACAAGGGGGTCACAGTCGAAACAGGAAGTCCCTGGCTGGAGTGTGCCAGCGTTCCACTTCTGCAAAGAGCTGATCTGAGTTAGCAGGGACCTTGGCTCTCACTGTACGAGTTACTTTTTTAGAGTGATGGAGATGAGGCTTTCTCCTTGAGGTCTATCCATTTGCATTTAGCACTGTACATTAATTATACGGCCTGACGCAAACAGGATACATTCAAGGATGGGGACTTATATCACCTTGTGACAAAGTGCTTACCGTGAAAAATACAAATGAGAAGTGACAAGTCCTGTGATAGTTCATATATCCTCATGAATAAACCCCATCACGGCCCCAACACAGACACACAAGCAAAATTCATCTGCAGACCGGTCTTAATACAAATACAAAAGTTTGTGCTAGGCTAAATACAGCAGGTATCATAAATATCCCAGCAGGAGACACATTCTAATGAATGAGAAATGAGCATTTCAGAGCTTTGTTAGAGCGTCGCGCTTGCGGTCTGCTCCAAGTAAAATGCAAAGCACACATTTGTGTATTCTTGTGTGTTTCTCTTGAGAAATACTTCATGCTAAGCTAAGGCTATGTTGTAGTAGTACAGTGTTCTTAGTTTCAGGAGAGAGATCTAAATGTCTTAGGGTGTACTCACACTAGGCACGGTTGCCGTGAACTGGGCCCGAGAACGATTGTCCCCACTCCCCATCTGGCCTGCACTCACATAGGGTTTCAGCATTCGTGCCGCAGCACGCTTACCTCATTATGGCGTGGCGGTTTCAGGATAAACAGGAAGAGAGGTGCTGAAGTCCATCGCTTTGTTTACTTTGTGCATAGTAATTTTGAGTCGTTTGGTCCGTGGTGGTCCACAGCCCACTCACAGTTTATTGTTAAACAGGTCAATCGCTTCTGTTGGTTTTGGAGCATCGCAGAAACGTGACGTCATGCATCCTGTTCAGTGCTCTAGCAGGGTTAGCACTCACACTACATGCGAACCACGGCCGAGTCCATCAACTCTCATACATCTCTTCCAAGAGGGCCAGGGACGGCTAAACCCAGGTCACTTCCGAACACTCACACGAGTCAAACGAAAAGCGCTTTGATGATCAAACGCACTCGGGCATGGTTCAAACCGCCTAGTGTGAGTACACCCTTACGGTCAACAAAACATAACTTGTTCCTCCATTTCTAAAACCGGAAACCATCAGTTCCTTTCAGCACATTCCCATTATTCTTCACATACCTACTAGGCCTATAGCATATAGTTACTTAAGCTTTGACTGACAGACGTGATTCAGGCATCCCCTAGTGGTGAGAATCAGCATGTAATTGGTTATGTACAGTAATAATATCAATATGATAATTTTGATAAGTGTGTTGTGAATAAAAGCATTGGACTATGGGACAGTTTACTCTGTAATAACTGGGTATGGATTAAATAATGCTACAATATGTTACTTCTCAGAATTTTTACAATTGTTTTCTCAAAAAAAAGTGTTACATTTAAATAATAAGCTATATTTTTAGTAGCTTCTGTTACTTCTTATTTTATATATAAAAAGACAGATTATAACTAGCTTAACATTACAGTATCTTGAATACAGGGTGACAAATTAACAATAAAAAATTAAACATACACAAAATTGCGGAGTTAAATTAAATGAACACTTATTTACTATTTATCCACAGATCTGACTTAGCAGAAAAATACAATAATTCTCCAAAAGCCAATGAATATTGGTCAATCACTAATCAAAACAAATTCCAAATGACAATGAGCCTTATCAGACTTGATCAGAAGAAATGTGCATAAATGATTCATAACATCGTTCGTAAGTCCTACAGAACTGAACAATCATTTTGTATATTTCTTGGTGGTGTATTTCTTCCAGTTTTGCTTTTGCTTTAATTTATGCTTCTCATGTTACCAACAAATCAACCAACTACAAGAAGTTTTATACCAATACTAACCTGCTCTGTCTTGTCTCTCTGCATGTTGTCTGTGTGCTCTTTGCTCCACAGTGTATTTTGTCAGGCGTTCGTGTTGCTTGACATGCGTTACTTGAAGCACAGCACTTAATCAGACTATGCGCGGACATGTTTTGTCCATAACATACAGTAGTTGACAAAATCACCAGGAAGTTCTTTTTTTACTATTTCAGAGAAATCATGTTGTTTTTACCTTTTTTTGTTAATGTGAACATACTTTGAAATATGTTCTGCTTTTGTTTGACAATTAGTCCCAATAAGTCTTCACTGGGAGCAAAAACATTGAAGTTCTGAATCCTGCCGAGTACAGGAACATCAGAGAACGTCTCTGCGCCTTCAGGTGTTTCTGGCGTTCTTGCAATGTCATGCCTTCAACTAGGATAGATTTTTAATATTCCCATGATTGCTCCGATCACGGAACAGTGTCAAGCCCTTCTCATTCCATATACTAAAACAGTAAACATCTTTTAATGAAATCAAGCAACCACTTTGCTTGCTCTAAACCAGAGCTTAAGGAAACAATGATCTCTCCAGCTGCGAGATGGTGATGCCTGTAAATGCTGAGACAAACACATTTGATGGGATTATATTATGGGATGTAAAGAGATACACACAACATTTCCTCCCGTTTATGAGGAGAGATCAAAGCAGAACCAGGGGCCGTGAGGGCATGAGGAACAATGTCAATTCAGCAGAGCTCAAACAGGCTGAGACCCCGACTAGAAGCACGTGCCCTAAGGACGTTCCTTTTATCTGCCAGTCAAACAGCACGGTCAAACGCGGTCACAAGAGTGCAGGCAGTCTTTAGATATAACATATTATAGGTCTAGTTCTGAAAGAAGGCATCTGCGTATTCCAGTTGACCTACATGGCATACCGCTTTGGCATTCTTGATGAAACAACAAAGTAGCAACAGTCTGACAAATAACCGCGAGGGATCTGAGTCACTTTTAGGAAAATGTGGGGGACTGAAGGTGTGAGCTGAGTGTGTAATGTCTTGAAAGTCAAAAAAATGGATGAAATAGCTTTTAGGGTAAGAATTTTGCCTCAGACAGAACTCCAAAGGCATTTTTTTTACCTTCCCTTTTAAAATGCTTGTTACAGATGTGAAAAGGCAGAAAATAAATGATCCAAATGTTTTTTTATGACCGGCGAAAATTTCAGATTTTCAATGTGCGAAAACAGCAAAAAAAAATTACAGACTTAACATGGTGCCAACAAGACCACTATTTTGTTATAATAATAATTGTAGAATTGTACTAAAGATAACAATATTTAGCATTAATGTACTGTATTTAGCTTATTTTTGAAAGATGCACCTTCTTTATTTTATTAAAATACAGAAAAACTGTAATATTGTTAAATATCGCAGTTAAAATGTATTTTAACATGTTAAGCAGCCATAACCTCCAGTCTTCAGTGTCACATGATTTCTCATTGTTTCACTAAATACGAAACATTTCTTCTCATCAATGTTAAAAGCAAATGAAGATTTTTTGTGAAAACTGATGCATGTTCAGGGTTCTCTGTACTGACACCAAGTCTTTGAACAGAAATGTGCATAATACCCACATTAAACGTGAATGGGGTCCAAAACATTATTGACATTCCCATATAACTTAAATCTATCACAACTGACACCCTGTTTAAAATCAGTTGCTGTGATATTCACCAGTTTGCACCGTATTCTTTCTATTGGTTTATGCATATTGGTCCGCTCTGTCTGCATGTTTAAATTAGGTAGCACTGTTACGTCCCACATATTTTTTTTTTTCCATGTGCAAAATACAAGAAACAGTGACTTGGGTACCAAAACCTTAACCAGCAGGAAACGTGACTATTTAGTTGTGGTGTGGAGGCCTGTCAAGACATTTTCTGTTGTTGTGGGATGGTGCTTGACATGATTACCTGCTGACTGACAGGCTGACAGTGCTGGTGGCTAGAGACAGGCAGACCTGCTGAGGAGTCCCTTTCACGCTAACACAGGGGCTATTGAGTCCCCCCACACAGTGCGGCCCTCTAAACACAATCCCCTTGCCTTGAGTGTATAATAACTTTAGTAAGCACAGGGAAAAGTGTTGAGGCTGCGGTTAAACTGGTCAGAGGCAAGATCCCCAGGCTGTGGAGTGACGGCAGTGGTGAGGCCAAACTGTGGAACGGTTAAACACTTGATATGCTGTATAAACCACTTAATGTGTCCACATCAAAATGGGAATGCGTGACGCTAAGCTGGAGAAAACTATAGCCTGATACGGAGTCGTATTTTGGACATGAGAGGACTTGTTACTGTTGCGCATCGAATCGATCGGCCTTGGCTAGATAATGTGAAGAGGTGCAACAATGCAGCATCTGCTGAATTCAGCAAGAGTTATTTCCTCAAACGGGATGTTGAGACACATGAGAGTCGCTTCTCACGCACCGTTGCACACAGGAGGTGGAGTTTTCCATGTTTCTCACGAGTGAGCTGGAAAGAGCCTGCCACCTTCCAAAAATGCATTAAGAGCCAACAGTGCCTCAGTACTGATAAAGGACTTGCCTGCCTTGCCATAAAAAAGAAACCACCACATGCCGCTGCATTTATAACTAGATCTGTACATTATTTTACACAGAATATGTGAATGCACTTGCCTATCATGCATAACTCACTGACACGATGCTGTGTTTTGGGTGGTTGCCAGAGACAATCATGTGGTTGCCAGGGTCGTCATCGGCAAGGGGACAACCAGAAATGTCTCGGGCCCTGTGATGATAGGGGGCCCATTTACAAAGTGCAGGCCCCTGGTGATTTTAGTTGGTTTCTAGGGTGGTTACTAGGGCTACATAGTTGCTTTCTGGTTCGAAAGATTTCACCATCTACAATCTACAGTGCTTTATTGCAATGGGATTTTCAAAAGGAATATTCCAGACAATACAAGTGAACAGCATGACTTGAGTGAATAAGACCAATCCATGAACAACATTATATCCCCAAGATGTAAACGAGTTTCTTAACATGATTCCAGTGTGAAAAATTCCCTAACAACTTGTGTGTAAAGATACATTCAATTTGATAACTTTGTTACCATGAAATGTAACACCTAAAGCAACCCTAAAAATGACAGGAACAGCTCAAACTGTTATAATGTCATATTGACACTAGTTTCAACAAAGCAGCTAAAGTCATAGCTCACCCAAAATAGGTTTGGAAGTACATTTGGATGAGAAAATAATCGTAGAATTAAAATTTCCGGCTGAACTACTCCTATTACAGTACTAAGATAGCATACAAAGATGAAATGCTAAGTGGTACTTAGCATTACAGCACAACCATGGTTCTATTGAACCAGGAATATTACTTTAATTGACTGTCAGAAAACAAGTTAACCTATTCAAACAACACTAAGTATGAGCAATGATAGAAATTATTGCCTTAGTCGGACATATCGCCATATCAAAAAGAGACCTCTAGTTGGCTAAAAGAGAATCATGTGGCTTGTAAATCTTCCAAAATTGCAGCCATTTTTGTCAAAAACCACAAAGACGCAACAACTAGATGGTTTGGCTTAAGTGTGCGCTGCAGATTGGTTAACATTATGAACAGTGGCACTTGTCTCCACACTGGTAATCATGGTTGAGGCGAGCTCTTTTATAGACACTGCTGTCATTGCTTTAATGCCTCCTGCTCTCTTTTGAGACTTTCAATCCCTCAGTCTAGACGCTCAGCTGGTCCCACACCAAACCCTACACACCAATGACACAGACACTGGCTCTATTTTCAGCATGAGGAATGAAGATGAATGGAAGCCCAGAGAACCACAACATCAGCCCAGACCCCTACAAACACCGTTTTGGAGAAAAACATCCATATACCACTTTACTTTATGGCTCTATAATGTCGATAATGAAAAGCCTGGATCTGGAACCTGCTATATACTGATAAAAACATTCTGAGGCGTTAAAAATAAGCCGAAAAAGATCTGAAAAGCTTTTTGTCAATGCACTCACTGGACGAGAGCAGCTAGTATGTTGATGCTGGTCATAGAGCAAGAACAATACCTTCCATTGCCTGAAGGATACTTTCACAGAGAGAGGGCCCCTTACTCCTCTCAAGCTTTTTGAAGACCACATCACAATGAGCTGAGTCCAAGGGTTTTTGTCGAGCTTGAGGGGGGAGGAGAAAAGTGCTGGACTCTTTTTTCTTTCTCCTCGGGGTGATGGGTTCCTTTACGAAATGCTTGTTTATTGCAGGTTTTTCAGTCCTCTTTCGAACTATGTTCCAGACTTTCTATCCGCTGAAAACATTGCTTTTATCCTACTTCATGCAAGATGAGGTCAATCCGCATTGCAGGACTGCCAACACTTATCAATGCCAGAGCTTCACCTAATGTTAACTTCTTTATAAACCCAGGGAGGAGAACTGAATTAAGATGTTTAGACCGAAATACTGGTCTCCAAGTGGTTTACATAATGGACAGTTTATCATTATGTTAACATTACACCAATTCTATCTCTGTAGACATTAGAAACATCAGATGCTCAGCCCAGAGTTTCCCTGGTGTAACGCTGCCCATAGAGACGAGGCAAGAGATGCTTGGACAGCCTGGCAGAGCTCCACTGTCCACATCAGCCCAATGTCGTCACAGTATGAGGGTAAAGCTTGCTCTAATGTTATTATTCAAATCTATGGTGTAATAAGGCTTACTGGTTAAAGACTTTAGCGTGTAAACAAAAGGTTTTAGGTTCAAATACCACATTTAATCACCACTGACCATGGCAACTTAACCTCATTTTGCCACACGGGGAGCGTCTTTAAAGAAGAATGTTCCATTCGAACTATGTTCCAGACTTTCTATCTGCTGAAAACATTGCTTTTATCCTACTTCATGCAAGATGAGGTCAATCCACATTTGCCAAAATTTTATCAATGCTAGAGCTTCACCTAATGTTAACCTCTTTTTAAACACAGGGAGGAGAACCTAATAAATACTGAAATACTGGTCTCCCAGTGGTTCACATAATGGACAGTTTATCATTAAGTTAACATTACAGTAGTGACTCCTTTTACACCAATTCTTTCTTGCGAATTGGAATGAGTGCAATGGACTGTGAGGGACTGGAGGATAATTGGCACATCCTTTAAAATACACCAAATGTGAAACCAAGGCTGCCAGGATCCTTAAAACTGAGACGGCCTTACTGCGATAAAGCACCACCCAGTGATCTTGAAGACTTTGATCCTTCCAAGATCAGAATTGGACACCCATTGTATTTAAAACATTATATTAAATTGTAAACTCAAGGAGGAACACATAGGCTTCGAGCACCACTTTAGGATAGGATTTAATCATTCTTTCCTCAAATGTAATAATCTATGATTTAGGTAATCTTATGCACAGCAGTACATAATCTGAGGAAGTCCATTTGCTTTTTTTGGTGATTTGCTTTGCATTTCATTATTTTCAAAGCACTGATGCTCTTCAGAACAAAGGGAGATTCATTCCTGCTGCTTGAACACTCAAAGTGGACTGAGGTTGGACAGAAATGGTAGGTCTTGTCTATCTGGCCAGCTCCGTTCTGGATATTCACTGTCTGGAGCCAAACCACCTGTTCCACTGGCTGTCCTACTCTGTAGACATTAGAAACATCAGATTCTCAGCCCAGAGTTTCCCTGGTGTAACGCTGCCCATAGAGACGAGGCAAGAGATGCTTGGCAGAGCTCCACTGTCCACATTCGCCCAATGTCGTCACAGTATGACGGTAAAGCTTGCTCTAATGTTATTATTCAAATCTATGGTGTAATAAGGTTTACTGGATAAAGACTTTAGCGTGTAAACAAAAGGTTTTAGGTTCAAATACCACATTTATCACCACTGACCATGGCAACTTAACCTCAGTTTGCCACACGGGGAGTGTCTTTAAAGAAGAATGTGCCAGAAAGCTCATTTTAAACCTGCATATTAAAAGACTCAATTTAACATTTGCCCTGAACAGATGAAAATCAAGAAATTAAATCAGTTCAAACTGATCAAGCACAAGGCTAAATATGTTCAAGGCCTTGCTGTGTTGTTTACTATACCCACACTGATACTTAAAACTTATTTAAAAAGCATAAACATCATCTCACCTATTATCATTAGGAGTATAAGACACCTGCAGAAAATGACATGTCTTCTCATAACAAAAAAAGTGAACGCATCAAAAGCGCTCACATTTATTCACTTCAAATCCATTCATCCAGGAAACAATAGGTTGCAGATGTCAAAGCTGCTGGATTCCCATGTCCCTGAAGTCTAATAACAGGCACAACATGAAATGTACAAAAAAAAATGCATACTTTATAACAAAGTAAATTTTTTTAAAACATAAACAAAAAGAAGACGTTTATTTTGACAACTGCTTCCACTCTGACGTTTCCAAGAAGTCTACAGACTGACATATTCATTATCAGCAAACACTTGTTGGAAATTAACATTCATGACATAAGCTAAATTAGAACATAACAGATACTGAACAAACACATTCTGATAATGACAGGAAATGGATTTAGAGGAAGTTTAACAGTACACTAAAACTAGAATTTCAACACACTACTAGGACACAATTAGCACATTGTTTAAAAATAATGTGAGGAAGTGTTAATTCTCCACATGCGTATTTGGTGCCATTATACAGAACTCTTTAATTTAATTTCCTCCTCGTTGTTGGGCTGCAGCCATAAATGCTTTTGGTGAATTGTCAAACTATTAGAATTTACTCCCACAAGGGGTTGATCATTTAAAGATTAACAAAAAAGGCATCATGTTAAAGCACCACAAACTGTTTATGTTTATGTGGCTACAATATTGAAACAATGATTATTGTAAAGGGGGGTAAAATGCAGTTTCATGCATTCAGAGCTTACACGGTTACAACAAAAATCTTGTTTCCGGGTTTCTACGAGTTTTTTTCTTTTTCGATCGTTGGTCTGCATGACATAGATGACAGTGGAACTCTTTATATAGGTCTTTCTCCAGGAAGCAGAAGCGAGATTGCACCCATTTGGCTTAAATGCACTGGACACAGGAGATACAGTAGGCCTATGTTTCCAGATAGACTTTTTGGTTGTAAGGGAAAGATAACCTTGTTAAGCTTTCTAAAAGAACCCAGCTTTATGTGAATAGTGGATGCACTTTTTTTTTGCTTCTGGGGAGCAAATGACTTTCACAAGTGTGTATGTTTACGAACATACTTTAGCATTTATGAATTGCCCACATTCACTTTAATAGTAACATTTTATTTTTTGAAAGGAATAAGTGGTAACAAGTGTGTGTGTGGTACTTTCTTTAAGTGCAGTTGATTGAGCATAACCGGTATTGAACACAGAATTCTCCTTTAAACACGTTACTACTATGGAATTGATCCATGTCTTCAACCGTCCAGTTTACTTTCCATTTCTCTTGAAGTGGCCCAGCGTGCATTGCAAATTGTCTACAGCTTGGTTTAATTCACTTTTGCTCTGAAGACTGTTAGTGTAGTGTTCACTTAAGGCCTTTAAGAGATAGTATTGATACAGACCGTGTGATTCGGTCAATAAAGCAGAGAGCCATTTTAACTTCTGAAGCAAAAAGACAGATGATCAAACTCTGAACGTTCCATTAACTGACAATTCAATGCTGCGTGCAATTCTGAAAGAAAAATGAAAAAAGGTTTGATTTAAATGTGTGATTTCTTTGATTACTGTTCTGTGCACATGCCTCTATCCTTCAGTTTTATCATATAGTTGTTTTCTTTTCCATCCAAGCGTTAGTTAGCATGGGCGGAGTGATGTGTTTTCCATAGATGGAGAATTCAATATTTCTTCTGTCCGATAAGCGTTGTGCCTTCAAGAGTTTCACTTCAGAAGACATTAATTAAAATTCCAATTAATTTTTCAATTATAATTATCTCACTTCTCATATTTACTAGAAAATATTCTGATGTTGATTTGTTTAGAGGTTTTTTTTTTTTCCTCTAGGAAACTGGGCAACTCATTTCATTCAAAGCGCATGGGCTTTATGCACAAGGTAAACAGGATAAGACTTATCAAAGAAAGGCGACAGGCGTCAAATGTTTGCATGCAGGGCTTTTGCTGATGCAGGATCCTCATTGTAAAAAAACTAAAAGAAAGCAATGATTCTGGCTGAACTTCATTGGAAACTAATTAGCTAAAAAAAAAAAAAAAAAAACTAGACCTGATCTAACACTTCCCCTATACACAGACAACTCCTTTCTTACTTTTTGTCTTCGTTTTTTTATTTTTAGATCCCTCTGGCTTCCTTTAGTTGTTAAATTGCATCTTTTGTTATTTGCTGAAAAGTAATTTTTACTACACACCACATGCAATCATTAAGGGGACGTTGTATCTGCCAAGAAAGTACATTTAAATGTCCAATTGGAGAGCATGTGGGAAAGCAAAAATGGTCAATACTTTTATTGTATAAAGCAGAAATAATATCATTGACACAAACCGATCATCTGATATTCAGTTTAATGTGCTTTGTGTAGCAAAGCACAGTCTCAATATTTGAGTAACTGGACCTGTAACAAAAATGCACTGTTTTTTAACGGTTAAAAAAAAATTAAATATATTTTAAAGCCAATGTAACATCACGCAAGGAAGCCACCTCAAAGTAAGAAGGGATAACATTAAATATAACATTAAATAATTCAGTGATATGCAGTGAACTTATATATAGCCTAACTGTGAAGAACAACCACATTATACAAGACAAAAAATATGTGACAGCGAGCGGATAATATTTGAAATGAGTAATGATGAGTGACACCAGTTCAGTGTGACAGTACACTGAGAGCACCTGCCAGAAACACGGTGAAAAACACCATGTGATAAAACAGGATAGAAAGACTGGAGTCTTTCTAAGCAAAAAAATAAAATAAAATAAAATAAAATAAAAAAACACAACAGCCTTAAACTTCATACTGTAAAAGCACAGAATGCCAAAAGCCCAGACCAAAACGTAGCTCTTTTCAGCACACGGACACTCTTTTCATGATGTGAGTAACAAAAGCTTGACATTCCCCTCAAAGCAGGTCTCAACTTACCATTGAAATTAAAAGAACCAATTTTATTCAACAGCCAATTCTAATTACATTCAGCATGACATTCAGTTTTAACCAAAAACTGCACCGTACATTTTTGTTGTCAAGGTAAGGCCGTGACATTTCCTCACGCTTCTTTTCCACCTACAGTGTTGAGGCTAACTGAAATATCACTGTCAGTGTGCAGCCATTTTTATTCAGAAAGTTTAGTTTAAAAATTGGATGAAATGCCAAGGATTCCTGCTCTGTGATGGCGGCTTGGCTGAACGAAAATGCCAACTGGCTCGAGATCACAACAGCTGAGAAAATAAATCATGTCATTAGAACCACTTGGGGTCATTATTAATATATACGTTTAAGGAAAAAAAGACGTCTAGAGAGTGTTTTTTTTATTTTTTATATGATGCTGCAAAGTTCACAAAAGGTTCCCTTCCAGAGTTGTTTATAAAAACTATGGGATGCACCGATATTGAATTTTTGGCTGATATGACAGGCCGTTAATGATTTTTGCATGTGCGTCGAAAATTAAACAAAACTCAATTAAAATCAAATGACATTAAATTAAGTTAAACTGTGGGAAGACCATGACAGAAACAAGTGATCTTTGAAAGGTTTGGCTCAACTGGACAAAGTCTGTACATTTAGTCATTTCCGCCACAGATTTTTGTCTACATGAATCAGCTTTAAAACAACGTTGATTCCTGAACATTGCAGCACAATCCACTAGGCCCCAAAAATCAGAGGGGGCACATCATGCCTATTTTGGTTTGTGCCTGATGTCTCTGGAGTCGAGTAAATCTCATTACCCCATGTACTCACATACTGTGCACTACTGCACAGGAAGGTGGAATTGTGTAAAGGGTAACTTGGGTGAGTATCCCACAGCTTGATTCATACCAACAATGATTTCAGCACACAAATCAAAGGGCAAGCCACATCCTGCTGTTGGCGGGACTATCGAGCCACAACGTAACCTTTGAGTCAATACAGGCAATAAACACTTATTACACAACATACACAACACTGGAGGGTTAAACAATCTCGAACAATGTTGTTACTATCACTTCAGTATTCTAACTCACTCCCTTATTTATTTATAAGTCACATTCACTGCTTTTAACGTGCCATTCAGACAACAGGAGCGAGAGGGATCTAATCAGCATTCAAAGACGCCATGCCGAGTCCCTCCGACTAAAGCTGCTAAGTCACCAGATAAAGATCTGCCTGACACACCGCCTTTTAAATAATCCACTTGCAAGTACGCCATTTAAAAAACACCCCACTTCGAGAAATGCAAAGCTCTGTCATGGACTGTTCTTTTTATGCAAAAAAATATGTATGTAAAGAGTCTGAATGTCACTAATTACACCCGAAATGACATACGAGTCCTGAAGTCTACACCACCAACAGCAACATAATAATGGGGCTTTCACTCAGAGTTGCAGCTGGATTGCAGTGGTGGAGAGTTCAGGCACTGATGGCAGGTGATGTTGAAAAAGCATCCTCTGTCAGTTAGCATTTGAGATGCTCCATGAATTCAGTCAGAAGAACTTAACGTTACCGTGTTCCCTTTCCAAATTCCTCTGTGTACAGCTGGCCTTGCATTTCAACTTGCTGGTGTAAACACAATAAAAGATAGCAGCTTGAAAATATACTGTACCCAATGACAACCATGGCAATATTCAGTTAATTTAGGTACAGCACAGCTGAAGTGATCGATTCTTTACCACGAGCAGTACAAAAATATTTTCAAATGGCTTTCTTGAAACATATTTACCAGCCAATGTTGAAAACTCATAAAACTTCAAAGCCCTTACACGAACATTTAGATGAATATCAATGAAGAAAATGTTACTGCTAATCATCTTTGTCACTGTATGCAAATGGTGTAGAAACTCAAAGGAATATTTCATTTTTTTGTTTTTGCAACTTTAAAATCTTGTTTTACACTTTTTATAGAAAAAAATAAATAAATAAATATTAACAGAAATGCAAAAAGAAGCTATTTATTAGTGAATTATAATTGATTTCTAATTGATTTAATTATATATTTTGGTACTACATAATTTAATATTTTGATTTCAAGTCTTCATTAAGTGGGTGGTTTGTTGGATGGGAAAGATTTAACCCACAAGACTAATCGCATACCACGTGGTTTAATACCAGGTGTAAAAAAAAACAAACAAAAGTGCATTTCATAATGTGAATAGCCTGTGTGGATCTCGTTTTACTTGTAAGAGTAAATGAAGCTTTAGTCGTTTGAGGCCAAAATATAGAGAGCAAGCTCATAGACTCGCTGCCTGCTGTCTTTCCTTTGAAGCTATTGTGACAACATTCCTCTCATTCATTAAGAACAGCTGTGAGGTTTCATAGGCTGTTTAAATTCATTTTAATTAAAATGGAGATTATTGATAGCCTCAGATGGAGACCGTGTGTTTTCAGATGCATGTTTATTATTGAAAGCTCACTATGTTGAAAACGATAATGTACTGATTTGATAGCTGTTTTATACTAATTGTGCCTGTTTAAAATGTTCTTTGTAGCTCAGTGATCATTCTTCCATGTACAGTTTCTGCTTTAAATGTTTCAGCAAACAGTTTCATGAGGATACTCCAGCTGAACTCTGAAGTGACCTGACATATTCCATGCAGTGCAGCAAACAAACTTTGCTTTCATCTGTGTTTTCTGAAGGGAGAAACTTCTTTCGTAATTTTTACATAATTGCCTGATTAATTATGGTTTGCGATTATTTTACATTTTTTGTACACTTCAAAATCACATATTACCATATGAATAGAACCAAAAAAGGGACATGCAAATAAAATTTCATACTATTATTATTTCATAATAATTATAGTACTGTAAAACAACATTCAGTGTGGCACTAGTTTCAAAAAACAACACTGTGAATGATGGAAAGTCAACCACAAATATAAATCAGTATCTGAAACATTAACTATTAGATCTTGAGAGTGACAGTTGAGAACCTTAAATTATACTATTCAAGTTCAAGGTCAAAAAGAAGAGTTTATGGTGGTACTGCAGGGGGTCTGCCAATTCATACAATATCAGGGTTAATCCAATTAAACCCTCTGTGTCATCACCGACACAGCAAACCATGAGACATGCATGTTACCGTAACTCTTAAACTGTTTGCGCCATTAAAATTCTTCTGACGGTTTACAGCTTTCACTTTCAAAGACCAAAATCTTTGTACGTGTTATTGTATGTGTGCGTCTATGTGTGGCTGTGAGTATAGACTAAAAAAAAGCAATTGAACTGCTTTTAATGCTGCTTCTTAATGTTCTGCAGTAGGCTGTCTGAATAATGTGTCAAAAAAAGTAGCGTAAGGACAATTGATCTTCACCTCACATCTATGCCATATGTACATGTATAAACTACTACACATACTGTAAAACATTACTTTGGTGTAAAGCTGCGTTGCGATGATATGTATCATGAAAAGCGCTATACAAATAAATTGGAATTGAAAAAATTGCTGGGGTGAAATCGCCTCAGTTTTGAACATACCGGTTGAGTGCAGAAAGCTGCTAGCATGCTAGCTAACAAATGCTGCTGGAGATCACATAAGGGTATGATAACCTTAATATTTTTAAATCTTGTAGTGTTAGTATGTTTTAAGATCTGGGATAAGATAATCTGCAAAGATTCTCCTTATGTGTGTGCTGCAACCAGATTTCATAATTTGGTTCGAATTTTAAAACACTGTAGTTTCAGCCCAGCCCAGAACTGTCTTAGGTATGGCGTTTGTTTACATGTAGCCTCATTTATCACTCGCTCTCTCTCTGTATTAAAATGGCACGTTGTGTGCCTTTACTCTATACTTTACAGTATGTCAGATATAGGAGTGCTGCGCATCCATTCAGATGAATAGAAATATAGCACGCTTGATGGAGAGTGAAACCCTGGAGTGCTCAGTCAGAGAGCTTTCGGTGAGAGAAAAGATATCTCTGCTAAACTTATACTTAGTCTTCAACTCACACACAGGAGACTAAAATCAAAGAATTTATTAGACATCATTTAAATCATCCGGAGTGAAGATTTAGTCGGATTTAGTGATTATAGCGTAGAAGGTTGTGATTGGGATGTCATGGGATGTTTTTTTATGTTTAAATCATCATTTATTTGTGCAAACCACCTTTCCTGATAATGTGCTAATTAGCAAGTTTTAAGATGATTGGAAAGTTTATTAAAGTAAACAGTCCCTCAGAGAGTTGTTTGGAAGAGAGAATCAGGGTCAGCAGAGCTCATTTGCATTTAAAAGGACAGTGCTACAAAATGCTTTGCTCCAAATATATGTTTTTGACAGTGTTGTTTTACATGACTTTATGAAATTTTAACTTTTCATATCAAGAATCATATCAACCTGTGGAAAATTTGCACCCGATGACCCCTTAAAAACCGTATATTTTAAGGTTACTTCACATTTACAAAATATTTGTATGTATGCGTATTTTGATAGCACAGAGAGATCAATTAAATTCACTAGTTCTCACTTCCTCAACGATCGATAAAAAATATGCTTGTTTGGCAGACTCTCCGGGGGAAAGGCAGGTAGCCCGGCGTACTCCGAGCCCAAGGAGGTTTACCTCTAGGAGGCGAGGGTTGACTGGAGCCCAGCCTGGTCCCCGTGTGCCCCCTGGGAGGAAGTGGAGACCAGAGGAAGCGGCGATGCGTTGCTAACCAGGCAAAAGTAGCAGAAATGGTTACGGTAATCGTGAACCGAAAGGGAAAAGCCCGGAGGAGTTTGGGCCTTCTCCTTTGGTCTGGCCCCGGCTCTGGTGGCTGTAAGGGGAAGGCGGTGGGAGTCAAAAATGCAGACACTAGAGAGAGGAAGCGAGCAGTATTTAATATAGAGGACAGGGGTTCTGATAGGATAATTAGTAATGATGAGTTTGTGCGTGTTCCTCCTGAAATTCGTTATGAAACTTCATTTATGTCATTCATAATTCTTCACAGGAGTTCTGGTGTGCTCACAACAAGGTCGGTCTTTAAAGGTTAATAAATTACCATTACTTTTTTTTTTTCCCATATGAAGGATTTTCACCCGCAGAACCTTACTATTGCACTCTACTTTCTGAGCTCACTCCAAACACACGTCAAGCTGCTCAAACAAACAGAGCAATACTGAAAGCACCACAGCACTTAAACCTGTCTCAGAAACCAAGTTACGAGCGGTTTGCTTGTAGCTGTCTCTGCACATTACACTGGGAGAACATAAAGTAATCTACCAGCATCCAAAACTGAAAGGCCACATGTATCCTCTTCAGAGTGTTACTGTACAGTTTCTTAGTATAAGGACTAGAATAGCTGAAAACAGTAGTTAGAACTTTGTCAGTGTGACTGAAAATCTTTAATAGACCGCTATAAATGCCGCCAATATGCAAACAAAACACTGACCACCCTATTGCTATTCCTTCTGTTCTCATTATAGGAGCCGATTTTCATTTCAATGAGAATGATTATGAAGTGCAGTTTCCTATAGCAACGGAAAGATAAAGTGAGTAGAGAAGAAAGGAAAGATTTGGATTAGTGTTTGCATGACAGCAGAGGATTTAATAGCAACGATGGAGGGTGGGAGAGGTGACTAGTAAAACTGAGACGTGCAATAAAAAGGTCACGGACGTGAGAGACATGCTGAGAAAAAAAAAGCAAATGGCTACTTAGTTTCTGTACTTTTTACTGAAATGATTATGCAGAAATGATAAAACAAGGCAAAAAATCATGTTTATTCGTGATTTTAGATGCAGTCTTAAGGGCTGGAAGTACATACAACCATGCAAGAGATTGGAGCTAACGACTTACAATATCTCGGGTAATAAATCAGAGTTTCTTTGTGGCCTAAAGCATTTTCAAACCTATTTGCAAGAGATAATGCCACCAATTCCTTTCAGCCTGAGAGACCCACAAGCCTGGCTCATTTATCACAAGCCTTTTAGGAGAGCGGCCGAATGGCCCTCATCTCTACCTATGTACTAACTAGGTTTATCATCCCTTCTGATAGCATTTATCATTTAATAATTTATATTTCTAAACACGGGGCCCACACTATCGCTCAAATGTTTGGGGTACATGTTTTTTTTGTTTGTTTGTTTTTAGTAAAAGATTTGGATTAATCTCAATTTCTGAGCAACAAATCAGTATATTAGAATGATTTCTCAACGACTGTGTGACATTGAAGACTGGAATAAAGGGTATGACATTTCAAAATAGGCTATATTACACTACAATACCGTTTTTAAATTGTAATAGTTTTTGGTTAATTTGTATCAAATAATTACAGCCATGTTGAGAATTAGAGACTTCTTTAAAAAAATATGAAAATTTTTTTTTTTTTTTTACAGAACGGTCATGTATTATTTCTCTTAAATGTAATATAATATTCTCACAATATGTAACATTACAAAACCATATATTGTTTGAAATAAATGGCATCATGTACAGGTATGAGTCATATTGACTATATTTTTATGGTGTTTTTTGGATCCTCCTTTTGAAACTGACATATTAAAAGCAGCATAAAGACTCCTCAGAATTGTTCCTGTTACTCTCCACAGCCTACAGGTATGGATCGAAATTAGGGTGAGCATATAACACCCTATGATATCGTTTTAACAATCCTTTCTCTTGTGTAACTAATAATGGTGGGCTGTCAGGTTCACGCTGAACTGTCATTAATAGAAGTGCTAATGATTCCTGACACCTCCTTCAGTTATCCTTTTAACCTAATAATCAACTAATCAACTTATCACAGTCCTTCAAACTAGTAGAAGGTATCCGTCACATTCAGCTTCTTGAGCTTCACTCTGATTTGGACCATGGCTTGAGCACATTAGGTGGTCAGCTGTGACTAATACTCCACATGCTGAGGTGACAATTTCTGTCACAGCGTCTGCATTTATTTGTTGTTTCCTGGTAGGTGGTGGCACTGCACCCCTCACAGCCTCTTCCTTTTGTCCTCTGCTGGGATAATTCTCTTTACCTTTCATACATTGCAGTCTAAGAATACATCTACTCCTCGTCATGTACCTTCTGTATATTAAAATCCAGAGCACTCTCCAAATGTATTCCTGCAATGCATCTGCAGACTTCCAATAGTTCCTCATGGATGCGAAAGAAGAGATTATATCATATATTATATTTCTGATAGAATGTTACAAGAAACTCTCATATATTCAGTGGGAAAAACATGCTGGCATACAGACATCCCAGGAACAAGAGTCTTTATGAGTTTCTTATTGCTTTACCTAATTTTATGAGAGTCATTTGCTTTCTGTTAACGTCTGGATTAAATCCAATCATGGCTTTCTGAGAAACAGTCCAGTCCTTCAGTGTGAGTGAGAGACATCCGGCGTAGAGTTCCCAGACATGCAGTTTGACCACAACATCACTTGTGGTTTATGAAACGATTATGACAGTGGCTCAAAAATATTAAATCAGTAGAATCCAGAAAGTCTCAAAGTTTGGCTGTCTGCAAGTGCATTACAGTGTTTACAGAACAAAAGATGACACAAAGCATTATAACCAAGTCTTGGCTTGAAAGTTGAAACATACTTCCACTAAAGCAAGTTGCACTTCCTTTATCTGCTCTAACCAGTTATAGCTCTAATCACAGAGCTCAACAAAAAATAGTGCTTGCTCACCCAATTGAATGGGCAATTCACTAGCTTTGAAGCAAGAATAATGTGGTTCATTTATTTTTAAATATGAATATTAAAATAAAAATTGAATAACTTCAACTTTTGTATTTTTAGGACATATTTGTTTAGAAAATACAAAAAAAAAAAAAAACAGTCACGATTATATTCAAACCAAACGAGTTTCTGCAAAGTTCAGTCTTTGAATACAAATTTCACGTACATGAAAAACCATCCATCACATCGCCACGGTTACTTTTCGGTTTAAATGGTCTCTTCTTGTCTTTGTCCAGAGGACAGACACAGTTGGAAAGAGGGGGAGCCCTTCTGTGATGGTTGGGCAGTCACCAGCACCCCTTCTATGCCAGGACTCCCTCGGTCTTCTCCATCTGGCACACCAGCGGGAAGATGAAGTGCCAGAACTGCATCTTCCCGTTCTCCTGCACGCTGCTTCCTCTTGTCCTCATGATACAGTCTGGAGACTGCTCTCAGTGGGACACGCACACACAAAAAACATTCTAAGCCATTTCCATCAAAAACTACAAACCCTGTCCATATACCCTTTAAAAACAGCTTAAGACAGCAACCTAGCTTCCTTCAACACTACCGAAGCAGTTGCTGTATGCTTTGTGGAAGATTTCTTTCTATAATGGCTGACAGAAAACTGACTTGTTTTCTGCATTCAGTCAGGATGAATTGAGAATATTCCACACCAGAGGTGACCATACAGTGAGAAGAGAAAGTGCTAGCGGAGGTATTTTTGCGGAGCAAAAAACACAATGTTTGCTAAAATAAAACAAACACAGATTTGTTTCAGAGCAGCTGGTCAGTGCTAACCTTTTGATCTGAAGCTGGACTGCAATTATGCCCAATTACTTCACTAAACCATCCCTACATAGTGAATACCAATTGATTAACCAAGCAAACCCAAGCAAATGAGAGTCTTTATACTACACTGAAGACTGGCATTGAGAAACTGACCCACATTTCATATGTAGGGACACAATAGAAGACTTTCACAATTTAACCGATTTTAAAGCTGCTGGAGACCACAAACTTAATAAAAATGTTTGATTGAAATATTCCTTTATGTCATTAATTACTCATGTCATTTAAAATTTAAATGAACATCGCAGAATTGCTGCTTTTAGGTTTAACTCGGCTAATAAAAAAAAATAAAAATAAAAATCAATGACATCACATTTTGTGCCCCGCTGATAAAAACTGTGGAACTCCTTACCTATAGAAATAAGGCAAGCAACATCTCTTTATTATTTTTTCTTCTTAAAACAATTAAAACCCATTTATTTAGGGTAAAATATTTTTAATATATTTTTTAAGTGTTTTGAATGCATGGTTTTTTTTTCTTCCTTTTTGCTTATTTTGTATTTTTATATAGTGTTTTTGGAGGTTTTATTTGCTTATGTACAGCGCTCTGAGAAGTAACATTTAAAGTTGCTATAGAAAATAAAGATTATCATTATGATTATCATCATTACAAGGCTGCCTGACACATACCAAATATTCAAAATTGTTAAAAATGACTTTATTCAACAAATATGGTTGACAGAGGCAGCCTGATCAAGAGTAATAAATATCCATCAAGGGAGTATAACACCACCACACAATTGAGAATTTTATATACAAAATGTAGGCTAATTTGCAACAAGCATTTCAATTCCCATCAGCCCAGGCGTGGCCATCATTCTCTGCGGTCTGTTGTTGTCGCTACAGATCAGTGTTGCCAACTTAGCGACTTTGTCTCTATATTTAGCGACTTTTCAGACCCCCTTGGTGACATCTTTCCCTAAAAGCGACTAGCGACAAATCTAGAGACTTCTTAGACAAACCTCAGTGAGTCTCCGGTACTGCCGCGCTAGTGCGAGCCCTTGTTTTCTCAGCGCGTGCACACCCCTCTCTTTGCGTCTGTTCTGTTCAGCGAGAGACTGAGAGGAGCTGGGCTTTCAGTTAAAATAGATATCTTAAATAAATAGATAGATAGATAAATAAATAGATAAATAGATAACTTGGTTTCATTATTATGAATTATAAATATAATTATATAATTATAAACGATTATAAATAAGGTTTTTAATCTAGATTAACGTCTTGTAAGGTAGAGCTAGTTCAGTAGGCCTTATAATGGAGTGCATTTCAGTCACTATTTCATATTCATTCAGTTTTTCTGAACAGAAACCATTAAAAATATCAGTGAAAACAGTTTTATTGAGAATTATGGTGCATTGAATAACATTATGTGACCCCAGAGAAGCAAGATGATATGATACACTGACGTAATGAATATGCAAATTGATATATGACATCATCTAGCAATTTTAAAACAGGTTTTAAATCAGATGTGTGGAAGGTTTAATAATTTTTATTATTAAAAAGTTCCTGTTTCTAAGTTTACAGATAGATGGCTAATGTGTGTGCCATTGATATGTTCAGTGTTCATGTAAACGGTTTAATAAACACTTCTGCCACTTTTATTTGAGTCTATTAATTAGTTTTGCTTTTTATGTAAATCATTCAATAAATACAGTACCGTGCCATTCATACCGAGGTATCACCGTACCGTGAAATTTTGATACGTCACATCCCTATTAATTAATTTATCAATACTCCGAGTTTCTATTAATAAAAAGTTTAAAAAGCAAGCAGATGTGTCATAACTACAGCAGAGATCATGGAAATACTGTAGCCTGTATTTGGGGAACTTCAAATAGGGAACTTTTGAGTCTAAAGGGGCTTTCGCATTGCGTAGTTCTAGGAACTATCCAGCATTGTGGTTCCTAGGGAAACAATTTCCACCTCAGGCTGTTTTCCTAGTAGTATTTACACCGGCAGCAGAAACCTTAAAGCGGCCAACAGCAACAACTGTTGAATGGAGGACACTGCGATCAGAACTTGTTTTTGTTGTGTATCATGGGTTTCATGATAATGGAGATGGAAAGTAAACGCGCAATTGAAAGTGAAAATCTGAAACCTACTATTACATGGCTTTTTATAAATGCCAGATAGCTGGTGTTTCATATGTGTTGAATTAGCCAATTAGCATTCACTTACATCACTTGTAGTACATAGTAGTAAAATGTGCTCCTGTTCCTGTCATACAAACATGACAAAAAGAGGAACTATGAAAGTCTTGAGCATCCAAATTATCAACAGGTTAAGTATCTATTTTTAAAGGGTGAACTTTCATTACCACAGCTGAAACGGTTTTCACCAATTCATTTTTTCAGTAGGAAGTAGGACTGTCTCCTCCCACTCCCACACTCATTCGTCCTGTTTGACAAAATTGTCCGCTACATAATGTGTTCTTCAGACTATTGGTTTGGTGAATATCTTAACTCTGATGCCACAATAATCCTATAATGCTTAAAAACAGGCACTACAATCCAAATCACTGTTTGACAGTCAACCCACCTACACCACAACAACTGCATGTCACAGTCATCTAAACAGAGCTGCACAAGAGCCTCCCTTATCAATATTCACAGGAGCCCACAGCAAATTTTTAATTGTTAAACACGCAAGGCCATTAATGCTGCATAAACGTTAAAGAATCCTCTCTATCAGTACTGCGACTCGCAACTCCCTCTACATTCATCTTCCTGAGTGACAGCGCAAAGGACCACATGCATGTCAATATGACAAGCGGCTGCCTGAGTTTATTGGATTATTGAAAATCGCGGTGACAGAAAAGAGTAGCAAGAAGTGAATCAACAAAGACAGCGAGGGAAACTGTGTACGTGTGTCTGCATGTTTGGATTGGAGGGGGAGGTCACCTTCACACAACTCTCTGGCAGTAATCGTACCTTGGACACGTTCTTCTGCCTAATGGAGCCACCGCAATGGTGAAGGAGGCCTGGTGACTAATGCACTAATCTAATAAGTCACAAGCAAAAGAAGAAACTGGACATGGCCTGTGGCGTCATCGCCGCACTAAAAGAGCTAAGGGTGGGCGGTATGAACAGAATCTTATATAATGGTAGAAGTAATATCTAGACATTTTAAAGTGTTTGAAAATGATACACGGATCGTTATTTTTATGTTAAGCCCCATAAATTAACATTCTATTCTTTTTTTTTAATTTATGAAAAATAAAACCATATATGTTAGTTTTAAGTGTTACAATTTAAGCCTCACGTCATTATAATGTATTAAAATAGATATTGGGGTTAAGGTTAAGAATACACAATTTGCTTAGCTCAGTCAAAAAAACATTTCCGTAAACCACATATACCACAATGTGTGTGTCCATCTCATCTCGTTGGTATTTAGAAGAAGGCCTAAAATCAGTGCAAAAATAGCTGCTATATTCTGCAATTAATATACAAACAGTGATGCATTATAAATACGGCTGATTGAGCCAGGAGTAAAGATGCAAAGTCAAGAAATGCACATCTGCAAACCTTTGACCACAAATCAGCTGCACTGTTTGTTAACATGCAAGCTGCAACACTTTTATGAACCTGGCAACCGTAAATGCCTTTGGTTAGTATTTTTTATACTATCCAGCCATAGCATGAGCTATAAAAGAGGTCACGTTTTATTTTTGGTGTCAAATAATGAATTATGATCAAATATCAAACACGCATAAAATGTGTGTGCACCAATAATAACAAGTGTCAAAAGAATAGGCTTTCACTAGTGAACGAGATGGAAACAATAACAGAGCTGGCTTTCTAAAGTAGCCTTCAACCTGCAGAGTAAGGCCTCCATCTTTGCTCAGATACCCTCCAAAATAAATCAGAGCAGGGCCTTTCAATTACCTCTCAGCATAGACCGCCAAAGCTGTAACTTACGCAAATAATGTAGAGCTTGAAACATGGGGGGGGGCTCTTCAAAATAGCCTCAGCTACCGTTGTTATAAAGGGTCTGGGCCGTTTCTAGGCCAAAGTCTGTTTCCACTTTTCGTTAAATGGAGATGTCCCATAAAACTGTGGTGTAAATGGTTTATAATGCCACCAGCAGGCCTACTAATGGAGAACCTGTTTTCAATCAGCAGCCAAATTACTACAGAATTAGCTTCCAGACACTTAACTTCTTCACAGGCCTCTAAACACTGAAGAGGCTGAGAAATATGAAAACTCTGTCATTTCAAAATAACAGGAACTTGGGTAGAGAACACAATGGATGACTTCCAGAGTCGTGGGGCTCCAAACGAACGTGAGCAACTGAACCCTTTCACAGAAGGCCAAGTTAAAAGTGAACAATAAGTAAAGTGAACAAAAGATGGTCAGTATTCACGATTCATGATTTTAAAACCTTGCTATAGTTTTGCACATATTTATAATATTTCTATTCTGGACAGTATAAAAAGGTGCTGTTTTTTTATACTACAGGTTGTGCACTTGAGGCAAGAAAGGCCTGTTTTCAAGGACAAAGCAATTAAATGTAGTGTTTCAAAGCGTTGTCTTTTATTTAGGTGCTCGTGACCTTCTTGAAACCTTTACAACATGAAAAATATTCCGACCACACTGACTGTTCCACATGACTCCTTAAAAGTGTTGACTCGGCGGAATTGTTTAAATAAAAGAAACCGTATTCCCATGCCAGAGCCCAATGTGCCACTGAGAAGTCCAAAAGGCTCACAGTTCCCAGATATGAGTCCTATAAATGTTGATCCCCGACACCACAACCGATGCATTACAGAAATAAAATCTCTCATTAGAGCCCGGGCCCTGAAATTACCCAAATTCAGCGCATATGGAAACCATAAGACAGCGTCAGCAAGGGGGAAGTTTGCACCAAGTGGCTTTTCAGCATGTGGCAACAGAGGGCCAAGAATTTTGAACGTGCCAATTAGTTCCCTCTGCCAGAAAAAAAATAGGTAAGTGGGTGGAACATACTAAAATATATTGACAAAACTGCTAAGAAAAAAAAACAACAACTCAAGATCCATTAGAAACAACTCTGCATCTTGGTTACATGTTTCACGCTCTTTACTGACACCTGCCATGATCTTAAATTCTTAATTTAAAACATGCTGACCTAGAGTTAACGTATGCACAACATCTTTTATGTATTAGATTTTACTTTCAGCGGGTCCCAATGATTGACTGCATTGTTCAGTCACTCGCCAAAGCAACAAATACGATGACATAAATGTGCCCGTGATCCAATCACACGCGTGCTACTGGGGGCGATATTGTCAGTTCATCTTAACGCCTGTCAAAATACAGACCACAAATTTCCTCCAGCCAGCCTTTAGCCTCGGGAGCCATTCTGTCTTTACGAACAAATCCAGAACTGAAAGAATATTCAACTAATTACACAGTCCAAACGAACAGTAGCACAGAAGACTGCGCAGGATCAAGAAACGTTGTTGTCTTTGGCCAAATTATTCCAGACTTCTGATGCAATTGCACGAAACTTGCTCTTGAGCTCTTCCAGATCATTTGATATTGCTGACATGCTTCATGGGCACTCTGAAGTTCCTCATTTATGCTTGTTTGTTCGTTTTTAATCAATACAGACTCTGGACTGTTGAAAGCCTTGCCTGTAGTGTTCACGTATGGTCATGTATATTATAGGCTCCCTGCTTAAAATAACTTCTGACGTAGAGAATTGCTGTGTGGAAGGACCTGGGAAAGGGCAACAAAACCAGCGTAACAAATAATGCATAATGTCTATAGCATAACAAGAGTGACATTGTTCTGCTGCATGAGCGATGTTAAAGGGACAGTTCACTCACAAATTAAGAGTCTGTGATCATTTATTTGCTATCATGCTGTTTTCAACATATGTCCATATGTATGTAACAGAAGCTGTTAGGCAGAATGTCACAGACTGACAGCCTCAGTCACCATTTACAACGTCTGGGGGAAAAAGACGGTCTGAATTTGAAAGGTAACGTTACAAGACTGCCAGTCTGCAAAAAAATTATCCTTTTGTGGTACAAGGAAAAAATAGCCGTAAAGATGCGAGCAACATAAACGTGAGTAAATATCGGATTTAGATTTTGTGCGTTTTACCACGAGCGAGCTTGAAATCTCACTGACAGATTTCTGTGAAGCCCCACCAAAATATCTTCAAAAACAGGTCAAATAAGACTTTCTCAAAGAGCAGTGTGAACATAAGTGTTAGTTTGCACGGCTTCGTAAAATATTGCGACTTGGAAACATGCACAAACTCATTGTGCGATGTAGCAATGTTTGATTTTAATGCGATTAGAAATACTGAACTCAGCAGACATCGTCTTTAATAAAGGCAGCCTACGGCTACATTTTGTTGAAAACTGCAAAAAAAAAGACCAATATGTTTTTATAATACATCTATGTGGGAGTGTGCGTTTTAAGATATGCACGCTCTTCCACAGACGGTGGAATCTTGAAAAAAAAAATGCACTAAATCTTGTCCATGTACGTGTTTTGAATTAATTTCTGTACGCTTTTTCCTAATCACAGTAGACTGAATCAGTTCAAATGTATGCATAAGTAAATAAAACATTGACACTATTGCGCACACCTAATCTGTGGCATATTTTACCCGAGATGAAGCATCTTTATGACACAGCCACAGCCACAGTGACATAAGAATGCCCCGCGTCACTTGTTCTGTATGTCTGCCTTTACCCGAGAAAATATGCGCCGGTTATTACAGAATACATGTGGTCAATAGTTCAACTTCTCAAGTCATCATTAGTTAGTTCATTTGCATGACAGAACTAACGTTACATTGCGCCCTGCACTTGCTCTTATACCACGAGGCACTAAAATGAGAATCGCAGCAAGAAAATATAATCATTCTTGCTTATAACTTGATTTTCTGGGAGGGGAACTCGCCTACACACTGCAAAGCACCCTAAACTAAAGATCTGTAAGTTTTTAAATCGCTCGGTTAGCTAGTACACTAGCTTAGCCGACGTCAACTCGCCCGTTAGTTTCTCTGAGAAATACTAGAATTTAGCGGTGGCTCCAAACCTCGTGGCTGAGAAGCTTGTTCGTTAATGCAAATAATTATCGCCTTCAAAGTACTGCTCAATGCAAAGCAATGTCATGAGCAAGACAGAACGAAAAAGTAAACGGGTTGAACTCACCGTCTCTCCGTTCCGCCGCGGTTTGCATTTCTTTCCGTGCACGGCAACCGCTCGTTTCACCCGGTTCAGTTGGCCACGTACAAATCCACTTTTAAAAATCGACTGGAAAATTCTTTGATTCCACAGAGTAACGACTCTTCTTTTACTAATGTGCCACGCGGCTGTTATAATCCCGTTATTGAGACTGGTTTCTATAACTACGGTTGAGTGGAAAAGCTTCTATTGTTGTGAATCCAGAGTTTGTGTCTCACGGACTTGTGCTCCAGAGCGCTCGGAGACTCTTTGCTGGTCTGCCTGCCTACAGTCCCCTCAATCACGCTGTCTCCCTCCCTGCCTGCCTGGCTGCCTGTCTGGCTCTGGCTGGCTTACAGGTTGCTAGCGCGCATTTTCGGAAACATTCGTGACCATTCGGGCGTTCACGAATCGATTAGATTAGTCCCCGCTTAGATTAGTGAGCTTGCTTTATGATACGCGGGTATTTAGTGGGTTTAACCTAAACCAATCCAGAAATTCAATCAGATTTAACCTAAATAAAGTGCATTTAATCAAAGATGGTATGTAATAATTTTTAATGTATTATATTATTACAATATTAATCAGCCCAGTCACACACATAGCCTACAGAAATATGAAACACTCATTATTAAAGCTTACATTATCCATAATTTAAGTAAAACAACAAATAAATGGATTAAAATGATTAAATAATATAAATTAAATATTGAATGAATCCCAGTATAATTACAGGTGGCCGAAATAATTTCCCTTTGAAACTAATTGTTTATCTTAAATACATGAAATTAAGAAAAAATATATAATGCCCAACAGTCTATTCATTTTTTTTTTTTTTTCTCAGTTCTCATTTGTCATTAAACTAGTCAGACACTTTTGAAAGGAATCCACTACATGCTCTTTTAATTTAAGGCATTTTAGTGGGCTTTTTTGTTGTTGTTGTTAAACAAACGGTGCAAAAATATTCCCAGTAAGATAGAAATGGAAAGGAAATACTTATTTATTGGCTGCTGAATTTTGCAGAGTAACTATTTCCGATAGACATGAAAAATGCAACCAAGGTCAAGTCTCAAGGAGGGATTTGTACGGTGTGTCATACGGAGAGCATATCTTACAATATGATGACATCATCACACACATCTGCGCATAAATGTCTGGCCAGATCTATCATAAATGGCATAAAAGCATCACATTAACAAAGCAGCATTTGTGATTTAGCACACCGGTCCAGCTATGGGTGTTTTTGGTATCCTCTCAGAAATCCCCTGGCAGCAGCTGAACCGGTAAGCTCACTTAAAGGCTGCTATGAAATGGAGAGTAGAATCCTCTTGACAGGTAAGGGCTGCCACACCTCAGGATTAAGATGTACTGTTGGTGATTTTGAAATGTGAAATATTAATCAATTCTATCTAGTAGGATTTGCTCCCCTGAGCTGTGCGTATGATGGAGGATTCTTTTATCTAATAGTTTGGGACATTTTAAGAATGAAAACTATGTTACTATAACCATGGCAGTACTCACAGTTGATGTTTTTAGGCTTTCTGCTGCAAATGTTCTCCTTAACTTTTGTTCTATGTGAAGGTTGAAGACTAACAAAATCAGTAACTGTAAATAAGTCAATTATATACAAACGTATTATATACAAAACACCTTTATCCTTTTATGCTACAGAACTTTACAGGGATGAAAGGTGTACTGGTAACAATCGAAAAATATGATGACTTTGATGGTGTTATTGAAAAATCAGAGCTATAGAATGTTCAACAGCACTTTTGTGAGAAGAAGATGTCAGAAGAAGAAGAATTTAAGACTTCCAAAGTATGGCAGCGGTGCAAGTCAGTCAGATTATCAAGTGACAGATGACAGCGGAGTGGGTGAGGATCATCTCTAATTGGATGATTTTAGTAGAATGAAAATTGGAATCAAATGCAGTGCATATAAAGGCTTATCATTTGAAATATAACTGTCATGTTGAAGTCTTTCTTAAGGCATAGTTCACCTAAAAATATAAATTCTGTCTTTAATTATTCATGCTTATGTCGTTTCAAACCTGTAAGACCTTTGTTTATCTTCGGAACACAAACATATTTTTGATTAAATCCAAGTGCTTTCTGACCTGAATCCTCTTTTTGACACAGAAGAGAAAAAAATGTTAATTAAAGTCGTTATTTTTGTTTTCTTTGTGCACGAAGCATATTCTTGTAACTTTCTCAAATTAAGATTGAACTTCTGACGTCACATGGGCTATTTTAACAGTGTTCTTACACAGTGTTTATGGGCTTTGAATGTGGTAGTTCCAATGCTCAGGGTCAGAAAGATCTCAGATTTAATATAAAATATATTCATTTGTGTTCTGAAGATGAAAATTAATTACAGAAGTTTTCTCTCATTTTTGCTGGACTATCCTTTCGATATAGTATGTATAAAAGAACAAGTACAGTGGGGTATAAAAAAAACAAGTACAGTGCAGTATTGTCATGATTTCCCGTTGGAGTGCCCACAAGTCCCTCCAGAGGGCACTCCATCCAGAAGGTCACCCCATCACCACAGACTCTCAGACTGTTTTCCGGACTACATTACCCATCAGCCATTGCACCATCACACCACCACGTGATCACACACACCTGCACCTCATCATCCACGCTCACACTCTCTTTAACACCTGCATATAAGCCTTGATTCTGTCTCATCCCCATTGCTCTGTTTGCCGGTATTTTGACCCTGCCTATCTGACCACAAATAAAGCTTGCGAATGGATTTGTACGTCCCTGTCTCCTTTGTTACAGAAAATAAACACGGGTAGGAATGCTCGGAAATGCAACACAAGGAAAACCTGACTTTGCAGTAATCTGGAGTGTGAATCTGGCTTATATGCAGGTGTTAATGAGAGTGTGGGCCTGGATAATGAGGTGCAGATGTGTGTGATCAAGTGGTGGTGTGATGGTGCAATGGCTGCTGGGTAATGTAGTCCGGAAAACAGTTTGACAGTCTGTGGTGATAGGGTGACCTTCTGAATGGAGTGCCCCCTGGAGGGACTTGTGGGCACTCCAACAGGAAATCATATACACGTAGGTATATTATATAAAATAAGAACACATTTGGCACAATTATCGCAGAGTTCATCATGCCTGTAGCAACTCAAATCTTTTATTTGACAGCTGTTGCACAAACTCCCACTTCAGTACTATTGGGGTCTGTTTAAGTAACTTCATCCATTCTCTTTCTGTTATCACTGTCAGACTTTCCTCCACATATAGGGTTGCAGGAGTCATTTCTTCTCCAGAAATCCTTAAGGGAATCTGCTTTTTCATGTTCTTTTGTGGGAGCCATCAGCAAATGGATATGAGTTGGTTAATTTTTAATTCTGCATTCGTGAAGTCATGTTTTTGATGGGTGGAGAGAGCGCTAATGGGGCCAGATTGGGTATCATTGCGGATATCTGGGAAGGACCCTTGGGACTGCTCTGTGGGTCTTGGCTGAGCTCCATTAATGTCTTGAAAAAGAGAAGGCACTTGGAGACACCCTGTCCAGCTATTGACCCTCATTGGCAAAATGAAAGCCCACGTTGGGGGTTTATTGAGTGTGTGAGGTTCATTAGAGAGGAAAGAATTTGGTGAAATCTTCACTGTGATAGATGAAATGATGATAGAAATGATAAAAGCACGTTCAAACGGTATAGTACATCTTTTAACCATGGAGCCACAAATAACATTAGGCATCTAACACCAAACCTCAACACATACTTAACCAGAATAGCAAAGAGAAGTGCTCATTTCTGAAGCGATAGATTATGCACCGTGGGCTTGCTTTCTTTGAGTAGCTAAAATGATTTCCTGGCTTTCAATGGCAATGAGTGTGATGATTGTTTTTATTGACTCAGATGTTCCATTAAGGGAGAGTGAGCATTTGCAAAGAGAAGCTGACAGCAGCTCTGTTGTTGTGATGTTCTGGTGCTGGACCTTACACCAGGGTCATTAGCAAGCCTTTATTACAGCTCCATGCTCACTGTCCCACCACACACAATATTTTTCAGTTCTCACACTGCCTGAGAACAACTTCAGATGGACTGCAACAAAATTGCAACACACTACAAAACTCCACCTACTGTAATGGATGAATGTCAATGGGGTCCAAAAACAAACAGCACTTCCAGTTATCCAATCAAATGGATTTAGCTGGTTTGGTGGGGATAACAATCATACTTAAAATCACTTATTATCTTAAAAGACAGAAAATGCAAAACAGGCTTAGCGCAAAGTAATAAAATTTGAAGTAAAAAATGGTCAGGTTTGTAATTTTCAGCACCGCAATGAAATGCAATTGAGGTCAATACCATTCCAGAGATGGCCAGCAGACAATAATTGCTTCTTGTTTGTCAAATTTAACGTTGCCTGCAACCCTCAGATACACATAAAGGGAAAATTGATTTTGCCAAATCAAGTTAAGAATTATTATTGGTTGTTGTTTGTGCTGCTGCAACAGAAATGCAAGGGTGGCCTGATGACTCTGGGCCAGTGTGAGAGAGTTTATAGCCAGTGTTTTGTGAGTACTGTTAAAAACAGTGCAGTTTTAAAGTGTAAGAGGTAATGATACATACGCTCTAAAAAATACTGTCACGTACAGATAACACAAATCAGATCACATAAAAAATCTGAAACATAATTACTAGAGGAATCAGGAATAATCAAAAGGGGAACATTTATTAATAAAAAATGTATTATTTAATTATTATGTATTCAACCTATTAATAAATGTTCATTTATTGAACATATTAATATATTTATTTCCAACCTATGCAATCGTGAAGCTAAATAAAAAATAGTTGGAAATTACCGTCACGTGTCAGCCTCTTTCTGAACTTAATGGCTCTTAAAATATCATCTGGTGCAACCATCAAGTAAAAAGCATATTCTCCTTGAAGTGTACACATCTTAATATAAAAAATGCTAATGTAATAATACAATATATAAATATATTTATATATATATATATATACAGTATATCTTTATTGTTAAGGCTGAAAAAGAAAATGTATAGAGAAATAAAAACCATCACAGACACAACACTAATCGGATTCCACCTGTCCATGATACTCATCGCCTCACTAAGGGCTTATAGAGCTTGTCCAGCTTTCACCCGTATGAGCATATGATTAGTATCCCTTTCAGATCTCCATCCCATGTCCCTTGTCCTCTCTCCACAGATCATTACAGTAATAGGGCAGGCTCTATTACCCCAGCGCAGTCCAAGGCAGGGCCCCAAGAGATGGGACCTGCCTTACTGCTGTACGATGTCTTTAATTTCACGCTTTGTTAATGTCCTCCATCTCCTCGTGTCCTGCTCCATGCCCTCTGCGAGTAAAGCAAGGATCACATCCTGTGCGCAGTTACTGATTTGACCATGCCTTGGGGAACACTCCCCCTTACTCTCACACCACTGTCTACTGGGCCATATTGCTCTTGTAGAAGCAGACTGATAAGTCTGGCACATACTATTCAGGGACTGCGTGTTTTATTTGATTTAAGGGAAGACAATGGGTGAGGACCAAAAAAATCATTGTTTGTTTTATTTTGAGATTTTGAGCTTTTCATAAAGTGTTGTGTTTCCTTTATTGCACTTTATGTGTTATTTACAGCTGTACATTTCAAATACAATACACATTTTTAAGGGTCTCAAATTTCAAATGAGTGTTAAAATGAATTTTTTCTCATGCACAGAGGCTGAGGTAGCACTGAGTTGTTACACACTGCGTGAAAGGTCATTTTCAAAAATCCATAATTGGGCCACTTTAAATTCTCAGAAGAGGATCCATTGGTGAGCAAGTGATATCAGTGGTAATGCTAAATTCCTCAAAATCTGAAACTAAATCATCTACATCGACTGGACTGCCTGAGGGTGAGTGAAATATCACCAAGTTTTCATTTCAGGTTGAACTGTTCCTTTAAAAAGTTGTAATACTGGAAAGCACATTTATTTAAATCCAACAAATGATTGGTCTAAATATTAAGAAGTACATCAGTGAGGTTACTATCTCACACCCACACTAGCCTTCACGACGGTCTAGTGCAAACACTATATGTGAAACAATGTGAGCTCTTCTCTGCAGTCAAAGCAGCGGCCACGTAGTTCTGACCTTTGCATGTAACCATGGTTGCTAGAGGAACAAAGAATCCTTGATAGAAAAATCTTAACACCCCATCTCGCTCTCCATTTGAGAGGCAAATGTCTTATTTCTCTTTCGTCTTCTTTTTCTCTTCTTGCCAAACTGTTTAGGGACTATTGTAACATTTCAGGCCTCCAGACCAAATATGTGAGGCAAAAATGTAGAACAAAAGGCTGGGAAATGGAATGGAGGCCCTCTGACAAGAGAAGAAAAGGAGTCTTCGTGGTGTGCTGGGGGTCTTGTTTCCCAGACAAGTAAACGGGTAACCAAATCTCTTTGTGGGTGAAGTCAGGGGGTCTCCAGTGTGACTGCATTGATCTGCAATCTGCAAGACAGAAAGAAGAGAACAGAAGCCTGGCCCCGCCACACATGGGAGACTTATCACAGGCCCGCAGATGGTCCATTTCCAAATCAACCAGTCGATGCCTTTACACACATCGATTCTTTTTCCATTTTTGCAGAACACAAATGTTAATGGAGGCAATGCCAGTAATTATCACAACGCCAGACTTATCTGCGAGAGAAAAGTGACCTTAAAGATCAAATGCAAATTACATTTTTAAGTACTTTACACTTTATTTACGTAAAATAATAGTGTATGTCAGTTCAACACTAATCCAGTTATGATCCAATTATCAACAGTAGAAAACAAAGCATAATAGAAAAGAGTAATTTTAGGAACCTGGAAGTATGTGTGTCCGCAACCTGTTTCATTTCTTAAGCTGTTTGTGTCAAACTACCTGTTTTATTAGGCCTAAAATCCTATGCTACAAAAAAATACGGCCACAGCTTGTAGCTCAAAAAAATAAATAAAAAAGAAAAATGAGCATGGCACTAACAACACCAAGCCAATGGATCTGATTCCCAGGGAACCCATGAAATGATAAAATGGGTACCTTGTGTGAAAAGCATGTTGCTCCAGATAAAAATGTCTACTGAAGCAAGTTCCACACTTTGCCAAAATGGTCAGCCAACATTATAGAAACTGTTCAACATCCCAACATAAGACCAAACACATAAATTGACACTTAATTTGTGCATTTATTTGAAAGAGAAGTATCTGTTGAACTGTATGTGCTACTGGTTACACATAGAACGCTTGAAAAAAAAAAATATATACTGTATATATATATATATATATATATATTGTATAAAAAAATCATATTTTTGAGGCCAGTAAGATATTATCGCTCTATTCATTAAAAGAGTCTTGAAGAAAAAAAAACAGTATCTGATTTTCACAAACATATTAAGCAGCACAACATTTTTCAGAAATAGTAAATGTTTCTTGATGACCAAATCAGCTTAACATATGTTTTTAATGTAAACTTCAATCAAATAAATACAACATTAATAAGTAGGTATACTTAGTATTGGTAAGTATAGTTTGTTTTGAATGTTATGAACAATAAGTGTAGAAAAAATAAAATATGTAGTCAATTCTAATGGAACCTGATATATTCATTTATTGTCATAGTACTTAATGGATTGGATCTTATACACAATGGAATGGAAAATCATAACTTTTCCATTTCAGGACAGTTCCTGTTTTTGTTGAAATATGTGGTGTGCCAAAATAAGAAGGTTATAAATTCCAGACCAGTAACCAAAATTATGCATGTAGTCCCGCAGATTTCATCTTAATTATGATAAATGAATGAGTGGATTGTGATTACATGTGACCACATAAATGGGCAATTCTTCAATGTGTCACACATTAACCCATAAAACCAAATAATGTTTGCCATGATAAATGTGAAGTTTTCAATCCAACTGTCCTCTTGTGGTATGTTTATGGAAGAATTAATGAACCTTGGATTAAATCTCAAGGCTGTACGATTTTCTCAGCCGACAATGACCCAGTTATTAATGAATGTTTGATTAACACAGAGTTACGAAAATGCCTTTAATTATCGCGTCTACATAAAATGTGTGGCGTATCAACCTTGCATACGAAATCACAGTGTCAGCTGAAGTCAACTCTTTCTGAATTTCTCCTCTTTTGCAGCATTTATTCTTGACAAATGTTGTGACATGCCAACAGAAGATGGAGCCTGGCTATTGTTTGAGATCCCAGCATGCTTCTGGTTGCTTAGGAACCAACAATAATGACCCGTTTCCCCCCCTGCTGCCCTACGTTTTAGAAATCCTCTCTATCCTACTTTTGAGAATTGGTGCCACATTCTTCTTATAATGTTTTTGAGTGTTTTGATTCACTGCAGCGTCAAATATTCTTGTAGATAAAGTCATATCAGTTTTACTCCATTAACAACAATTCCAGAAAATGCTTAAAATAAATAAAATGTCATATTAATAGAATAATGCAGATGGTATAAACATGATTATTACTTGAACTAAGTTCTTATTTTACATAGAAAAGGGTGTGACAGGACAATGGAACTCTGGCAAGGTGACCCTTTCGCTGATTTATGGGCTGTGGTTGCCAAGCCCCCAAAGGAAGAGATTTGTCATCAGTGTCCCACCAGTGTAGGGTTACCAGCTTCAAGTCATCCAGCCGTCCTCTTTGGGCATCAGTGGCATAATAACACAGATTATAAGCATGTTGCATCTCTATTTCATACCACTGGGCAGTATTGGATACTATATGCACATCAACTTACACATGAAGTAGTGCACTTTTCCCAGCATTCCTTCCACATACTGTACATCTGGACTGACTCTGTCATGAGCTCTGTGTTGACCTGAATCACAAGTATTCGGGCTATTGTTTTTTTGTTCTTGGTTTTGTGTCAATGACCAAAATAAATAAATAAATAAAATAAATAAATAAAAACAATAAAAATAAATAAATAACAACAATAAATGTTCACTTTGAAAATAAATAAAAGATAAAGATTAAAAATATGTTATAAATATTTTAATATTTTAAACGGTGGCTTCTTAACATTTTGACTTAATTCATATTTATATTTGACTTTTTATTTATATTTACTCCGCAATTTAAACAAAGCTGCTTGTTTTTATGTTTTGTGACTTTCAAGAAGTTTCAAGTTTTTATTTTTTTAAATGAAACATTTTTATTAAGAAATAAATTTGTTTACATGAATATCCACAGTTCTACCTGAAATGGTAGTGAACTGCTATTTAATAAAAAAAAAAAACAAATAAGAAAACATGTGCCAAGTTTTAAAAAAAGGACACTGTGAGTGGAGGGTCATTATAATATTAATAGCTGGATCACTTTGAAATAATCTAACTGATTTAATAAATGTAACCCCCTAACTGTGTATCGCATCATTGATCCTCTTGCTTGTACTGACCCCAAAGTATCACCTCCAAAGCATTTATGGCCCATAATAAGATAGACTTGTGAAACTCAGAGTATGTTAGCCTCCAATAAAGGCCTCTGCTGACATTAATAGCAACGCTATAAATTTAATTATATTTTCGGGAAATAACCACGTTCATTCAAACAATACAACCCATGCAGGTTAATGGAGGGTCAGCTGCACGAAAGAAGCAGAGCCATTACATAAGCACACCAAAAGTAGTATTACATAAATGATGAGCGAGGTGGAGGCACACTGCACTGACTGAAGCTTGTCAGATGCCCTCGTTCTCGTGGGAAAACCTGTGTGCTGAGAGCTCACCTCAGAGTCGGCAGATCTGAGCCATCACTGGGTAAAGAAGCTAAATAAAGACAGGCCTATCAGCCGCACTCCCTGAGGACAAGCTGAGGAAAGGTGGGAGAGCTGATGTGAATATGCGACTGGGCGGGAGCCGTACTGAGCGACGTAAGGAAGAGGATTAGCCGTTGATCTCTTGTTGTTGTTTTGCATGGCTGTCTTACAGGAGCTTGAGGATGAGGATGACGGCTCCGGGCTCGCCTGTCCACACCCCCACACACTCAGCTGACAAACACTGCCTTTGCTCGCCAGGTTCTTCTAGGAACCGCGAAAATAGAGTGAGCGGCTAGGAGTGGGCGTCGTCTGTAACTTATTTGCATCCGCACTGAGTCTGCTTTCCGTGGCTGAGGTACAGACATCAATAGGTAGAAATCCATGCATATGGAAATGTGAGAAGTTCTGCTTCGAGTCCAAACAACCTAGATGAAGATTCACTTGACCTTTCTTTCAGAGGTTCTCTGTGCTTTTAGAAGTGTTCACACCTGATGCTCAGGGGAGTCTAGTAAATGATGTAACTCTAGAAAAGTGAACAAAACAGAAATACTTTTAAAGTAAGGCTGTTTGAAATATTTAAACAGTTTAAAACCATTTGTTTTAGTTTTTGAAGAAATATCTTATGGTAGCCTAAGATGCATTTATTTGATCAAAAATACTATAAATAAAGAATAAATTCTGAAATATTATAACAATTTCAAACAACATTTTATCAAATGTCATTTTTTCCTGTTATGGGAAAGCTGAATTTTCAGTAGTCTTCAGCATTAAATGATCCACCATAGATTAAGATACATTTTTACGTTACAGATAATAGGTATTCATTTCTTTAAATGTTAGAAACTTACATGTTAGAACTTTTTCCTCCACTTTCATCCCATAAAATTTCTGTAATACAATATATAATTCTCAGTCAGTTAGTGTAATAATAAGCTTTTTCCCGATCAAATAAATTTTTTTAATCATATTAAATGTTACTGTATCTAGTACATCAAAAGCATACAATAATAGGATAAATTTCTTTAGTATCAATGAAGGATCCTTACTGGGACTGTGAGGCTACATACACAAAAAAGAAAGGGAGGCTGGGAAACACTGTCCTCGAAGTTCTGAAGTGGTGGGATGAATTTCAGTATCGTTCAAAGAAAGAGTGTATCAAAGGGCCGCGGCCTGCTTATTTTGCTTTCAGGAAAGTAGGTTGGCATAGTGCTTTAGTCATGGAGCATCCTTAAGAGGCTTGGTGCGATCCAATTAAAAAGAGCTTCCTGGTGGCTGTCATTGCAGCCAGCTTTGCTTCTCAGTTAAACAGGAAAGTCCTATTCTCTTGCCACCCACTAAGACACCTCAAAGACCGCCAAATCTGTTTTCATCACCCAGCATCATGATCTGTCATGTTAATATAAAGCGTGTGAAGGTTATCAGCTTAATTAAATATCCACAAAAGAACTGATGGAATTAAAATACAGATGTAAACACACACGCGCACAAACACACATGCACAAACGTTATGCAAAATTATAATTTCATAGTTGGCGAATTAATATACAATTTGCATACATTTGCATAAAAATCATCACTATGCCGATATTATATATATATTTTTTCATTTTTAAAATTTAAACCTTTTAAATATCTGAGTTAAACAAGCTGCATTTATTCATTATTTATTATTATTTTTGGTCCCACTTTATATTAAGTGTCTCTAATACCTGTGTACTTGCATAGTAACTAGATGTGTATGTAGTATGTAACCACAGTTTAAGTACACATTGCTACACAGTATCTACAGCTGTAATATTTCTGTAACTTCAGGCATGTAACAACCCTCAGAATGGTGTGTGTAAGTACAAATGTGTAACAGGACTAACAGCACATTTTGGTAAATAAAGTGTTACACTTTATATTAAAGAGACAATTGCTATGGATTTAGCATGTAATTACTCTGATGTTACACAGAAGCAGGCAGTAAATTAGGCTTTACATAAAAATTGTGGTTGGTGTCCAGAATGTTACACTTTATATTAAGTGGGTAGTTCCTGAGGAGTTACCATGTACTGTATATACACTGGTATTACAGAGGTGCACCAACTCCACCCACTTTACATATCCCTAAACCTACCTAACTACACCCCCTGATCACCCCCTGTTCCAGTTACTCTT
>JAUMHP010000041.1:6237081-6247401 GCA_032361065.1 Enteromius trimaculatus
TTCTTCCTATTGTAAAGTCAAGCAATGTGAAAGCCCCTACCACCGATCTATCATGCAGTGTGAACACAGCAGCGACTCAATGCTACCCCAGATAGTCACGCAATGTGAAAACATCTGTGACATGACTGCTTTGAAAAACATGCAGTCTGAACTCGGCTTTATTTATCTTTCCACTCTTTCCCTGCTAACGAAGAAGGAAGACGAAAAACTCCTCGATACTATATATATATGTTAACTGGTGATGGCAGCATTCGGCTAACGTTAACATTAGGCTATAGTTGCTAGCTGCTACACACAAGACGTTCACTTGGACCAAAGGCAGACAGTCAATGTCATACAGTTTGTAACATCAGAACCACGACTGTTTTATTGCTTTAATAAAGTACATGTTCTCTACAATTCATACATAACCCTAGCCCTAGGTCTAAGTTGGCACACTAATAATTTGCTAATATTTATTAATATTATTGTTGATATTAATAATATCAAATGGAGAGATTCTACAAAACTTCCCTTACCTTCCCTTACCCAAACTTGGCAAACCCGTAAGGGAAGTTTTGTAGAATCTTTCCATTTTTTAATTAACGTTACCCGGCTTTTTGCTGTGTGTTACATTACACACTGCGATTGCGTATTTCCGGTTTCAGTGAGAAAGGTCTATTACAGTTCATAACAATTTCATAATAATTTATTTCAAAAGTCTTAAATAGCTGAAAACTAGGATTTCTTCATGTCCAAATTAATCTGTGTATTTTTTCCATCATCTATCAATGTGCAATCAAACTACTTTATAGTTTCCTATTGGCAACATTTTATTTATATCATATATAAAAGCTTTAAATAGGTACTTAATTCTACAACATTAAATTATTTTCATTATTTTCAACTATGTTACCCTATCATACCCTATTTTGCTTATAAATTGGTGGAATTATCTCTCAGAATTGTGTAAGTTACAGGAAATGATGGCACTTTCACTCACTGATAAGATCTAAAGCACTGAAAATATTTGGTTGTTTACGGCTAAACTGAGAGAGAGTCATGAGAATATGTGCATTTTTGTATTGGCTTGTATAGCACATACCTTCATGTGGTTATAGTCTGTTATCGTGTTGTGTTTCCTCTTTCTGCCAGCAATGATCATTATAACTATATACAAGTTCCAACACTGATGTTAGAGTTATCTCTTTGATAATATATATGTTATATATAATATATATATATATATATATATACTGAGCCATTACATTAGCAAGCCATGCTACAAACAATGTGGGTAATTGTTTGTAGTATGGCAGATACTGTAAAGCAAATAGGCCGGCTTTTCACAACATCTTAAAGCTGTAGATTGCTGTGTATAAAAGCAGACCTACCCATGAGGGAAAGTGATATCTTTTTCGCATTTCTTAGAACCCACAGCAGGATGGTCTCTGTATCACTGCCACACAGGAAGAACCTCTCCATGCAACAGGCTTTGGCCTGGCTTCAGGAAATGTACGAAACAGATGGAGGAGAGGTTTCATTTGTCCAGTAGGTCACTATACTCATCTGAAGAATCCGACAATGAAATGGAACAAGAACCCAAAACACCTTTTCGCAAAATGTGGCGTGGTACCCGGAAGCCCTGTCTGAGCCAGATGGCAAAAGATGGCACTTTGTGGGTGGAGGAGGACATTTGGAACACCCAGCGCAGTAGCAAAATCACCAGTGCTTCACAATACTGGTTCCCTAGTCTCCCTAGAGTATTTGGTGGAGTGGATGCGTCTACCAAATATATCTAACTGTATGGCAAAGCTTGCCAGTATCAGGTCCTTCCCTTCGGTTTGGCACTCTCACCCTGTACATTTACAAAGGTAGTAGACACGGCCCTAGCTCCTTTGCAGCTTCAGCGTATCCATGTCCTCAGCTACATCTTCGACTGGCTAATTCGCCCGTAGTGACAGAGCGAGGCAACACGATATGTCGTCCCCACTCACATGAAACATTTGGGGTTAAGACTAATTACCAAGAAAAGTGTGCATTCTCTGGTTTAGAGGACCACTTATCTCGGCGTAATCTGGTATTCGGTCACGATGCAGGCATGATTGTCTCCCGCTCGACTCGACTCGATTCTTATGGCAGTCAGAAGAGTGCAGGAAGGCCATTCACTGACAAGTACTTTCAAAGACTGTTAGGTCTGATGGCAGCAGCATCCAGCGTCATTCCGCTCAGCTGGCTATACGTGAGACCTTTGCAGTGGTGGCAAAGGAGAAAGTGGTGGCGGAGGGGAAATCCCCTTCATATGATCCAGGTCTCTGGACATTGAGTGTGAGCCTTGGTTATGTGGAGGAATCCAGAGTTCCTAAATTTGGGCCTGGTGTTGGGGATTCCGTGTCACCTGCATCACACTGATGGCTGACGCATCCCTCACAGGCCATGGTCTGTGGAGTGGTCGGCATCAGATCTAAAGCCGAGTTCAGACTGCTTGATTTTCAGAGCAGTCACGTCACAGATGCGTGACTATCTGGGGTAGTATTCAGTCGCTGCTGTGTTCACACTGTATGCTAGATTGACGACAGGGGGCTTCACACTGCATGACTTTACAATAAGAAGAATCGATGACAACTTTGTCTCACTGCCAAACACACGCGAGAAATTACATGGAAACAACGCGTGCAAGACTGGAGTTCTCATATAAGACTGGTATTATTATTAAAAATGATAGCAAGCAAAATAAGCTTGCCATACAAACTGCATGTGCGCTCATTTGTAACAAAAAGAGATTATGGAGGAGGATATTTACCTTCAATACCTTCATAACTCCTCCCCCAACATCACGCTGCCCTGGATGTTGCTAGTAATCGCTGATGTTATTCAGTCAGAACACATTCACACGGCATGATTTTAAATCGCCGACAGGTCCAGATATTTAGCATGCCAAATATCTCACGGGTGTCAGCGACACGTCTGTGATTCTCTCAGATTGCGTCTTTGATTACTCACACTGTGTGATTGTTACTCGCGTGAACGAGCACCGATTGCCTGTGATTTCGGGCATTTGTCGGCGAGTCAAAATCAGGGCTAAAATCGTGCAGTCTGAACTTGGCTTAAGAGATCGGCGCATGTTAGTTTGCACCGACAACACTTACATCAATCACCAGGAAGGTCTGCGTTTGCGCCCCTTGTACAAGCTGGCGCACCAGATCCTGGTTTGGTCCCAGGGCAGACTCCTCTCCTTGAGAGCGGTCTATGCTCCCAGGACACGTCTCGCCCTTCCGTTGGACTGATTGCACAGCAGATTCAGAGCGTGGTCACGCTGGAGGCATTCCTATAGCATTTCAACGCAGTGTCTCGTTCCTTCAAGGAACTAGGGTTACATACGTAACCTCCAACACATTTTTATATTTATGACATTTTTTCCCTTTGAAAACCAGTATGATTGCTAAATTGACAGTGATTGTACTCAAGAGTTTAAAAGAGCTGTTAATTTCATGTTCTTTATAATTCAGACAGACTGCTGCTTTCATTTCTTCTGCAGTGAAAAAAAAATAAAAAGATACATTTTTGTTGAGGCTTTCATTTGATTCATAGTGTAACGTCCTGCATGATGGCCTAGGAGACAAGTTGAGAGTTAACAATTCAGATTTATTATTAAGAGGTAAGGAAGGGGAAGAAGTGATGAAGAAATTGATTAAACAAAGTAAATAAGCACCGGCGATCAACTCATGTGGTGAGTGTGCAGGGCTTTGTGCTGCTGAATGTGTTGGTCAATCTCCATGCCTGAACTGATCTTTTCCTTTGCCACGTCCTCTTGGAATCCTCATCACCCCCTGAACACAATGAATGACACCAGGTTAGAATCAAAGGTGAACTTATCTGTTGAGACGGGTAGCAGCCGATTCTCCTTTCCGCTGAACAGGTTGTGAATATACAGGTGAATATCGCCAGTGAGAAAACAGGTGTACATAAAGACGTGGAGGATTACACTTCATAGAAATCTCAGGCTCTGTGGTTCAGGTAAGTAGTTCAGCTAAGGATTTCAGGTAAGCATAACAGATGGACAACAAAGCTTGGTCTCCTACACTTCCCAGTGATGACAGGCAGATGAGTGCTAGATTCAGGTGAGTAAGGCTTAGTTCTCTTAGTCTTTGAAGTAACCCGGCACACTGTGATTGACTCCAGGTGAGCCCAATCTCCAATTAATAATCAGGTGACTGAGAGCTATTGACTGTGCTGGGATCAGTGAGCTGATCCAGGCTAAATGACTGTGAGGAGCGTGACACATAGTGTGTTATTATATTAACTAGAAATAACTGTAACTCTATCTTCCAAACTCTGGGGGCAGCAGCGAAGATAGGGCAGGTTGTTGCATTGGGGCTCAGGCTCATGCCGAGGAGTTACAAGAACTGGACCACCCAGGGCAGCTTCCATACGAGTGCTAAGAATCTCAATCTCCCTTGTGGAGTTGATCAGTCTGGCTTTATGCTGGCCCAAAAGAACTCGCTGCTGGGTGACCATGGTTCTGACAGTCTGCTGTGTCCAACATGACAACTGGTTAGTGGTGAGAATTAGTCTCTATCAAAATATCAAAGTATTATCAAAAAGTTTAAATGACACTGATTATATATCTCATGCTCTATATATTTATCTACTGTATCTATTTATCAATCTTTCTTTTTTTGTGTGTATAGAGCATATATGTAATGACTCGCGGGACTCGTTCGGATCCATATGCAACGTTTAATAATCGTAGTCGGACAGGCAAAAGGATCAGTACACAGGCATGCAGGTATACCACAGGGAGCAGGCAGATCGTAGTCAAGAAACAGTCAATAAGGTCGGGGCAGGCGGCGATAAAACGGAAAACCAAAACACAGACAGGAAATCAAACACGGGTAATCAAAAACACAAGGAAAACACACAGAAACGATGGCCGGGGCAAATCGAGACTTCGCGTCTGAATAGTGCAAAAGTCCGGGCTTAAATACTGTGGGGAACGGGGAAAATCGGCATGCAAACGCCGGGGTACGTGGGCTAAAAGAGTCCGAGTAGGAACCTTACTGTAGTACTCAGGCGAAGGTTCCTGCTGCTGTTTGCTGGAGAGGGCCACAGAGGCGCGATTCGTGACAATATAAAACGTTATATTGCACATAAAACCGAGAACATTGAAGGATATGTATATTAAATAAACAGTACAGTTATACATACACATAATAAATCACAAAATAAATTAACTGAAAAATGTTTTAGTATGTTGTCTGTTTAGTTTGTTTAGCAATGGACTAGTGTTGCAAAAGCTATTAGTAGTAAGTTTTGATGGTTCTGAGCAGGGTGTGAGAGGTCTCTAATGATCTTGTCAGCCTGAATCCTGGATCTTGGTTCATACAGTTCCCAATGATTTTTTTTTTCTAAGCTGAGTGTGCTAGATTCTGCTGCTGCAACATTCTGTGAACTTTGTAACTTGTGCCTGTTGTGTTTGCTGGTTTTGAAATCTGTAATCCACCTGCAGTTAGCATCAGGGACGGTCAGCTGGATTTGGCTAGTAAAGCTCTGGTGTTATGGTGTTAAATACAGAGGTTAGAAAGACCCACTAATTAAAATCATCCCTGAGGGGTTTTAATGAGGGCCTTGGAAAGAAGAGTGTTGGTTAAAAAATGTTCTCATGAGCTGCTCTAATCTTGAGTGTAAATATTGACATGGTTATTTTTCACCAAAGATCTTTAGATGCACGTGGGCAACTGAACATTTAGAAAATCTGCTGAAATTTCCTAAAGTGTCAAAATGAATCACAAGACCACTTATTTGATTGTAAATGGCTACAATTACAATTCCTATAAGTGACCATGGCATGTATAATTTCTTGTGGAAGGGCCCTTTATGAAGCGATTCAATTGCAGACTTTCATTGAATCAGCTCCATAGTGTGTCTTTACTCTACTTATTTGTTAAATGTAGCTGCTAACCTAACTCCTTCTCAGGACCAGCTCATGACTGCACATGACCAGCTTAAACCAGCTCAAACCAGTAGCCAAGCTTCAAAACATACCTAACCAGCATATGCTGGATTTTTCAAGAAGGTATTCATTGTAATTATGCAAATAAAGCAAGAAGAATGAGTAGTATTTCCTAAGCCTTGATCCTTGGTGTAATTAACATGTTCATATTGATTACTAACATTGATTTTGTCCTAACCTTAAACGAAAAGGGGTTACACTTGCTATTTTGTCCTCCACCCAATTATATCTTTGGAATCATTGATGACTTACCCATAATTACTGGAGCATTGCTCATTTCAACTGATGTTTCTTTAATTAGCCTAACGAAACATATGCAAAACCATTTTACTTCTGCTAAGAACTTATGCAACCTCTTTCTATACACGATTCACTCCTCACAACTTGAATTATAGAGCTTTTATTTGCTGTTTAACTACTAGACATAAAACCCCTGCCATGTCACCACTCCACAAGCAGACAGGTCACATAATCTGTGATTTCAAAGAGGACACTGTGTTCGCCCCACTCACCCTGACTAAAGACTCCAACGGCAGCATTCTGGAGAAGGTCTTGTGAAGTCCACGGACTCTAATGAATTATTAATGGAATAAATCTCCAATAGAAGGACAAGAAAAAGACAAATGTCTCATGGCATGAGTAGCAAGGAAATGAATATAGTCTCAAGGCTAAGCAGGTAGACAAAAGCAAGATATATCAGCGAAACAGCAGGATCCCCTTATAGGATAGCAGTGCCATTTTTCGAATATTTCATTCCCACCGAGAAAAACCCATATCCACGACATTATCGTCACTATGCTGACTGTGGGCTGCACAGTACTTTCTGATGAACACAGATTTAATACACAGTGAGGGGAAGTTCATGTGAATAAGACTGCGGAGAGTATTAGGTGTAATGGTACATGGTGTGCTGAAATATGGTTTGTAAATATAAAAAATTGCTATGCCCAAACCCAACATCTGAAAAATGTCTCACAAAAAACCCATAAAGTAAAAATATGCAGGGGTCATTAGAGACGGAATGAGGAGTATTAGTCAAAACAGGCTTATCTGTTTCTTTTCGCCCCCAAGGCCATTGTGACGGGCTCAAAGGCAGCTAGTCATAAATGAGCTGCCTGTCATCTGTAAATAAGGCCTCCTGCATGAGAAAGAGAGAGATGAGAATGATGAGAATCTTGTCGTGATGAAGGGAATGATTGCTTTCTGACTGATGTCTGTCAGAATGGAGTTGAAAAATGCAATCAGCAGATGACACACTTAATTTTATTTGATTCTAATAAGAATTGAGACAGTGTTTGATGGTGCTGTTTTCTTCCTATCTCTCTATGTCCTTCTGACTAGTTTTTGACTGGCAACGTTTAAACACAGGTCATATTAAAAACCCAGATGTCTTTATGAGTAATTGTCAACAATATTTTGATGGCTGATGACAGTACCATCTTAACGAGAGCAGGATGTTTGATGGTAAGGCTTGGAAATGTAATGTTTAGCGTATACTCAATGACTTTTTGAAATTACATAAATAACATATATGCTGGATGACAATGGAGGATAAGAAAATAAATTGCACTTAGGCTATCTTGCCCTTAACAGAACCTTTTCATATACTGTTCAGTTTCTTATTTGTTTAATAGTTCTGTTTAATAATTTACTGAACTGTTAATAAGGAAACATTTTTATTTACGTTATATCAATTTTATGTATATTTTACACACAATTAAATATTTGCAGAATTTAAAAAATACTCTGTTCACAGGTGATACTTTACATCACATCATTTATTTTCATGATGAATTTTTATATTTTAAGATTGTTACTATGGACCTGAGAAAGGGATTAAACAAATAAAATCTGTACATAAAGAACATGGCAAAAATAAATGTTGAAGGCATGATCATTTCCATTTTAACATGACCTTCAAACTGTAAACAACAAAAAGCAGTAATAATTATTAAGTTGTTATATGAACATATGTCTCTTTTGAAGACAAACTTTGTTCTTATTTTTCAAAAAATCCTGAAGAGAAAATACATCATAGTTTCCACTTCAACATTGCTAAAAATAAGAAAATGTTATTTGAGCAGCAAATAAAAGATATTTGAAAATATTTATTTTGCCATAAAAGGAATACTGTAGTTATTTTAAATTATTGTGTACAGTATGTTTTCCAAATATCACCGATTTACTGTATATTTGATAAAATAAATATAACTTTCATTCAAATATTTTACAATAATTATGCTAATAATAAGGATAGATTACTTTGTTTTTCTTTCTAAACATTGAATAAGGGACAAACTGATGAAACACTGAAGTACACACATTTATCCAAATCGACTTCAGAACAAATATACGAAGTGGATAACACTAAGAACCGCCCTGTAATCCATGCATCATGCCAAATGTAGATAATTTCTTATAAACGCATGTCTCTGGTGAGAAAAACAACTAGTCTTTGGCAGGAAATGCCATATTGTCAGAGGATGACCAACTATTGAGTGTGACAGGCAGCATGTACACACACACACACCCACCCACACGCTCACACTTACACACACACTTATCCCCTTGAGTCTGTCCTTCCAATCTACTCAAAACTAGCCCCAAAACTGCACATCAAAGGCAGGTGAAAGTGACAAACATCCATCAACACACAGCCAGAGAAATGCAAGTGAGAATATGAAGGCTTTTGTCGCCTCCTGGGGAGTCCCACCGCAGAGCAGAAATCCATTCTCACCAAATGCCCACGTGCCCCGGTGGATCTCCTGCAGGAAAAGCAGGATATGAAATTGGTGTCCAGAATGGTTTCGCTTGATCCCTTTAACGCAGATGTGGGAGTCTCACAAGATTCTATTTTTATCCTGTAATTTTTCATGGAAAATACACTATCTATTTCAAACAGTGCAGATGATATATTTAGCCCAAAGGAGGGAAGGTAATTCTTTGCCCAGAAGTAGAAAAATGGAAATTTGCAAAAAATATAAATCCATCAATAAAATCATTTATACCTTTTATTCATTTCACTCTTACCTTATATTGGCTGCAGGCTGTAGCAAAACCACAAATGAAAGCAATATGTTTGGATCCAGTGCTCCAGTATCTATGTTGTTTTTTTGTTTATAATAATTTAGATGTGTTTTTGCAATTTGTACTATTTTTTTTATTTCAGTTTTAAAATGTGTTAATTTTTTGCTTTAGTCAGGAAGTGAAGTGGGGGTTGTGTGGATCAGGAAAGGTTATTAAATATTTTATTTTTGTTTATTGTTATTGTTTCAGTGCCTATTTCAAGTAACAAGTTATATATATATTTTTACGGTTTTAGTTTTAGGTTTAGTTCACAATAATAACCCTGACTTGCACGCTTAATAAGATCACTGAAGCTATAAAGCGCTTGCACAGACTGATTATTGATGTCTGAATGGACTCAAAGTTCACCTCCGCTGCACCCACACCTGCTCACTCTGACTGTGGTAAAGGTAATGAAGCAAACTCAATTCAGGATGGAGTGAAAAGGCAGCCCTGGCCATTTGTATAATTGGCTTTGAAAAAAAAAAAAAAATTGCTTGAGTTTTAATGAAAGCCAGGGGTGTAAAGGCATGCAACATAGTATTTCAGTGTCTTTGAGTCAGTCTCTGTGGACAACAAGAACACACTGTTAGAAGACAGCCAATCTGTTTCAAAACAAAGTGACCTGCATCTCTTTCAACATTAAAGAAACATATTAGCCCTTATGTTGTCTTGTAACTTGCTGATATACCTGAATACTTGTTTTCGCCGTTAAGTGTCCTCTGTTGTTTTAAATAGGAGACTCTTAGCATCAATATGTTGCAATGCAATGTTCTTATAATTTTATCGTCATAATTAAAAGATATATTGGGTAAAAACAATGGCATTATTGCATATATGTAGGGGTTTAATTTTTCAATGTAAACAGTCAATGATACTATTTACACATTTATGAGCATGTGACCCAACCCCTGACCCTAAACCTACCATCTGTCAATAAAACACAAGACATACTAGACATACAAGACATAAGAAATACTGTTGGCTCTTGTGTATCATGTTACGGGACAGAAGTATGTTTTCTGAATGAGATGACAGCGTGTGAACGGAGTGTTACAATTTTTAGTGATTAAAACCTTGTGATTTACTCTCTTCTTCACATAAAGACTTTGTGTGGCTTCAGAAGGCATGGAATATGACACGATTTGTTTGTAATGTATTTATACTGCTTGTTAATGATTAGTTTGTGCAATAAATACCTTTGACCTGTGTGTGTTTCTATTGTTCAGAGGATTGTAGGTTTAGGGTAGGGGTGGTGCTCC
>JAUMHP010000041.1:6247501-6258258 GCA_032361065.1 Enteromius trimaculatus
TATATATATATAGCATTACTTTTGCCATTGATTGAAGTAATGCAGTAAGATTATTGTCTGTACAAGGAGTCTGACAACAGCCAGTGCTCCATACAGTGATCTGATCTGATCATCATCCATTCTGTCTGGAATGACATGAAGTAAAAGAACATGCTTTCAAAAATAATGCCATAAATAGATTTAATTTATCAATTACCTTCTATTAATTAAATCAAATAAATATTGGGTATTACAGCTTTAGGTAAAACAGCTTCTGTTCCGAGGTACACTTGACCATAGTTTTTCAGGTAGCTTTCCAGGTAGGTTTTTTGGAGCATCTTGGAGAAGTTGCCACAGGATTTAGTTCTTATGGATTTAGTCTGTCTAACTTTGTTCTGTTTCTTCATGTCATTCCAGACAGACTGGATGATGTTCATATCAGATTTTTGTGTGGAGCACTGGCTGTTGTCAGACTCAATATATATGTAAGCATGTAAAAAAAGTTAGGACACCCTATTGGGTTCCATGGTTTTCTAAATCAGGACGTAATAAAAAAAAATCTGGTTCTCGTCAGTTCTTCACATTTTTAAAATAGAACCTCATGAATTACATTGCATGACATATCACACTGTGTCACTTTTCAGCCATTCTGTTGTAGATTTGCTGGTGTGCTCGAGGTCATTGTACTGTTGCATGATTCAATCTTGGCCATCTTAAGCTGTCGGACGGAAGGCCTCACATTTTACTCTAGAATACAGAGGAGAATAGGGTCAACTCAGTGACTGTGAGGTGCCCATCTGCGATGTTTGGTACAAGGTGTTTGTGCTGATATGCTCTTTAGGTATTCACAAAATATGGCACTGTCTCATCTGTTCAAAGGACATTGTTCTAGAAGACTTGTTCAGATGCTACATTGCTAAACTAAACCATTCTGCCATGTTTTTTTTTTTTTTTTTAGATAGAAGAGGCTTTCTTCTGGCACGACTTCCAAACAAATGCATACTTGCCTCATTGTCTAATTGTACTGTTTTTATCTTTATCATTGTTACTTTAGCAATGTTAACTGAGGCATGTGGAGCCTGCAGTAAAATTCCTGGGTTGTCTGCCATTTCTCTGAGCCTTACACAGTCTGATCTTGGGGTGAATTTGCTGGTATGTCCAGTACTGTCAGGATTGGTTTTGAATGTCTCCCACTTGTGGATAATCTACCTGATGGACTTCAAATTGTTTGGAAATGGCCATATTAATCTTCCCAGATTTACAGATGTCTTACCTCATCATCACATCATCCAGGTAGGCGGCTACATATGCTTGGTGGGGCCTGAGAAGGATGTCCATCAAAGGCTGAAAGGTTACTGGAGCCCCGTGAAGACCAAAGGGAAGGGTCCGGTACTGCCAGTGTCTGCTGGGGGTGGAAAAGGCAGTTTTAGCTTTAATGGATACTGTTAACAGTACTTGCCAGTATCCCTTGGTGGGGTCAAGATGTACCAGTCCTTCACATTCTCTCAAGCACTGTATAGGGACCCTGCCAGTATGCCAGGAATTTACAAGCAGAGTTGGGGATCAGGACCATCACCCTGTCTCCAGGCTGGAATTCCCATGGTTGGGCTGCGCGGTTGTAGTGGCTTTGTGAACCTGCTGCGCCTTGACCATGTGTTCCCGGACTAATGGCATGACACGGTCAATCTTCTCCCTCATCTGCTTCACGTGTTCAACTACCGAGCGATGGATGGCAGGCTGCTGCTCCCATGCTTCCTTAGCCACATTGAGGAGGTCTCTGGGTTGACGGCCGAAGAGGAGCTCGAAGGGGGTGAAACCAGTTGAGGCCTGGGTGATCTGTCGGATGCCGAAGAGCACAAAAGGGATCTTTCTGCTCCTCTGCTGGATGGCTTGGTAGGGTTTTCCATTGATTTGAACCTTCGTAGATGGTTCTCCATTCGGTAGATCCTGGTGAATGCTCCAACCTGCCAGCCACATCTGGGTGGTTGAAGCGAGAACTTCCATTGGCATGGGTTCGTCACATCGAGAAGGAGTCTGCGGCACTCTCTCCCCGGCCTTCTGGTGGTAGGTAGCATCCGCCAACTCGATGGCCTCCACAAGCTCGTATACTGACTTGGGGTTCCACATTCCGAGAGTTTCATGTCCAAACCATGTGCTCCACCACCTGCTCAACTGTCGGATTCCCCTCCAATAGCCAACGCTGAGCGAGCCTCAGTAGTTCGGTGGCCTGGGCATGGGCTGGTGACCGGACTTTAAACTCCCAGTCGAAAAAATATTGAGCAGCACAAATAGGGGACAGCCCCAGGTGGGCTAAAATTTCCTTTTTCACTTCGTCATAATTATCCACAGCACCGGCAGGAAGCTGGAAGTAAGTGCATTGAGCTTCAACAGTTAGTAAGTGTACCCAATTACCTCTTTGCCAGACTTACCCGATGGCAGTCATCTCAAACATTTGTAGGAAAGCCTCAGTATCATTATGAGCTGTCAGCTAATGCAAGAGTTTGGCCACTGCAACCTCATGCTCTGTTTCGCCTTTGACGGGTGGCCAAGTGTTCAGCAATTTGTTGTTGGCCGATGCTAACCTCTGTGAGCCATTGACGGACGTCTTCCATGTTGGGGAAGGACCATGCACCTGTTCAAGAAACCAGGAGATGAAGAAAAAACTTTTAGTGCGGTGATGAGGGATCGCTTGTCGGTTCTTCACCTCACTGCCTGCATTCTCCTCCGGATGTCGCAGGTGGAACAATCACACGACAAGGACAAGGTTTCTCTTTGTGCCTGTGAATACAGTCTTCCTGTGGGGTGAAGGCCGATCAGTCACAGGCTGCTGTCTGGGCATAAAAGGAGAGGAAGCATTAGCCTGTGCTTACATGGAGAAGGTTCTCTCTCTGTCACTATCCATGTGGCTTATGTAGCCGGGGCCTAATGAGCTTCAGGTGTGACAGGTGTTCGTTTCCAGGGTGATGCTGATGACTCTGATATTGATACTGATATTGTGTTAATGTGTATATATGTGTTCTTGCAGCAATTAATTCTGGAATTTCTTTTTCAAATTTTGCCTTTAAAATTAAGCTCAAATAGATTAGGTACCTTTTTTCACATCTTTTGTATTTTGAATCATTATGCATAGTTAATTTTTTTTCAAACTTTACTGTACTGTATACTTTTTTTCTGCTCTGATGCCCAAAAGAAGATTGTTTGATAAGTGAGTTATTTTTGTCAACGCAGTATTGTTTCAAACAGTTGACTTTTATTGTACAGACAAAAACAAAAGAAACATTTTTCAAAATATCTTTTTAAGCTGATTTTAAAACAGTGAGTAGGCTAATAGTAAATAATTTTCAATTCAGGAGCATTTCACGGTTTGCAAGGCTTGGGTTCTTTTTGTAATGAATATATTCTTTTTCCCTTTTTGGTTATTCTTCTATGCAACAACATGATTGCTTCTGACTTCCATTTATTGTTTTTTTTTTTTTTTACATGACTCACTTAACTGGGAGTCTTTTACAGCTGACCTCAATGTGCCTAACTGCTACTTAAAAATGAGACTTGGTGAAATGGCACAGTTGGTTTGTCACGCCTTTAAACCACTTGATTTGCTGGCCTTCTGCCTAGACTGGGCCATTACTATTCAAATCAAAGCTTTTCATGATACTTTCTTTTGCATTCCTTGCTTTGGTATTTGCACTTGAATTCCTCTGATAAAAAATCTCTTGAAGTACTTTAGCAAATGGCTGCAAGACTGGACATGAACATAATATTTTCACACTTTGTGGGGGAGGAGAAGTACAGGTTTTGCTAAGGTTCATATTATAGAAATAATTACTTCAGCCTTTTAGATTTATAGTACATGCACTAAATGCTAGGGTGATTTTATATTTCATATATCAGGATCCTGTGTAAGACAATACTAAAACATTAAATACCTGGACTATGAGATCATCTTTCTTTCAAGCAGCATGACTTTTTATATCACTGTGCTTTTATTTTTATTTGCTGGATATGGCTCAATTACCCCTAACTTCAACATTTGTTGTATTTCCTCCTCTATAGCCTGTCGACGGGCGTCAGGGACACGGTAGGACCGCTGCCGGACGATAACTCCTGGGGGCATCTTGATGTTGTGTTGGATGATGTTTTTTCTTGCTTGTTGCCCAAGCAGGGTAGAGAACACATCCGAGAACTGACCGATCAAGTGCTGCAGCTCCATCTTCTTGGTGGCTGGCGTCCGAACAGCAGTTCAAAGGGAGTAAAGCCAGTCAAGGCCTGGGGCACCTCACGGATCCAAAAGAGGACATATGGTAAGAGCTGGTCCCAGTCTTTTCTATCCTCGGACGCCACCCTCCGGAGTATCTGTTTTAAAGTCTGGTTGAACCTTTCAACCAATCCATCGGTTTGAGGGTGATAGACAGAGGTCCTTTTCTGATTAACTATCAGCAGCCAGCACAGGTCAGCCATTAGCCGGGACCTAAAGGTCAGTCAGGATCTCTGATGGTATCCCTACACGACTGGTCAGCAGGAACAGCTCCTGGGCAAGGACTTTGGAGGTGGCCTTTCGTAGCGTTATGACTTCTGTTTACCGAGTTGCGTAGTCAATGATAACCAGGATGTGTTTGTGACCCCAGCTGGACCTCGGTGGGTCACAGTGGGCCAGCTCTAGCACTGTCTCTGTCTTGGTGCTGGGGACCACTAAGAGCCGTTTTTTCTCCCCCCTCCTCTGGGCGACGCAGTACAAGAGGCCATTTTGGACAATGAAGTGCGGGAGGGGGTGAGGGGCCGGATGGACATCTTGGTCCTCCACAACCCGGACCTGTTTCCAACAGTGTTTGAGTCTATCATCCTCCCGCTGAGCCGCTCTGAAGGCTCCCCCTCCCGTGACCTGCTGGAAGACATCGAAGAAGACATTAGAGAAGGGGACTCACAGTCTCTCCCGATTACCGTGATGGCGAATGCTGGTCTGGATCCCTGGGATGGTCGGCGTCTACTTGTCGGTCGTCCAGGCTGCGCCGCACTTGAACACATGTGACTGGGAGCGTACCTCTCATCGCTGGCCGGGGTCCCACCACGTCAGGCCTGACCAGCGTTATGCTGCTGCCGGAGTCAAGAACCGCTCTGTAAACCTTCCCTTGGACTTCTACCGAGACACGGGGCATTTCCTTGGGTACCTCCCGGTGTACGGCGCAGCCTGCCATCCACCTCTATGTTGCTGGTGTGAGTGGGTCTGTTGGCATGGGCTCATTCCGGGGACTCGTCGGGCCTCTGTACTGTGTGCCCTCTGGCGAGCCTCCGTGGGTAGGACGGTGCTCTCTTCCCCGCATCCCGGTGAAAGGCTGCGTCGGTCAGCTCGATGGCGTCTACCAGCTCGTTGACGGTACGGGGCCCTCTCATCCCAGCGGCTTGTCGCATTGTGCGAGGCAGAGCATGCAGCATTTTATCCACCACCACCTTTTCGATGACCTGGCTGGCGGTGGCTCCGTCTTCTAGCAGCCAATGTTAGGCCAGCCTCTTTAGGTCCGCTGCTTAAGCACGGATCGGCATACAAACCTTGTATTCCCAGTTATGGAACATCTAGGTGGTGGTGGTTGATGACAGACCCAGCCGGGAGAGGATTTCTGTCTAAAAAATGTATACCCCCAAATGATAGATGTCTTTTTTTAATTTCACATTAACTGATTGACTGAAGTTGTTTGGAGTACTTTAGGATTATTGTGACGCTTTTATCAGCTGTTTGAACTCTCATTTTGACGGCACTCATTCACTGAAGGGGATACATTTGTGAGGAAGTGATGTAATGCTACATTTCTCCAAATCTGTTCAAATACATCTACATATTGGATGACCTAAAGCTGAGAACATTTTTAGCTTTTTTGGTTGGACTATTCTTTTAATCAATTTACAACACAGGGTATGCAATACAAAGTTGTTGTAATTTCTTACCCTGTAGAAATTGACAGTATTTATCAGCCCCTTTGTGGCCATTTTTCATCCTAAGACAATGTTCTCAGCCTCCCTGTAGACGGCATGTTGAAACGCAGTGCTTTTGAGAAGCAGAATCCTTCATTTCTGATTAGCAGGAAAACACAGTGGTCAGGAAAAGGCCCTGAATTATGCTGATGTGGCAGCTGGTGCACCCTGACTCTGCAAATGAGCCTGAAAGATGATCTTTCTTCTGTGACAATAATATTTGCTGCCCTGCACCCTCTAAACACTTATCCTGCTCTGGACTATATCTCCACTGCTGCAATGCTCACATCATACTCCATAATAGACTATAACATTAAGTGGCCAGCAGGTCTAAATGCCAGATAATAGCTGTTGAGAGTCTATTCAATAGCCTCTTAGAAAATGCACAAGTCTATTCAAACGAATACACACTTTTTGAAAAAAAAAACAATTGCTAGGATTGTACCAATAACATTTCATGGATTCCCTCGATATGATATTGTAGTAAACAAACAAAAACATGGGAAAAGTTGCAAGGACAATTACAGTACAAACATAATTGATTTTGTTTATAATTGTTTTTTCTGTGAAACTAAGTGTGACATGCAGTAAAAGGTTCAGAGCAAAATTAAAAGCCAGCTTGACACTCATAAAAATAAAAACCTAAGCCTTGGTACTTAATCCTTGGATCACTGGCCCCAAAAAACTGTTGATGCTCACTTTTTTGCCGAATGTTTTGACAATTTTTAAAACATTTTTGTTAATATTCAAATTCAGTCAGTGTGTCACAAGCCGCACCTCCGTGGCTCTCTCCGGAACTCGGCAGCGGGAACCTTCGCCAGAGTTTTAGCGTTCCTACCCGGACTCATTTAACTCACGCACCTGGGCCGATTTCCTTCCCAGGTGTTCGGCATTGTCTGCCTTATATAAACGGAGGTTTGGCGTTAGATCGACGCAAAATCTTAATTGCCCTACAGGTAGGTGTTAATTCTAAGCGTTTATTCCTGTTGGTTTCTCTGGTTATTATTGGACTGTACTTTGGACTCTTGATTATTGCTGCCTGCCCTGACAATTTCTGCCTGTTTTACGACCTTGATATCTGCCTGCCTTTTACAAACCTGTCAGCCTGTGTACCGACTGTGTGCCTGTTTGACTACTCTTATTAAATCGTTTGCAAATGGATCCAACTGTCTCGAGTGATACATCACACAGTGGCAATTGTTTGATCAATAAATATGTTTGCAATGTTGCTTATGAATTTAGTGAATACACACATTTTTGATAGCATCAATAGATGGAATTGAAATCACTTACTTCCCTACTATATAGTATTCAAAAAACAGTATGCGAGGGTGGTAGTATGTCTGAATTCATAGTATATGTGATTTCAGATGCATTCCAAGACTTGCCTCACTATGGCATGCTAGTACTAGGTCACTGACAAACTAAATAGAACCTGTTCACAACCTGATATATTGTATTAGCATACTAGCACATGCTATTTAGCTAGAGCAGTGGTTCTTAATCCTGGTTCTTATGACCCTCGATCTGCAATTTTTGTAATTTTCACATCACAGGGTATTCCAGTTTAAAAGAAGCATATATGTTCTATTCAAATAGCAAATGGCGCACTTCCATTCAAAGTGTGCGAGTCATGACTACTATGCTAAATCTTATGATTACAGTAAAAAAAAAAAAAACTTCATGCTTTGCTTATGTTTTGTTTTCTTTGCGCACAACAAGTTTTCTCATTGCATTATAAAATTACAGTGGAACCACTAATGTCACATGGACTATTTTAACAATGTCCTTACTACCTTTCTGGGTCTAAAACTATCCCTTTAAGACCTTTTTATGTCAGTGGACAGAATTTAATTCACAGAATGTTCATTAAAACATTCCTTTTTTGGTTGCCTTTTAGTTTTTTTTTTTTTTTTTTTTTACGTTAAATCAGAGTGATGCTGTCAAAGAAACCACAAAGAGAGACACAAGTCAGACATCTGCAAATAATTTAGGGGAAAACCCATGTATCTAAGCTCCTATAGTTACAGAGGTGAAAATGTCTAACTTTCTTTCTGTCCAGCCTATAATAAGAAACATTACTCAGGAATTCACTAGAGCACAGGAGCATGGTCAAAGTTTCAGCCACTCTGAGAGTGGGAAAAAAAGAAGAAGATTCAGAAGCACTTGCAGCTGGTTGGATCACATTGCAAGTCAGAATCAGTAGGCTTTTGTTTATTGACAATAGGGACAAAAACCATGGGTTGCGGAATTGAACATTTCCAGCCCACAAGTTGACAAATATTTAATGTCATCACAGGTGTTGCAAGTCAACGATGAACACACTGAATCAGAAAGATATGCAAACTAGCTGACTGTGTCATTTGATCCCAATGGACAACCAAATGAGTCTGCAAATACTTGAAATTATTGAAGAATGTACAATGGATTTTCACACTGAGCAGACTGGAAGCAAAAAAAAAATAGAGCAGCAAATTTATATAACTAACTGCGGTTACTTATGCACTTTTTGTGTGTGTGGTCCTGTCTCTTATCAGTGTCCTTGAGGTTTGACTCAAAGGTCAACACCGGCATCCTCGAGGGAATGACCTCATCAGTGTACAACACAAAGAGACACAAATGACAGCCTTTTCAATGCCCTGCTTTTGTGCTACTGAGGGAATCAATTATAAAAACGCATTTAATAGAAGCGGTAAAAGTGGTGTCCTGCATTGTGTGGGCCGGGGCCCAATTCTAAGGGGTCTCGATCCATTCCACCATCACTTCTCCCAGCCGTAATTTCCTCTTCGTCTGAGATCCCATTGCTTTTTGGAATTGGATTTACCTGACTCCTTTAGATGGTGAATAGACTCCCCTTACAGAAGCAGAAAAAAACATGGAGGAATACTCTGTAAAATTGCCTGGCTGAATCCAGGGGGTCTCTGAGCGACAGGCACACTGTCAGAATGTCATTAAGCCTCAATGAGAAAAAATGTCCTCATTACGTGGGGCACGAGAGGGGGCTGTGGCAGCACAGAACAATGGCGTGGGGCGGGGGGGGATGGGAGGTGTGAGGTCATCGGCTCTGTTTATGGCATCCTGCAAGTCCTTGTCCCCCATCGCTTGCCTTGACCCAGTTTGCTTACGGCTGTGAAGTGCAATCCGTTTCTCTGAGCCGGTGGCACAGGATGGCAAATGTTGACACAATTCTCTTCAGAGGCGTTTCATCTTTGTCTCCATGGCTCCATGGCTAACTTTATCAAATTCAATTTTAGAGAAAGAACATTGTTGACAGTATGTTTTAGCTAAAACATTAATTGCCATTTCAGCAGCTAATGCTCTATCATTCCAGAGGAAACCTTCAGATAACTCTAGGGGGAATGAAAAATCTGCGCCGGCAGCCTTACCGAAGAGTTCTGGGCTGAAATGACTAAACAAACATAAACAGCATTGTGGTTTCAAACTGAATTTCTTGTCTGTTACTAAGTATGCCCTGCTGGTTAGATGTGTTGGTATTTTGTGTTGATGCTGGAACAATATTTTAATCCAAAAATACCTTGACCATGTCTTTACACCTAACTTTTATCATGGATAATCCCTGAAATCAGAGGAAATGACAGACGAATGACACTAATGTACAAGCACCAAACACTGATTGTCAGTATAAATTCCCAGAAACCATAAACAGGTTAAAATCTGATTGGTTAATCACAGTGTCCACTGGCCAAATAAGACATGACCCTGGATCAACATGACTGTCCAAAAATATAGACTTATCCCAATCGCTACCTCCCCTTACGAAAATTAACCATGGTTTTAATAAAGTAAACACTTGCATGTATATATTTATGAAAAAATGTTACGATGATATATTAAATTTATATTTTTATATAATATGAATATAAATATAAATATATACATAAATATTTTCTAAATAGAAGAGATTATAGAGATTAAATTATCACTCCTGAAACCACAGAACATTTTTTAAAAATCAATATCTGTTTACCATGAAAGATCAAAGCACATTTGCCCTGATGTTACATTATTATTATTTTTTTAATAACAAAAGTAAAAAAAGGACAAAATAATAATTTACAAAAACAGAACAGAACAAGGATGCAGAATAAATAAGAATAAGAACAGAAGACAATGAGGGTGTCACACTCTTCACAGTCAGCTAGCCTGGATCAGTTCACAGATCTCAGCAGAGTCACCGGCACCTGCTGTCAGTCGCCTATAAGTTAATTATAAACACCTAATGACAATCACCTGCACAGGATAAAAGCTTCAACAAACTGATGCTTGGTGGCTGAGCTTGAGGTAACAACCCTCGTTATTACCTCTCTAGTTCTGAACTTTCTGATGATCCATGAGGATTTATGCCCTGCCTAGGCCTGTCTACCTTCACAGCACTTACCTGCACCAAGCACCTTGATCCACAGGTCTTCACCAAGTGTAAGCTGACCAATGTAATGCTTTAATGAAACCCTGCTTGTATACTTACCTGCTAGCCTGCACCTCTGGAAGGATTAACGATCTGAAGATCGCCAACACCACGTGAGAAAAGCCCTTTGTTACTGTACCTTGAATACTTACCTTTGTTTACTTACCTGTTCCTCTAGTGCCCGAGTTGGAGATCGCCACTTGGAAATGCTTACATGCTGGATGTGCATCAACTTACCTTATGAGCAACACAGTATCACTCCAACTCGTCACATTTTGACGCTTGGTCAGGACCCTTTTGCGTCATTTTTAATGATCAAGGTACCCCTTTTCAGGCACATTTCGACTTGAGGGGTCCTCAGTTGTTTTAAATAGGAAAGCCTTAGCGT
>JAUMHP010000041.1:6279910-6293275 GCA_032361065.1 Enteromius trimaculatus
TGAGACCACAAGTTAGTATAATGACATGGGTATGATATAGGTATTACAATATGAGGGTGATTTACACTCTGAGAGGATTCTTAGAAACTTTAAGAATATGGACTCTGAACTATAAGAAGAAAAAAAAAAAACCTCATACTGTACATTAGCCCTGAAAAGCGATATGTTCTTTTTGACAATACGTTCAAATGTTTCATCCATAGTAAAATTATTTTTGCTAATTTTCATTTTTAAAATGTTTATTTGCAGTGTGTGTTATAATAATGGCCTGTGAGTGAAAATGTTTACTTTTAAGAACGCTTGATTTTGCAGAAGACAATCACAAACAGGCTGTTGAAATGCTCCTCGAGAACTCTACAGCTCTCGCTCGTCTGCTGCAAGTGATTACACTCCCTGATGGCTGCACTGCGTTTTGGGTCACATATAGGATAAGAATGAAAGTCATAAAGTGGAAACGACTTAATGCAAATGATTCACAGAGAGCGAGTAGGCGCTCCGTAGGCAATCAGAGCCCTGTGTCAACTTCAAATGCAGCCCCGGCAGAAAGAAATGCATATTTAAAAACCAACCCATCACATTTCCATTCAAACAAGCATGACATATTAGCAAGGCAGTGCACACTGTTGTTGTGCCTATTTTCAGACTTGTTGTGCTTTTGGAATGAAAATTAGAGTACAATAAATCAACCGAGCTGCAGGCGTTGTGATGCTGCCTACAGTGAACAATGTAATTTTGCATGAGCATTTATTTATTTATCATGGATGTCCAATAATTAAATACACAGAGAACAGCCCATAATTAAATCACAGTGTGGCAGCACTACCAAAAAAAAGGGAATATACAAGAAAATATAAAGCAATACATTACATTTTCTGTCATGCTGTCTGCTTTTTTCAGGATGCGGAACCCCCGGATCTCACAGACGTGCCGTGGGGATCAGTGCTTTTTCTCACGCTGATGACATTTCGGCCACATCCCTCTTCCACTTCTCCACCTGAGCACAACACTTTCTCACACCACACCTGCACGAGTGCACACATCTCTGTGGATTGCAGTCTGCATCAGCTGGGTCCCAGCCCCGAATCACGGTATGAGGAGCCGTATCATGAAGCGTGGTCTCGGTTTCATGGCCAGCAGAGCCGTCAGGACTCATAACGGTTCCCAGTCCACACTAGTCGGGTCCCAGCCCCGAATCCAGTCCTGAGTGGGCCCCAGACCATTGCTCCCGAGCGACATCTGTTGACCCAGGCTTGGTACCGGAGAGAGCCCTCCCCAATAATTTTTGGGAAGGGGGAAGGTGCCTGGGTCACGATGGGGAGGTGTGGGATGGGAATCACGTCAGAGCTGTTCGTTTTTTTTCTTCTTATAGTTCAGAGTCCATATTCTTAAAGTTTCTAAGAATCCTCTCAGAGTGTAAATCACCTTCATATTGTAATACCTATATCATACCCATGTCATTACACTAACTTGTGGTCTCATAAACCACATAAACATTTACACAATCTAACATGTGTTTAAAATTGAACTGGAAATTAGGTGCTGGGCATCCGGCCAGAGGAGAACTGGACCCAACTAAGCCTGGTTCTCCCAAGGTTTTTTTCCCCATTCTCTCATGGATGGGGTTTTGGTTCCTTGCCGCTGCCGCCACTGGCTTGCTTACTGTAGTTGGGGACACCTGATTTCCATTGATTTATAGTTGTCTTGACTACAGAGACCGTCTCTGCATTTGATAATGTTTAATTCTTGTCATTATACATTACCATCACTCTGTTGTTCTATTTGTGACTTGAAAAGTGACTTGACTTGACTTGATCCGGAACCATCGTGGCCAGATCTGCCAGAGCCTGCTGAAACATATGATCCGCCCTGGAGGGCGTTCCCACTGTCTGATCCGCCCTGGTTGGTGTCTCCGCCATGGCCGCCCCAGGCTCCAGATTCGCCGTGGCCACCACTGAGCTTCGTTATGCCCTGGAGACTTTGCCCGGTTTAGCCTTCAGGGAATCCATCCATCCCACACCCTGCACGATGAACTGCTCTGCCTCCACTTCACCACCCTTCTATAAACTGTGGTTAAGAGCGTCTGGAAGCCGCTCCTAGGTGGGGGGCTCTGTCACGCTGTCCCTGTCCTTGTGTTTACATTTTGCCATGTCCTTGTGCTCTTGTGTTTGTTTTCATGCCGTTTCCCTCATATGTTCTGGTCATTTGTAACCCCGCCCTGCTCATCAGTGTTGATTCCCCTCCAGCTGTGTGTTCCAGGTGTCCTGTGTTATGTCTTGATTAGTCTGTGTATATTAGCCATACTCTGTCCCTTGTTCCATGTCAGTTTTTAAAATATGTTATCCATGTTTGTACGCGTTGACTCATGCACTCTCGTCAGCTCACCTTGTACACCTGTCTTTGTTTTATTAAATTATCAATCATTCAGCTATGTCTCTGAGTCTGTCCGGCTGAGAAGCAGAGTCGCTGCAAACCAGGACGTTACATTTTCTATGTATGAGAATCCAGTGCTTATGTTTTTCAATATATTACAATATTTACAATTATATGTAAGGTTATAGATAACTATAAAAATACAAAGACCACATTACATTTTTGCATGCAGTAGCTTTATTTAAACATTTATTTAATTCCTGTCTCTTTCACGAGTTAACACTCTGGGTTTAGACACATATTTCACTTTATTGTTTGCATATGACAATACAGTGCAATAAACAATACAAATTTTCTATATATTTTAGAGTTTATTTTTGTAGTCAACGCAAAAGGAAATGTAATTTTCTTTGCATTACGGATTAAACCAACTTTTCGTATCTCAGAAGAAGCTGGTGACATACCTGTATCACTCAACAGAAACATCAAGAAAACAGCTTCATTTGTCTCAAATGGAAAATGTAGGCCCACCGGTGATCAAATAAGTTAAAGCGAGTGCATTTTCCCAGAAGTGAGTGCACTCTTCCGGAGGACTGACCTTGTATGTTCTCTTGGGATATATATATATTCTTGGTACATGAGCATTCGCATGAACACATACACTTATTTCACGTTCAATTGTCCTGGCAATGGATTCTAAGATACTGTGCAGTGCTATAGGGTGAATTATTCTGCTTATGTGGCCCTGAAGGCAGAATAAAGCTCACTAACACCTTCTTGTTAAGTGCTAATTGTCTGCTTCTCAAAGTGTATGAATTCAAACGCTGCTTTCCTTCATTAGCAACATGTCATCACTTCTAATGCTTTTCACAGCCTTTTTAAAACTTAAATCCCCTTGGTGGCAATGCCAGTCTTGTTTAGTAACAGCCTAGTGCTTTTTTATGACTATTTCTCTAATGAACTACAATGACCCAGGTTCTGGCCACCATGAACAGCTACACAAATGTTATCTCACATTTCTTTAGAAAAATTTCTTAGGTTGTGTTCATGCTTAAGATGTTCCCCCATCTGTGAAGGTTTTCCAGTGATCCAAGCATGCGCCGCGCAATTCTCAAGCTTCATGAAGCAGTGAGCGGCTTCTTGACTCAATTAATATGCAAACATCTGTCGCCTGTTTGATGTTAAGAGAAAAATATAAATCTCAGCTCGTGTTTGAGCATCTGTCAGTGGAAAAGCTTTCCTTTGGGCTTAGTCTACATAGCTTTTAGCAGCTCTTGACCCTGCGAATGGTACCGGTGAGAGTCAAAAATGAGTAAATTATAGCAAAAAACACCACTATAGTTTTTTTGAATTTGAAACCCTTCTGCTATCTCCCCCTTGGCATGAGTAATAAGCCTCGATGGGTGAGTTTCTTGCTCTCAACTGATAGTGATTTGGCTCAGAAACAAAATTCAATTCTCTCAGGGGCAGATTTCAAATTAAAACTGATGATCTGATAGTGCTAACAACAAAAGACAATTCTGCCTCAAGGCCAAGTTATATGTTTATATTTAGAAAAATCACACACAAGGGTGTCTGTGCACCAAGAAACATTATTTGGAGTCGATCCACAAAAAAAATAAAAAAAATAAAAATTGAGAATTGAGACACAACTTCATTTGTGGTAGTCGAGTAGAAACTAATTTGGTTTCTAAACTACATGTCCCAGAAGAGCTTCAAAACCTAGTAGAGAACTTTGATTCATCTCACTGACTGGAATAGTTTGATTTAATACAACAAAAATTATATATTCATATATTGTGATTGTTTCTGTAGGTTACATTATCAAGGTGTAGTCACATGTACTGTTGCTTTGTAAAAAAAAAAAAAATGAAATCCAACATGAACCCGCAAAATCTGGAGTTTCACATTTTTTTCTCAAGTTCAAGTTGGCATGTAAATTCGTCACACCGACCAATAGAAAGCTTCTTGGTTTGAAGTAATATGTCTCTTCATATGATTTTATGGTTTAGAAAATGGGCAATTTATTGACCCTTTTTTAGCACACAAAATTTAACTAATGTGATCACAACTTAACACTATTAGATGTGTGAATATCTTTTTGAATATTTTTTTTAAATCATTCAATCAAAAGAATAGTTAAAAAACACCCCAGTGTGTGAGATGTCCAAATTCATTGTATTCATAAAACAGCTGGCGAAAATCCAGCTTCCAGCAAGATTCTGAAGTATGCTCATGACTGTGACATTTCAAACCAAATGTTTTGATGCAGACTTAGCAGATAAATATTTTGACATTTGTAGGCTACTCTCAATCATAATTGGGTAAATTATAAAGCTTACTGTATGTTATAACAATCTTAAAAAGTGTTTTTTTAAGAACTGGACTTATTTTATATTATATATTTTTGATATATATTTATATTTATTCACATATTTACATATAATTCTGTGTGTTTATATGTTAATAATGTTACTGATGAGAGAGAAATCCATGGCTTCCTTTTTATTTTCTTACTCCAGTATATTGAGGCAAGATGGCCCCTTTATGACTTATAATTTTTCTTCAACAGCTAACTTTAGAAAACATTGCTGTTTATTTCCTAAAACAAAAACAGTACATAATGTTCTTAAGTGGTTGCTCCACTTAAAAAAAAAACCCAATTTGTTCTGCTTTTCTCTTTTTGTTGAAATTCTGCTTATTTAGTTAAAAACAAGTGGTCATCTTGTCTTCAGTTAAACATTAAGCGATAGCAAACTTCATTTATATTGCTCACTGTGGATTCAAATACTCAACAGCTGGATCATCTGTGATTTCATAGAAAGAAGCACAAAAAAGGACTTGTCTGTGTTTTTTCACAGTAGTTGTACCATTTCTGGACATCTTGTATGTATGTTTAAATGATCACATATACCTGTACAGTGAGACAAATGTCTTTCACCCCACATCTCTAAGAAAAAAAAAAAAAAAATCAATAGACCCACCCTGCTTCACCGAGAACCAGCTATTTTTTCTCATCCTCTCCTATGAAATCACCTTATATTGCTGCAGACGTCCAAATTGCTACAATTCCTGTGAAATGAGGCTGTGCAATAGAATACAGATCTTGGTCTGGTTCTCCATCAAAAGCAGTTCTTAGAAAAACCTTGGCATGTGTGAGAATCCAAAGACTGCCAGAAACCCATTCAGCGCTCTGATTATGTTTGACCTTAGGTGATGGTACATTTGCATTTTATATTTTTTGGAATAAAAGCATATTTGAATCAAGCTACATTTAACAATGCTATGTTACGCTGATATTGTGATAAACAAGAAATGGGTTGCCAATAAAAAAGTTCCCTTTCAGTCAGTCACCATGACGTTACGTCATTGACTGACATCATGGAATCCAACCTGGGAGACCATTCGCCAATGAGAATTGGCCAGTGGCTTTTGCATGCCTAGCCACTCCCCCGTACATACGGGTAAATAAGATGGTGACGTGCAAACCACCATTAGCCGATTCTCTTGTGCGAAGCTTCTGAAAGATGGTGCCCGGGCTCCTCCGGGCAGGAAAGAGCATCGGGCTGGAGGTAAATCCCCCACCAACCCCTGAATGCTCGAGGCTGGACGATTAGTTTGTGGGCTCCAGGTGTGACTCCTAGCCATGCTAGGCCCCAGAACCTTTCTTCCCGGAGGTTAATGAGGAGCTCACCAAATCATGGAAGGCAATCTATACATCTAGGGCGCGGTTGAGCTTCTCCCTCCTCACTATCCTCGATGGCGGAGCAGCCAGGGGGTATGCGGTGAATCATATTCACTTATTTACGTTGCAAATCTGTGAATGAATGTTCCGAAGTGAAGTAAACTTCAACGGACACTGTGTAGGGACCATTTTGATTGGGAACACAGCTCATGCACAGAGCTCTCTTCTAATGAGCTGATTATCAGAATCAGGTGTGTTAACAAAGAGAGAGACGCAAAATATGAAGAGCAGGGGGGCGCGAGGACCTGGGTTGAGAACCACTGCCTTAGGTGAGATGTGCCCCCTAGGGTTAAGAGCCCACTCCACCTGGAGTGTCGCCTCCTCCTAGGCATTGGTGCACAGCTTCTCTATAGGAGACATCTGCCGAGCTGCAGGTTGGGCGACACCCACTTCGTGTGGATCCCGTGTCTTCCGATGTTTTGGGTAACGTCAGGTATTTCTGGGAGTCCAGGCAGGTGTCGGCTTGCAGTGCCATTCCATTGGATCCGATCGCTTTTCTTCCAGTTTTTCTGAAAGGTTACATCTGGTACCTCCATCGCCCCACAGTTTTAGCTAGCGCAGTAGCTTGAACTGTACTGATAGAGGGATTCCTTCACCCTCTTCGGATCTGGCATCTTATCCCACGTTTTTTTCCCACCGTGTTCCCTTTACTTTAGTAAGACCTCTTCCACACAGGACCCAGTGTGCTGTCCAGTCACAGCCTGTCAGCATTTGTGCCTCCAATGTGACACAGTCCCGTTTCCATAGGGACCCCATGACGTCAGTCAATGACATAATGGTTACGTATGTAACCCTCATTCCCTGAAGGAGGGAACGGAGACATTATGTTCTTCTTGCCACAAGGTCAGACTGCACTGAGTTGCGATTGGCTCCTCACCAGAAACCTAATGGTCGTTTGCATGGCGCCATCTTATATACCCATATGTACGGGGGAGTGGCTAGGCATGCAAAAACCACTGGCCAATTGACAATTCGGTCTCCCAGGCAGGATCCCATGACGTCAGTCAATGACGTAACATCTCCGTTCCCTCCTTCAGGGAACGAGAGTTATGTAACCAAGATGGTCTTTACAGTTACTTCACATTTATGTACCTGTGCACTGCCATCTGTACTGTAAGCAACATATATATATATATATTAAGTGCTTTTTAAAATTAGCTAGAGTTTACACAGAACCAAACGTGTGCTGGAATAAAAAAATCAAAAACAAGATTGAATAACAAGTATATTTGAATTTAGGTTTATTACTGAAACTGTCAGTGGAATAGTTTATTGACATATTCCACTTTACTTGAAAGCATCTTAAAATATATTTTTCTAAACTGTTTTTTCTTGTGTTCATCTACGTTGAAAGTTATCAGACAACATTGAGTTCTGGAAAAAAAACAGGCAGCATTTTTTTCCTAATCAATAAAGACAACACTTGATGCACTATTTTATTGTGTATCTGAAGGCTTGTGATGAACACTATGGTGTATTACAGTAAATAGTTCACATTAGTAATACAATGCAGATATTACACTTTTATACACAGTTCTCCATAAGTCCATAAATGTCATTGATACTAAAAACCATAGGAGAGTTACTACTTTTTAATGGTAACTAAGAAGTGATTCATATCATGTTAGAGCTTGACAGCCCCAGTATTCATTCACCTTCATTAATTATGAACAGCAGTCAGAATATTCTTCAAACATCAACTTGATAGCAGAATTCAAATTTCGAGGTGGACGATTACTTTAAGACAAAAAAATGTGAGTTCCTCAGTCCTTTATCTGACCTGTACCATAATTCTACTCTGTAATTTCTGGGAGAATGCTCACAGTGTGTTTTTCTTCAGGGCTTTATCTGGCCTTTGAAGGAAACCCCTCGAACCACTAAGGCGTTTTCCCTCCCAAACCCATCGATCTAAAACCACTTCTGAGCCTCCAGCATTTCATTAGAATATGAAATTTCACTGAGATTTACAAAAATGTCAAAATGGAACAGATGGTTGTCTGTTTTTGTTGGGAGGTTTGGTTTAGATTCGTGGCGACTTCTGCCACACCACATGTATATTGGTTGGTTTCTGATTTTTTTGAACTATGGTTCGCCAAAAATACTCATAACTTTCCTAACTCCGATAGCAAAGTGTTTTTGAATCAGGGAGCAAAAGTGCACACATTGTGCATCTCCCTTTTTCTCAATTAATTCAACCATGCAGTTCAGATTTGGAGTTTTAAGGATTAATAGTTAAAAGTTAAAGTTGCATCTCTAGTACCACTATTAGTAAAATTAAAGATTATTCTCAAACAGATTCCCTGAAACTTATTGAACTCGGGCACTGGGTAAATATATGGAAATATGCAGAAATGTTTTAGGTATTATAGCTAAACACAAAATGTAACTATTCTTCAATTTCTCTAGCATACAGCAAGTGGACAGTGAAAACAACACAGTCTCACTTCAACTCGTCACATTTTTGAAGCTCAAAGTACCCCTTTTTAGTCACTTTTCGATGTGAAGGGTCCTCCGTTGTTTTAAGTAGGAAACCTTTATTGTCATAATGCCGATATTTTTTTTATTTTACCGTCATAATTAAAATATATATTGGGTAAAAACAATGGCATTACTGTATATGTAGGGGTGTGATTTTTCAGTGGAAAAATTCAAAACTTATATTATTTACACATTTATGAGCATGTAACCCAACCCCTGTCTCTAAACCTACCATCTGTCAATATGACACAAGATATAGCACCACCATTAAAATTTATTTGAAAAATATCAATATTCCAAGTCTTTTGAGACGAAACGATTGATTTGTGAGAGGTTGCTGTCCGTCTTCCGTATACTTTCTGACTGCTGCAGTCGTGATTTAAAAAAAATCAGATACAAGAATCCTTATCTCAACGTTGGTTATGAAACGCCATTGGTCTTGTGTGTCTCGTGATCAATTGTGTCATGCTATTGTCAAATACTATTGGCTCTTTTGTATCTCGTGACCGAATGTGCCATGCTATGGGATGGAAGTATGTTTTCTGAATGAGATGTGAGTGTGACGCTTTAATGGAGCAAGATAATTTTTAGTGATTAAAGCCTTGTGTTTTACTCTCTTCTTCGCATAAAGACTTCATATGGCTTCAGATTTGGAATATGACTCGACTTGTTCTTAATGCATTTATACTGCTTGTTTATGATACGTTTGTGCAATAAATACCTGCGTTTGCCTGTGTGTGTTTATATTGTTCAGAGGTGGGTAGGTTTAGGCTAGGGGTAGCATAACACAATGAGCAATATTAAAAGAAAAATAATAATAATCTTTGATAATATAATTCCTGTAGTTATTTGTTCATGTTCACAGTGCATTAACTATAGCAAACATAGCGTAAAAATTAATAAACGCTATACAAATGTTCTTTTTATATTGCTATTATTTTAATTAAATAGCCATGTTTCGTTTAACTTACAATATTAGTAATGCACTTTTATATTTTATTTAGATTATTTTATGTTGCAGTATTTGTGGCCTAATGGATAGGGAGTTGGACTTATAACCCAAAGGTTGTGGGTTTGAGTCCCATGTCCAGCAGGGAGTGTTGGTGAGGTTAGTGAATAACCAGCGCTCTATCCACCTTCAATGCCACGACTGAGGTGAGACTCTTGAGCAAGGCACTGTTTCCCGCATTGTTTTATTATTGTGTTCTACCCTGATTGTGTTTCGCAGGTTACACTGATTAACATATCTGTTAGTCATTGCGCATGGAAAGTCCACTTTTTGATGAAGTTTAGGTAAAGCAGGTGCTTTATATACAGTAGGTTGGTATATTATGCAAAAGATCAGGTAGCTTACTCTGGTAACCAAAACAGGATTTATACTGTACCTGATGAAGGAAGATGTTTTTCAGACATGTTTTAATGAAATTATAATGAATGAATTGCGGAAAGACCCAAAATCCATATTAGAACAAAATATGTACTAAGATGACATAACCTATACTTGAAGAAAGTGATCACCAAAACAAGTCCAGAACCTTGAAACCATCAAAACTTTCATCCAAGACCGCATCCAGACACTCATCAATGACCAAGGTAATGCAAGTATCGTACATTTAACAAATGAAACAGAGGTTTAAGCTATAAACCCCAACTGATGGTATTGCTTTGGTGGTTAAATAACTCTTTTCATAGCGTCATTCTCTTGTTTTCTTGATGGTCTCATCCATCAAGTCTCATTTGCCCTTTCCCCATGTATGAGTGATTTTATGTTTGTTTGTTTTTTTTGTTGTTTAGATTAGTTATGTGTGTTAGCTTTAGTTAATAAAACTTTTGTGCACAAATTACATGAGTTTCTGGTCATGCTTGTGATTAATGTCCCTTTATGATTTTGATCCTTGCTACATGCTCTGATGCATTAATACTGTAGGACATTTTTGTTCTGTAACCACGAAAATATCCTTTATTATAGCCAACACTGAATGTTTTCAGATTAGTTGATGGCAGTTTAATTCTGCTACAGTTACTACTGGCATTTGATAAAAATAATTGTTATTTATTATAATAATTTGTAATTATTATATATTTTCCTTCCCTAACCCTAACTTTTTCCTTCACTGGACTCTTAGCCAATCATTAGAAGCCTGAATGCAATTCAATCTACCGATGAGCTGACCTGACGTACCACCTGAAACAGCCTTGCTCTGAGGGTCATAATGAATCAATCAGCACAAGCCTGCTGAGAGACATTATTACGCTGTCATTGTCCACGGACACGACAATTCATTCCCAGTCTCCATGTCATCATCAGCACAATTTCCTCTCAGAGCCTGCACAAGAATAACTGCCCCATTGTTGTTTGATCTTGTTCGAATGCCTGTAAGCATGCCATGCACTGTCTTAAATAGGATCTAATTTCCATAATTGAAGAAATGCATTTGTTAATATTGATTTTTCATGCCCACACCAGAGGATGTCCATAGGGGTATTTACAACGAGAAAAAAAATAAATAAATAAGGCTTTCACATTTTATCATGCAGCGACTTCTAAGCAGCTGAAACTCAAGATAAATTGCTTATTCTGTGCCCTCCAAGCTTCTGGGACCCTGGCTTAATGAAGTGGAAAAGTCCCTTTTGTAATGGCTCCGATTCATTGTGTTGTCCTGTCAGAGTTGGAATGGAGAAATCATTGTGGATGCTGTCAGAGAGGTGGACAAAAGGCAGAAAGAGAAGGTCAGGCCACAGAGTCATAAGGGACAGAACAGCCCATCCTCCTCTTTTAATGCACACAAGCCGTGACTTAAGAAGAAAGTGGGTATTATTGTTTGAATCTCATGTGTGGGCTGTGATGCATCCGATTCTGAAGGATTACCATATGTCACTCATTTGCTGTTTTGAATTCCTTACTATTGAGTCTGTCAACATACAGTTAGTCAATAACCTTTATTTATTCATATTATTAGTAATTGATCAATTCAATCATCACACTTATTATTTCTGTAATTTCTTTAGGACAAAGCAGTTTTGACGCTGAATTTACTGGCATTCATGACTTTCTACTGTGGAACAGGTAGGTTTTTGAGGAATATCTGGCAATTCTTTCAATTTAATGACAGTGCATGAGGACATAACCTTAACCCTAACCATTTGACCTATGAGTCTTGAGAAGAAGATGCCCAACTAATGAACAATTTTTCAGTCAGTTGATCCAGTTCATAAATCTATATAATAATAATTCAGATTTGTGAATAATTCACAAATCTGACAGAAAGATGAATTTATGTGCCAGACTGATTCAGTTCTTAAATTCAAATCAGTGATCCGGTTGCATGTTTTTTTTACTTTTAATGATAACGATTTTCATTTTTGGGCACGCTATGTGACTAGCTATGAGCAATACTGTATATGCTACTTATTTCATTGTGATGTACTGTACATTGCTTAACAATAAAACATAATTATAAGATTTCTAAGGAAACCCAATTAAGAGAGAAAATGGAAGGTCTTTGCTTTACAAGTGATTTTGCACTTAGTTTTACTGTTTAGTAAATTAGTAAGTGCATATTTGTTTCTTTCTCTTTAAGACACTGGACAGCGGATCTCAGCTCCGTCCTTCACGTGTTAATGAGACAAATAAATCACCCCAGCATCCTGCCTTCTTTCCGAGAGGGGAGCGGCGGATCCCAGCCTCCTACTGCCTGCTAATCATTGGGTGGGTCCATGTGGATGCAACCTTTTGTATGGCTGCCAGCACTGCCCGCTCCCACAATGTGTGCTTCCCCTGTCCTGTTGAGATCTCTGTTTACCCGTGGAGGCTCTCCAGAACAGGGCCTCCTGCAGGGACTGGGTTCTCTGAGTGGTGGCTGGCCAGATACTAGTAAACAGCAATCAAGAACTGCTGCCTATTGGCATTTAAAGGAAATTCATTAAATTAATTGAATTTCTAAATGTACTGAATTTTCCTTTTTTTATCTTCCTGGGGACTGATGATAACTTGGTATTAAAATCACATGGTTTGGTACGTTGTTTTCTGTTCATCTGTTTATTTATTGAATCTGTTCATTTAGTCAGTTTACCTGCTACAGGCTACATTCAAACTGCTAGCAAAAATCAAATATTTTGGACATCCAGATTGTATTTATTTATTTATTTTTATTATTTGTAAGGCATTTTGAAATGCCATTACAATCAGAGCTTTACAGACACATCTCTATCTGGATGCTCTGGCTCAATTTAGCAGAATTTGCTATTAGGCTACACTTAAAGTGACACACAGCTACAGATGTAGAAATGTCGGAAGAATTCATGCGTTATTTAAACAAAGCAGAAACCAGAGCATGAAACATGACCATTTATTTGGAGAATGAGAAGAGGCAACTACATTTGTTTTAGAAGCATTTTTATGTGTGTATGACTATGTCATTTTCAACCTGCAATCTGCATCTGTTTGGTTAGGTAATGCCTGGGCAGACAAATTTGATTTCATTGTTCACTGATCATTGTCTTGTGCTTCTCTGTTTTGTGTTCAAGGATTTTAATGTTACTTTTGTTTTTCCTTCTGTGTTTAGTTCAAGTTCCACTTTTTTCAGCCTACTTTTTTCTATTTAATACAAAAGTTGCCTAGCCTTTTAATAACAAATTCTGCTATTGTGCTTTGCTTCGTAGACAGAGTCTGGAATGGCATACACTCAAAAAAATGATTCCCCAACACTGTTCGGTTTATTTAAAAAATATATTTTCACTTAACACAATTATGTTTGGTTCCCTATTTAAAC
>JAUMHP010000041.1:6311732-6330419 GCA_032361065.1 Enteromius trimaculatus
GGAATCCAAACATGTCAATCAAAACACAAAACATGACATCAGAGTTTGATGAAGTCTTGAGGAAAAAATGAGGTGAGAGGTGGGGGGCTGTGGCTGGATCAGAGGTGATTGCCTGGGGTGGCTGTTTACAGAGCCGTTTATTGCCTGCCCTGGGCCCCGAGAAGCCTTTTGTTGGGCATTCTCACGCCAGACAGGACAGGTTATCTTATTGTCTTAGGAAGTCTCTGCATTGAATGCTTTCTTGCAAAGATTAAATGTTCCACAATTAAACTTTTAAACCTTACATCTGTCTAGCCCTGTTTATTTCTGTGTTTTTGTATTCTTGGTGTTGTTTTCATGTCTCCCTGTTTTAGTTTTGTTTTTGAGTTCAGTTCCTGTCTGCCCATATATGGTCTTTCCTGTGTTATGCGATTTTTAGTTGATTCCCTTCCACCAGTGTTTGTCTTGTCTAGTGATTAGTGTTCAGTGTTTAAAACCCCTGTCCTTTTAGTTTGAGTTTGTCAGTCAATGTGGATGTTACATCTTGATGTTTGAATCTTTGCTTTTGAGTTCATCATTATTAAAGTGACTTTAAGTTTAAATTAAGCTCTTGCCTCGGATGTTCTCCTTCTTGTCACTCAGACAACACCAAGTGTTAGCTTTTTCAAAGCGCGTACAGGACAAGCACCTGGTTTCAACCTCATCATCAGACTCACCCTCTGATGCTGCCGAAGACATTTCATCCTCTCATTGCGCCCCGAAGGACACACTCAGCCCTGTTACGGGGGGAGCGGTCTCTTCCAGGAGGACCACGGGACTACGTGGTGCATCAGAAGTCCGCATGGCTGTTACTCCAGATGGAACATTCTGAACGCTCACCTGGAAGACCCCCAGGTGCCTCGCTGCAGCGCGGGAAGGACGCGAGGGGAGCCGTCTCGTGAACGAGAGGCGGGATTTCAATGTAGCCATAGTCATACTCTCGCAATGAACGCACTGACCATCCACATAAGCTGTCTCAGCGTGCACTCGGCCCAGACACGTGAGAAAATGATCATGTCCGTCCAAGAGGTGAGGAAACTCCGCATCCAGAGACGCAAAGCCAGTTGGACATTCCGAAGAACGCTTCACCAATCATGGGAAAATTCGCTCTTTCTCCCAGTTGCCCAGGGAAGACCTAACGCAGCAACTCCGTGCACTCAGAGGTCTTTTGCTCACTGGATATGCAAGATGACTGGCACACAAGCCTTTAAAAAGGCTACCAGCCCGCACGATTTGCAGACAGCCACTCAGAAGAAACTCTGTCAGACAAGAGAACAGGAAAGCAGGAATTCTTAAAATCAGGAGTCTTCCTTGATCCGTCTCCAGAACTCGCAGAGGGGGTCTCCTGTAGCAGCTCAGACGGTGAAGGCTCTGAAGCGAAAATCTGCATGTGCACTGTGCTTATGCCCTCTTATACTCACACAGTGCACCTGAGCACAATCAGTACACGCCAATGTTTATTGGCCTTTAGTAAAAGGCTCATAGGCAATTGGTCACTCTGGCGAGTTCCCATTATATAACATTGAAGTGATTCGAATGAAAGGGTAACTAGAGTCCGAAACTTTTCAAATGAGATATACTGTAGTTTGTCAAGATTACTTTAGGTTTAGACAAATATATTATCATTAAACAATGTGCAATCACAAACATTTTATAGGTGTGAACAGTGGTAGTCAAAAATAGTGGTTTCATTTTTTTTTATAAATCATAAATTCATATATTCATTCTTTGAAATGTGTGAAAAGTACTGATTTTAAATATTTATTGATAACTCCCTTAAAAAATGCATTTTTTTTTTTTTATTAAATTGAATCCAATTAGGCTGCATTTTTATTAAGGGTTAGAAGTACACACATGTAGTGTTACTCTTAAAAAGTAATTAACAGAATAAAATAAGATCTTACAGGACAAAGTGAATATCTATGTAAAAGTCAAATACAATGATACAAATCAATAAAACTTCCTACAGTAAAAAAAAAAAAAAGTCATTAAATAAAACATAATGTCCAATAAGATTCTAAGCATAAAACATAGAATACTATTGGACATTCAGATTTATGTTCATGTCATTTTACTGAGGATAAAATGAGATATTAAAGACTAAACTGAAATTCGAATAGGATTTTTTGACAAGGGTGTTTTAAATAGTAATGAAGTTTGAATGTTTACCTGTTATTTCCGGGAATGCATTGCCAGCTGTCCAGCTGTTTAATCTAATCATCTTTTGAGTTCACTTCACAAATATATTTTGAGTTGAAAAAATTATACTGTTGTCAGAATGTTTTATGATAACATCATTACTTATTAATTTAAAAATTATATCAATAGCATTTTAATAACTTTCTAAGAATGTTGTTGTAAAACTGTTTTCTGTACAAATAGTGTCCCAAAAACGTTCCAAAAAATGTCTAACAACATTATCAACAAGTACAAATTACACCATAAAGACGTTCCAAGAACATTGATTTAAGAATGTTCTTTTATTAACATTACAGGAACATTAATCAAGTATAATTAATGTCTAAAGACATTCCAAAAACTATGTTATAAGATTGTTTTCTAACAGCTTTATTAGAACATTAATCAAGTACAAAAAAGTCCTATAGACGTTCCAAGAATGATGTTCTAGGAACGATTTCTATCAACATTATAAAAACAATCATTCATCAAGTAAAAATAACATCCTAAACATGTTCTAAAAACATTGTTCTAAGAACACTTTCTATCAATGTTACAAGAACATTAAGAATGTTATAAAAACGTTCAAAAAACATTATTTTAATAACCTTTTGTACTAACATTTACACAACCTTTAAAGACTGTTAGTAAATGTTTCCTGTTAGCTGGGTTGATGATTGTTTATTGGCAGATTTATTTATTCAAATTTCACTAAGCATTGGGAAATTTCATCAATTTCATTTGGATTTCATTGGATTTTTTGCCAATATTAAAATGAGCTGCTCACAAAAGTTTTAAACACTCAATAAGGCAGAATATGCTAAAAACTGAACCTTGCATAATTATGTGTCAAGACTTAAGGATTTAATTAGCACATGTAGCACATGCACAGTTATCACTATAATAAGGGATGTAACAAATAAAATGCACACTCTAAATGACTGCATATAAAATCATAAAGCCGTCTGGAACTATGAATTTTGGCAAGCTAACTGATATACATCCATCCAGCACTTATCAAAATGTGCTTACTGTGATTCTCTATAGCGAATCTGTAAGCAAACAGATGAGACAAACCAGCCCTGACACTTTTTTTCCCAAAGGTACAATCCATGCCATGTTCTTTTCAAAACTATCTTCACCTGACTGCCTGTGCACACTTTCAGTGTGTTTCAGTTAAATGCTGGAAGGCAAAAACAACAACAGCAACAAAAGCACAACTATTCAAATGTTAAGCTAAAGGACACACTTTCGTAAAATGGCAAAAATGGTAATGGCACAGCTTCCTGGATACTAGGCTAATCTTATCAGACAGCCTTTGCTCCAACCCCTGCTGCAGGAATGAAAGCACGACTCTTATTGGGCATCTCCGGGGGTCTTCTCGAAGAAAACACCACTCGACAAACAGGTTCCACTTCAAAGCATAGGCACATACCGTGGATGCCACTCTGGCTGAAGATATGGTGTCAACTACCCCTCGGGGTAGATCACCTAGAACCTCCGCGTGCCGTCCAGGGACCAGACATGGAATTTCTTGAGGTATGGATGCAGGTGCCAAAAGGTGCCCTGTCTCCCAGTCAGGAGGTCCTTCCTCAGAGGAATCGGCCAAGGAGGGGCTGTCACAAGGAGCATGAGTTCTGGGAACCAGGTCTGGGTGGGCCAATAGGGCCCCACTAACAGGACCTGCTCCTCGTCCTCCCTGATCTTGCACAGTAACTGTGCTAGAAGGCTCACTGGGGGAACGCATACTGTATATCGCATACTGCATATCGCATGCTGCCCTGCAGCCAGCTGTGTGCCAGGGCGTCCGTGCGGAGAGTTCCTTTGGTCAGGGAGTAAAACAACTGGCAATTAGAGGTCTCTACCTGAGCAGTTCAGAAACGCCCCCAAATCAGCTGAATCATCTAGGGATGGAGTTTCCATTCTCCGGGAAGTGCAGTTCGTGACAGCTCGTCGGCTGCCTGGTTGCACAAGCCTGGAATGTGAATGGCCCGAAGCAACCTCAGATGCTTCCGACTCCAGAGGAGGAGGTGGGGGGCGAGTTGCAACGGTTAATATCCAACATTTGCCGCATTGCCTGATTGACCAGCACGTGTTTGCCCGTTGTACGTGGACCCCAGCCAGTGGTGGAGGCATCTGTGAACACCACAGCATGCCTGGAGACCTGCTCTAAGGGCACTCCTGGAGAAATGAGAGGTCTGAACACGGGGTGAAGGTTTGGTGGCAGGACGGTGTCACTTGGACCCAAAGGAAACAGCTGATAGTGGAGGTCCAGACTGTCCCTGAGGCAGCTCCACTGGCTGCGGAGCACCGGTGGAAGGAGGAACCCTCGGAGGGGAATTCCTCACCATCACCGTTAGACCAGTCTGCCCCCCGCCAGAAATAGCACTCGCTCCGCTGTCTCTCACCAGGGGACAATTCGTCCGTCATATACAACGTGGCTCGGAGTGACCGACTGAAAGAGAACTGTATGATGGTCAAGGGGAATTTCATACCATTTCTCTTCAAAAGCTGTGTCTGTTCAGCAATATTGCTGGGATGTCTGATGTGAATCAAGTTGAGGTCAACTGAAACAGTGGCTTCTGCCATTCTGTTTTTGAGTTACTTCTGTGCTTTGGGGTCGTTGTCCTCTTACATCACCAGACTTCTGTTAGAGCTTCATTTACTAGACAGATAATCTTACATTCTCTTGCAAAATGTCCTGATCAATGTATTAGATGTTTATTTTTTATCAAATAAAAAATAATATCTTATGCAAGATTTTTGATAGTACATGTCGACGTTACATGTCATGCACACATAAATGTATAAAAGCCATCACTCTCAATTTAAAGATGTACTCAAGTCATTTCTCAGCAGGTATTTCAGTTCCATCAGGTATTACATTATTCTGCAACTGTAGTATAATATGTCATCTGTGACCTAAACTGGAGTTTGTACTTTACATTATCCCCAACAATGAACATGCTTGCACAGCATGTTAAGAAGGCATGTGACAGCTATTGCAGCTCTGAGGTCAAAAGCGCGATTCACACACCTTTGTTATTACAAGCATCAAAAAAAATAAACAAAACAGGTTATGTGCAGTTAGAACACATACACTTATTCACTTTAATCACACTAAATGCTGTTCTTTGAGACCAGCAGAATGCATTACTGTATATGCGATGAAAGGTCTACACTGACTGTCGAAATGGAGTATGAGTGTGATGTAGATATGACCACGAGTTTCAGACATTTATTCCGCCCCCTATAGGGGTGTAACATCTGGAAACAGCACTGACGATGAAAGATTTGAAGGCTGGCTCTCTTAAGATGAAAGACATCTCCAACCACAACTCTACCTCAATTATACCACAGTTGACAACAGAGTGTGGTGGTTTCCAGGAAATTAATCCCTGCAATATTAGTTTAATCGCTGACAACATTGCCTGCTTTGAGGAAGTCTGTAATACCTGAAGAAAGCTGCCTTTAGCTATTAGTTAGTCTCAGCTTCAGACATGATGCCCACGGAATGTTAGTAAAATGTCCAACTGAGTCTCACGACCAATTTGTATTTATTCGTACGAGGTGCCAAATTTGTACTAATTCGTACGACCTCAGTACGATTTTGTATTGTGTGTCTAAAACCCCCGTGATGGGTAAGTTTAGGGGCGGGGTTCGTACAAATTCATAAGAGTTGGCAACTCATAAAATACATATGATTTAGAAGAAATCGTATGAATTCATACAAGTGAGGTCATATGTATTTTTACGAATTGTCCATATCATAAAATATGTATGAATTGCAGTGAGATCAGGTAGAAATATCTGATGCATATGGCACACTTCATGAGTTTCGAAGTCGTCACTGGATTGGTTGAATTCATGATTTCCGGGAGACGTGTGTGTCATGTTCTTTAACGTTTCGCCTGGAAACAAAGTTATCATTAAAGAAAAAGACAGGCATCATGTTTACAACTGTGACGACAAGCGCTTAACAGGATCAACTAAATGCAGGATTTTCAAAAGAATGCAAAATATTCAATGTTTGCAGCATAGAATTTACACCCTTGTCTGTTATTGTGGTGACATTTCCACACCCCGGAAATGAGATGCTGAACGAAACGAACTGTGATTGGTTGTTTGACATTGTCGGTCAAACCATGTAGTCGAGCGCAGTTGCTCTCCGCCAGCTGCGCTGATTAGCAGCATGATGGTAAACAAGTCATTTTTCATATCTGATGTCATGTCGGTCATATGATGTTGCTAAAAAGATTACATTATTTTGTATAAAAAACCCATTATTTTGTGTATTTAGTGTAATACAATGTGTTTATGCGGCTTTAAGTTTCAAAAAAACACATTGTTTTCAACAGACTGTACATGATCGTTTCTCCTCTAAGCCCCAACTTCCTAAATGGGTCAATCTGTGCAAAGCTTATCGTTCTTAGAAAGCTAAGTGTGCTCTGATTGGCCAGCTATCCAGTGTGTTTTGATTGGCCGAATACCGCAAGTATCTGACCCACCCCTTCCCAAAACGTGATGCCGGCCCTGGCACTATGACACAAAAACAATGAAAGCCATTATAAAAATTAGGCATTTGTTGCATCCAGTGGGGACATAATTACTGATCATCATGACTTACATGACTGATCATCATGACATCATGTTTTTTTTACATTGCATCCGCCTAAGCCTCATAAACATATCACCATGTCTGCTTTTGTGATACAACAATCATTACTGTAAGGTGCTCAAAACTCACATTTTAATAGAAAGTAGCATTTTCTTTTGATAGGAAAACTTAACTTACTTACAGGTTGTAAGTCAGAAGCACCAAACTGTCCTTAGGTTGCTCCACTTATAGTCGTTGTGCACAGCCAGCATACTGTAGGCTGCTTTGCAGGTTTTAAGAATCAGTCCTCTGTAAATACACTGAACACACTCTAATATTTGCGTTGAACCATTCTGGAAATACAGTATATATTTGTTACAATATGTATGTTATTTTGACTAAGATGAATAAATTCTTATATTTGTTTAGCAGCAGATCTCATCAACCAAATTCAAGCTTATGTACATTCCATAACACTTCAAGTATTATTGCTGCTTTAATAAAATTATCATTGAATCACTATATGAAGCATGGTACAGTATATGGAGATCATGAAGTGTTATTTGTTAAGTGTTAATGATTAAAAGTATAATAACAAGTAAAAATAGAAGAAATGCAAATTAATAAAGTCAATTAATAAAATATAGTACAGCATATAAGAAATGACTAAAGCAGTGGTTAATCTGACAGAATAATAATAATAATAAAAATAAAAAAAAAACTATGCTAGTATGCTGACACTTGGGCAGCAGAGAGCAAAATCTGCATTTTATTTTGCAGGCAGTGTTTTGGTCCATACTGGTGTGTCTCATCCAGAAGACTTCACTATTTTAACCCAAGTAGAAATCTCATTGCAGAGGGTCATAAAGTAGCATTAGTCACTTGCGTCCAGTGATATTTGATTTTGACCTTCGCCACATGCACTCAGCTGTGCCTACGTACTTATTACACTGCAATATTAGCCATTTCCACCTCTCCAAATGGTTGTGGGATCATCTAAATGCATTTTAGAAAGCCCTACCCATGGTTCTTTGAGTGGCAATGTCATCAATTTGTAGGGCCTTTCAAACAGGAGGGCTCAGAACAGCTTATGCCAAAGAGCCCTCCTAAACGACCCTTACAGAAGGGAATAGATAAAGGACACTTTTCAGAAGTCAGGCCATGCCAGAGTATGTAAGTTGAATTGAAATGAATTGAATTATACAAAATGATAAAATACTAAATCTGTAAAATATATAAAACTATTGTATTTATTAGAAAATAAAAGATGCAAATAAAGATTGTTTACTTATAGTTGTTAGTAGACAGTAGAACATTTTTTTGAAAGGTATATATATATATATAGATTGATGCATTTATAAATAATGCTAATTAGCTTGTGAGGAACTTCAATCTTTCAAATCTTTGTTTGTAAGCTATTTAAAATAGATATGTTTAGCTAAATTACTATAAGCAATGGTGGATTATGGTAACCATTCTGCCTAATAAGGTTAATATGTGAGTAATTTGTTAAAGGTATCTCTAATTTTTCCAATTTAAAAGGCCAATGGTGTGAGGTTGCCTAGCCTAAGGGAAGTGTTTGGAAAACTTTTTAGACCTTTGAAAACTGGTAGGATTGTGACTGCAATAGACTGCCTAGTAAATAACACTGTCAAGGTTCAGAAAAGTATAAAAAACATTGTCAGTATACTCAATCTGCCATCGGTGGTCAACCCTAATGCTACAGTGACACTGCAGTGCCACATTGTTGAATAAAGACATTATTTTCTTTTTATACAAAAAGTATTCTCATAACTTCATAACATTACAGTTTACTTCATAACATTTACAGCACTACCTATTTATGAGCATAATTGATTCTAGGACATCAATTCAGGACATCAACAGATACTTGCCCTCTGGTCACCAAAACCAAAAATTAAAGCACATTATCTATAAACCCAGGTCGCTGCAATTAATGCACTAAGTACAGAATAACTAAGCATGCCATAACATAGCAATTCTTGAAATTTGGCTATTACTCCCACTTCTCCCATTTGCTTTGTTAGGTTTCTTTATTTTTGTATTATATTTTTTCCCTGTCTTTTGTCCTGTCCTACTCATGATTTTCATTTGTACTTCGTAATTGTAAAACTGCTAACATACTATTGTAAAATTTACTGAATAAGACTGAATAACAAGTCTGTTTGTACAGTTTCATCTCAAGAGGCATCTCTCTGAATTTAAGAAGAAATATGCACATGTAATATGATCTCAATGTGCTGAATCATTTCAAAAGAGAAGCTGAATCTTTACAGATTCAATGCATTTTGCATCATGCTGCCTATTCCTTCATCCGAAAACAAGATGCTCTGCAAAGAATCAAATTTATCGAAAAATATGGAGATTAATTCATGGGGAAGCATTGAAGATCATCTCCTCCGAATACTGAATTAAAGGACACTAGCTTGCATCTACTTCTCTTCAGACAAGCTCTCATGCAGGAAATGAATGATTACCTGGCAGATCTTTTCACAAGGATGAGTGTGGTTGGTAAAAAAGGCAGACACAGTGGAATAAAGGTGATGAGCCTCAGAGTGGCTTTTATTATATATTAAAATAGAGGATCTCACAGCAGATGGGTGACTTGGGAGATTGTGATATTCCTTTGGGGTAGGGAGACAATGACAATAAAAAGGGCTATGGTGAAGTGATGCAAGGTCAACACGCAAGGTAGATTCCTGTCTGTTTGCTTAAAAGCAAGCTTGGTTATATTTGTAACATTCCTGTATGGAAAGTGCATGGACTAAAGTCAGTCTATCTCCAGGAGTGCTATAATGAAACATTATTGTAGATAAGGTGCTCTGTAAACGAGTTCAGACCATGAGGAGGATAAATTGTTTGCCTTTGTCAGAAAACGGAAATCCTAGTGAGACTTACATAAAAAAAAATTATGAAGGACAATGAATAAGTTCTGCACTAAATTCACCAGTAGGGGGCAACAACAAAAATTTCAGTCATTCTGCTGAACAATTTCTATATACATACATAAATAAAGCCAACATATTTTGAATGTATGACATGGATGTTCACGGAAGGATCAGTTATTTTGTAGAGGGGGGTAAAAAATGTTATTTTTTAAACCTGAAAATAGAGCCAAAATGTTTGTACAAAAGAAATAGTCAGTTTAACTGTAACAAAATTATTGATGTGCAAATTACTCTGGAAAATTTTCGTTGACATCATGCAATTTTGTGGCATGAGTTCTGGAACATTATGAATGATGGCATACACTTCACACTTTGCTTTAAGGTCTTGCACACTTATAATTTATATTATTGATTATATGCATATATGATTATATGCAGTACATCTGGTAAACTGGTAGAAAAGTAGAATGGAGTAATTAGTTCTCAGCATTTGGATTGAAAGAGTAAAAAATAACGTGAGATACAATCTCATGCAATCTTACACATATTACAAGATACATATAATTTGAGTATTGTTACATTTTAGTTATATACATTTTATATGTAATTATGTTCATTTGACATTTGCATTTTGTCTCACTCTGCATTCTCTTATTCTGGATATTAGCATTATTTTAAGGAGATTTTGCTGATGTAAAAGCATAAATATCAAATCAAAGTTAGCAGCTAGATAAAGCCTTTCAGTCGATTTTCTGCACCCTGTGGAAGGTCAAAGTGTAAGCGCTCCTTTTAAGTGTTATTTTCCCTTCTCCACTCTCTCCTTTTTCCTTTACGTTTTCTCTTTGACAACACTGCTAAGGAGTCCACAGCTATGATTTATGCGTCGGGCTGACAGCAAACATATGAGAAACAGGAGTTATCACAGAGGATGAGATTAGTGTCCTTGGCCTGTTGGCTTCCAGCTTTGAAGCAAAGGCTGCATCCCTAGATGCACGTATTTGTCAGAAGCAATCGTTTGGCCCATTCCATTATATACGTGCATGTCAGTACATCCTACTATAGATCTTCCTTTTCTGTTCTGTGTCATGCGACAGGTCAGACAGGCCATCGGCTGGAAATTGCTGTGGGAATCCTTCAGGCGATTTTTGCAGAGATGATGTAGGGACAACAGCATAACACTGTTTCATTAGTAAGTTTATGCTTCCTGTTAAGTTAATTTAGCACCAGTTCCTGATAAGTGTGATCTCTGCCTGAAACCATTCACACAGTTAATGAGACATGATATTAAATGTCTTACCAACCATGATAATAAAGATGTTTGTGTGGGGGTGTTTATAGATTGATGGATGAGTGAGTGAGTGTGTTTGTGGGGACAGATAGTTTCTTTTTTTTTTTTCCTGCTTCTTTTTCAGGTTTAGGTGTAAGCTATTAGCTGGCAATCATCAGGACATGATAAGGATAAATTCATTGAATAGACAGTTATCTTAACGACACAGTTTAACATGCAAATTTGAAAAGCTTACTGTCAGTCAAAATTGACCCAGTTTAACATCAAAATTGTTTCTGCAGTGGCAAATGTCACTATTATGTATCTAATCAGATCTCTATGTGACATGCTGTGATCATACTAAAATTACTTGACTGTTGATTACAGCAGCATCTCTTTTGGCGATGACCTTAGGCTGTCTGACTTAATATCTGTTTCTGCAGGTTTCTGATACCTGATGAATAAATGATTTACATTTTGTTTGAAAGCCTGCCATTGCTGTCTACTTATGCCACTCTACTTTAAATGTTTATTTATTTATTTTTTTTTTTTCTCTTATAATAATTTAATTTTGGAAAAAAATAAAAATGGTTTGGATGCCCAAATTGCGAGTAGCTACCGCTGGCTCCGCTCCGCTCTAGGCCTTGCCTTCTAAGCCGCTGCGGACCACCTCAGTGTTAGTGGGCCCTCATGGTGTTACAGGCATACCAGGCTGATCTGCTGAAGAAGCTCAGCAAGTGAGAGCAAGTTGATGCGCCATGTTTTGCTGCTGCAGAGACTGCTCCCCATCCGGGGCTCACCACTTAGAAGTCCTGGGCCACCCGAATCAGGACTTACTACCCTGGGACTTCTTCACCATAAGCACTGCCCTGAACCCCGGTCTCACGGGGGTGCGCTGGAAGTGTCACTCTCCTTTTGCCTGTCACGGTATGAGGAGGTGATACTTTTAGAGGGCTGTTCCCGCCCAGCAGCCCCCTGAGCCAGCGAGCGACGAGGAAGGACCTTCTGGAAAGCTATCGCCTGCTTGCATGCCTCCTAGTGTCTCTCAATGACCACGATGACAGTGTCACCGAAGAGACAAGAGGGCGCAAGCGGGGAATCCTGAATACAGACCCTGAGATATCTCGCTGCCTCCACCTCTCTGCCCTCAAGGCGCTCCTAAGCCCCCTCTCACCATCTCAGTGGGACCAGGGTGCGTGTGTTACGAATAGAGGATGCGAGGCGTGCGAGCTCAAGTGCAACAGTGTTTAATAGAATCACGAATGAAACGTAACAATAACAACAAACCGTGACAACATACAGACATTTCCGGGTTAAATACACTTCAATCTAGGTCAGTGGGAGGAGTTAAACAATGTGTTGCTGTGGTGATAGATGAGCGAGGCGGAGACATGAATGAAGACTTGTGGAAACACAGACACATGACTGAAAGTCCTGGATGAGAACCGAATGAGTTCGTGTGACAGAGTCCAAGCATATGAACAGACGAAAAAAAAACAGAAAGTTTGTTGGGCGCTGGAGTGCCATCCCCAGAGCTGGGTAGGCACCTCCAGCTGACTGTGACATAGCCTGTCCGATAGGAAAGATGTTCACTCCAACACAGATCAAATCCTCTCAGCATCCTGAACTACGGTGCCATGACTGGAGACGATGACTTTGTAGTCTAAAAACAGAGTGACAAATGACAAAATGATTGTCATGGCTGTGTTTGAGATACGGCTGACAGAGACAATTGTTTTACAAATCGTAATAGAACTGTTTGCCCAATGTGAAGTGATCTTCTGTTGTTCTGGAGTCAAACTGAGAGGGAAATCAGACAGACAATTGCTTTATTTTTGCAGAGGGGATTTATGCTGTTCATAGATGAGGACCAGATGGAGTATGATGTGACTGATATCATAACTCAATTTCACCCTGACAAATGAGATCAACAATAACTGCATGGGTTTAAAAACAGTCACAATATGTCGATAACTATACAGTTACTGCATGTCTTTTAAAATAAAACAGATCTAATATATATTAATAGAGTGGATAAAAATGGTACATACAGTCCCCAATATACAGTACATTTAATACAATATACGTATAAAAATAGAAAGTAATTTAATCTACAAATATGTTTATTCAGTACTTTATTCAGGTTTGCTCAAAACATTTTATATATTTATTATTTATTGTTTTCACTCCTGGAATACATAAACTTTTAAAGTTCCCTGCACTCATACATTTTATGCCATAAGATTCTTCTTTGGTAGTCAAAATTTCATTTTTAATCATTTTTTCCCATGCAAACTAGACCTCACCTTCACTCAGTAACTGCTTCAGTCATCTGAAATTGTGAACTTTCCACAATAAAAAGAGACAATATTGGAATGTCAGCCATGTTTGAATCAGAAATCCGAAGTATAAAATTATACAATGTCTTCAATATACCAGAAATGTAATTGTACTAGGTATCATTAACCTTTGGCTTTACTACTGTATCAAACAGCTAATAATGTGTTGCAAATGTTACAGAAACCATATTCTTAACATCCTTACATAGAAATGCCTTGTTAATAATATAAAAAGCTCCACCTCACAAGATGAAGAGATTGGTTACATGTTTTTATAGCAAACTGGGTTTCTAAGACTATGTTTGGTAAACTGCAGTTAAAAACTATAAAAATGCTCTGTTATGATTCTGACTGTTCAATTTGCATATGAAGGCCATGAGCATATTAAAAACACAGAACAGACATGCAAACAATGTTAAAAACATGATTTTCACCACAAGGAGTCTTTAAATGAACTACTGCTGACATTCCAGATAGGCCTATTATAGTGCATCTTTCACCAAATATTTTTACACACTTAAGTGATTTGGAGAGGAAGTGCACAGATTTATAATTTCGTCTGGGAAACTGTCGACCAAATCTGCCATATTTAATCATTGGTAACAAGTTAAGTCAACAAGTCTAGTCACTTTACTAGCTGTTGACAAAATACTGGTTCTAAAGGCAGAATGGTGCAATTTTACACCTTCAACCTTTGAGGTAATGACAGTCAGTACTGGCGGGTCACACACAGTCACGTCCCAGACACCAACATGTGACAGGAAAAGCTTCTTGTGCAGACAAACAACTGAGTGGAGTGGCACTTAGCTGAAGAAAAGAGGCTGTGCACAACCCGCTGTGATTACTAAGCACACTGCCTTGATTTGAACATGCACCATTTATAAACTACTTGAAAAGTTTTAAGCTTTACATGTCCTTTCTAACCAGAGGTTATTGTACAGTCGCTCTGTTATATTTAACATACTTTTCTTAATACACTTTTTTTCTCACTTCTCTGCACCCCTTTTACCACCTTGACATCTTTTTTTTGTGGCTTTTCTCACCACAGCTTCACACTCCACCTATAGCTCCAAAAATCTTCATCTTCCACACTTCCTTCCCTGCCAATCTACTAAACACTGACACTAAAACCAGACCATTTCATGACCATTTTAAAAACCTTTTGGACATTTGTTATTTATAATAAGCTCATTTGTAATTCATGAGGTTACATAAAACAGAAAATGTCAAAATGATACTAAAGCATTCACACTGCTGGAGGGCAGGTATCGCATTAGCTCAGTGTAAAAGATTCTGGTTTGTTCCTTAATTAAAAGCTAATTTTTGCATTAAATTGAAATATAAGATAAAAATGAACAAGAAATGTGAATTGTCAGTATAGAACTTTTGGCTAAGATTACTTTAAATATGCAGTACAATTTTAAAAGAACTATTTGTTCTTTTCTCTTGGTGCACTGGAGGAATAATGAATAATGTCAAATGTCATAAACAGTCACAGAACAGCTAAAAATCTGAGCTGCCACTCCTGAGCCACTACACAAGATGGGTGCCACCTCCAAAGCGTTGCAACCGAAGACCGTCGGCCCTCAGGAGGTTCCGCCTGTGGTTGCATGACCACTAGTGGTTTTGGTGAAACCCTCTGGTGGATCTGCCGGTGGCTGCACAAAGCGCCGTGTTTGCTGAGGCCGTAGTTCCTATCACAGAGGTTCTAACAGCGGCCGCATGATCTCCAGAGATGTCAACTTTTGTTGTGGATTCTCTGGAGATTCCACTGCTGGCTGCACAACCTCTAAGTCTGATTATTCTGGTCACTGAACCCTTTATGTGTTCCATCCCAGACATTGAGGTTCTCAAGCAGTTACTCCAATTGACGGATTCTGTCCCCAAATGTTGGCCAGAATTGCCAATCCAGTCCAGTCACCCGCGGATTTCAATCCCGCACTGGATCTAGAGTGCAGACCTGATTTGTTGGTCCAGTCTCCCGCGGACTCCAGTCTGCAATTTCCTACTCTGGATGTAGAGTGGGAATCAGAGATGCTAGAGTTAATCCTCATGGTTCCCAAACCTCAACTGTCAGGTCCCATCCCGAAACATAATCAGAACCGTTAGAAGAACATAGAACCGTTGTCAGGTCTGGTGTCTGAGTTTCGGCCAGGAGTGCCGATCCAGTTATCCGTGGATTCCAGTCCGCAGTTCTTGGGACCGTGGTTCTCTGAATCACGGTCAGTAGAATCGTTGTCAGGTCTGGTGTCTGAGTGGTCTGGCGATCGAACCATACGCTCCCGAGGGTCCAGAACCACCTTGGTCGCCTAAAGGTCGAGATCCTCTGTGGGCGCACAAGGGTCCAGATTCGCCGTGGTCGCTCCAGAACTATGTCGTGCCCGGGAGGCCTTGAGACACCATGTGTGTCCTGCATTCACCACACCTCCATTGGACTCTTTCTCTCACAGACTAAATTTCCCATCAACCACTGCACCTCCACACTTGCTAGCACTCAGTAATCATCACCAGCTGCTGCCTATTATCTCACCCACTCAGTCATTAGCACTCTGCTTAAATATCACAATCTGTATTTGTTTGCTGCCTGCCTCGACACCTTGCTTTGTATTTTTACCATGATTTTGCTCTGCTTCTGATGTACCTGTCTGCCTGTTTTTTGAACCTTACTATTAGAGTGGTTTTCACAAGTGTTATGGGTATTGAGTGTGGGGTAGAATCTGAGGGTCCTTGTTGGCCATCCCCTCCTTCTGTTACTGGTGCAGTGTCCTTGTGACTTGAGCCTTTTGTGAATACCTTGTATTGACCATTCATTGTGTGTTTAAAAAAATGTTTTTGCTGTACATTACCTTCTAAACTTTCATCCTCACCCTGTCTCTGGCAAACGAACCTGTGTCCTTTTGCATAGGGCTCTTATGTCCCGGTATTTTCCGGGTGGCGTAGTCGATATAGAAATTCTGCTGTTGTAGCTAGATCAAAGAGCTAGCGAAAAATCTATCCTCCTTGCTTTAGCCTAGCCCTCCACACTGCCACAATATGATAGCAGAAGCACTTTACTATATGAGAAGTCAATGAACCTAATATAAGCTTCTTATGTCAGTTTGTTTAGTTGGTTGATTGATTTTACTATAGAGACACTTCTAATAATAGTACCAGGAAATAACCAGCATTTCTAATTTCATGCTGAAAAACTGAATCTGAAAAACTAGCTTCCGAGTTGATGCTATGGAGTAAAAAAAAAAAAAAGCAATCTCTTTATTTAGCCTACATCCAGATAGTATAAATCCAGATGTATAAATATTTACTTTTATCTTATTGTAAATCTTGCACTGACTATTCAGATTGTATTTATTAGAAGAAGAAAAGAAAACATCTGTGCATATTGCAAAACGGTACTGTAAATTATAGCTGCTCAATTTATGCTGCTAACAGCATTATGGAAAGAGAGAGAGAGAGAGAAATGTGCATATTGCAAAAGTTGCAAAATTGTCTAACAGCTTTAAATTGTAAAAGGTGTTGTATAGTAGACTAAGCAAACCTCATCTTAATCTTTTGACCCAGAACATTCAAGGCGAGCAACCAAGAATACAATTTGGGATAATATTTTCAGTCTTTCAGTGGTAAAAATAATCATTTGCAGTCAGAGCACAAGTGGATTGGCATCAGCACTCTACAGCTAAAACTGATAAAACTGTGCATTTCTGCAACTTTCATTTTCTATTACATTTTTGCACACTTGCTTGAAAATGTGTTCTGGCATGAACATTGTTTTTCACTGCCAAATCTACAAAAGCATCTGTATAACAGCATGCTCCACACAGTCTCAAAATCTCAGCAATGGCAGAGGTGGAGACAGTGATGTCCTCTATATTCTGTTTGTTTTTCACAGTTTGAGTTTCTTGAAGTGAGTGTTGAAAAAATGGAAGTGATGTGTCAGGAGTTTGTGAACTTGCGGCAGTCTCTGTGAGTCTGCTATCACAACAAATGAAGTCAAATAATACCTCAACAAAAACAGATAACTTACCAGGAATCAACATTTTTATCTATCTGTATACTTAGAAAAGCCTACAGTGCAACATGCTAAAACATCCTGCAAAACCATATTAATATATGCTAGCAACACATTAAAACATGTTACCAGTATTCTGAACATTTCTAACACTTCCATCACTTCTTCCATCGATGTACTGTGTCTATCTATCAAACAGCTATGCTTAAAAGCTGGCATGTTGAAACATGCTAGAAAAGGAACACTAATGTGCTAGCAACATCTTAAAACATGCTAACATGCTTCTCAGACACTGTTCAGTTTATTTTAAAAAATATATATTTGACACCATTATGTTTGGTTCCCTATTTAAACAACTACATTGTGTCAAACTTACTTGAAACTGTTCTGTTTAGTTTCAGCTTAATATTTTTATTTTGAAAGAACAAATGATTTTATATGTGTAACAACTAAGTGGATTTCCCCTTCCCATCATGTTTTGCACAGGGCTGGATAAGGATAGTAAATCTTGAAATAAAATGTTATTTTAGGCATGTTTTATTAAGATGTTAAATTTGGAAGACTTTTTAATGTTTAATGCTCTTTTATTTTTCTTCTTTTCACTTCTTTTATGTTAATGCTTGAGGACCTGCTAACATGAATCAAAGTTGTTTTACAAATAATAATAATAATACTTTGGGCATGCCATGATCAAAACCATCTTATGTTACGCATAACAAGTTGGCTAATGCCTAAAGTTAAGTAAATAAAACATATATATATATATATATATATATATATATTCAGTGTAGATGTCAGACTTATTTTTGTCCTGTGTTTTTCTCATCATGTGTCCACCTTTACCCTTATTTGGTTGTTCCTCTCTTTTGATTAGTTTGTTAGTGTTAATTTGTTCCCAGAGCCTGATTCCGCGGAGAGCCATCCCCAAATCCTGTTCCCAAATTTCGGCCAGGAGAGCTGTTCCAGTTCCCTGCGGATTAGTCTTTTACTATCCTGTGAAGCAAAAAAGTAGAATTTTCCCAGTCATTTAAATACAAAAAAAAGATTTTGTCAGCCAAAAATGATAAAACTTGACTTTTCAGCATTTAGGGTCAAGAGCAATCACAAACATTTTATAGGTGTGAAAAGTGGTAGTCAATGATTGTATGTTTTTTTTGGATCTACCGGGGTGGCATGGGGGAAAAAAAGCCTTGCCACCCTTTTTGCCACCCCAGCGCTAGTGTCCTAGTGTTCTAAAAATAAAAGTTTCCTCGACTGATTTACAGCAGCGACTCTATTTGGATGACATAAAAATAGCGTATAGAGCTCCGGACCCCACGTGACCACCAGTGTTCGGGCCGCCATTTTGGCAGTAAAATGATAAGCGCCAGCGC
>JAUMHP010000041.1:6339716-6350889 GCA_032361065.1 Enteromius trimaculatus
TGGGGAGAATATACAAAGATCACATGACACGGGACAACCAAACAGAACCAAATACACAGAAAAACACAAGAAACTAGCAACAAACAAACTAAGGATGTTACAAAAGCAATGATACGCATCTTAGTTAGCTTAAGGTAGTAGACATACTGTATCAAGGGTTTTGTTCTTAATTATAATAATGAAAAAAGAAAAACAGATAGAATATGAAAAGAATAGAGAAGTTAGCGTCAGTGTTTTTTTTTAAAGAATATACTTATAGAGATTGATAGAGTTAGAGGGTCAAATATCTGTAAAGACATATTTCCTGGTCCAATACATGAACTGTCACGAGTGCCCTCTAGCTCCACCAGAGCGAACCTGTTTTCACCACACCTCCACTGGACTCTTTGTGTCACAGACTCTATTTCCCATCAACCACTGCACCTTGACACAATCAGTAATCTTCTGTCAGCTGTTGCTCATCACCACACCCATTCACCCTCACTATTTATCTATCCCATTCACTCTCAGTCAGATGTGAAGCATTGTCTTGCCATACATCAAAGGTACAGACAACAGAATAATCCAAATACGTAGCAGGAGTCGGGCGAACGTATCCAAAGGGGCAGAGACAAGAGCGAATATCTGAGGCAGGCAGGGTCAGTAACAATAGATCCAGAATGGGCAACAGAAAAACACAGGAAACACAGAAGGCTTACAAAGGGGTAAATCCACACAATGAACAGCGATGTGCAAAACACAACTGAGTCTTTAAGTATAAGTCAGAACAAGACCAGGGTGTGGAGGAACTAACGGGTGGCCATAGCAACAGACAAGGTGGGTGGAGACAACTGTTCATAATAAAAGTCCTTAACACTGAACAGAGGGACAGACAAAGAACATAGTCCGTGCTGGAGTACCCTCTAGCGGAGCATGATTGCACTTCCAGCTGGCATTGTTAAAATATTGTTACAATGTAATGTAATTATAACTAAAGCTTTTGATTAAAGTGTACAATAAAATATAATCAAAAGCTTTAGTTATAGTTACATTACATTGTCTTTTTAGGACGCATTTTCAGTTTTTACGAACATCTATTTAAGAACTCACACAGCCCTGATCTCTGTGTAAAATAACCTGGGACATCAAAGTGACATTTTTCATTTAATTTTAAGATAAACTTTGAATAACATGTGCTCAACAATATCACAACATAATGACATTCAACATTGTAGTTGTATAATACATCTGCGATGCTTAAATACACCCATTTCTAATGGGTGAAGCCTTGGCCTGGAAGAGAGGTCATCAGGTGGTCTCCAGCCTTCACTGCATGTTTCGACCCTTAACCACAACACCCTCCAGCTGGCGGATCAGCAGTGACTGGCCAGGGCACTGTCCCTCTCCACCAGACTTCCAGCTTATACCCTCTCTCTTGTGCCAGAGCCAACAGGAGGCTCTCTCTGCCGCTCCTCCCAGCCTACGAACAGCTGCTATCCTCAGATTCCACGCAGATTGAGCTGGGAATCCTCGACAACCGACTTCAGCAGTCATCAGCCATGTTGTCCACCCCTTGTCCTGACAGTCTTGGACAAGTTGCTGATATTTACCCTTTTTCCTCTCTGCAGCTTCCTCACAGCCCTCCTCCCATGGTACAGTCAGCTCCACTAGGATAATCCTCTTTCCCTCCAAAGACCACATAATAATGTCGGGCCTTAGAGTTGTGGATAGTACCGCCTCAAGGAAATGGAGGTCAACCTCCATTTCCCATCCTTGGGCTGACTGCAAGAGATTCTGTCTTGCTTGGCTATTGGCAACATGTCTTTGGCCCTCTTTCACAAAGGCAATGGTACAAACTATAAATGGTAAATTATATATGCTTGGTATAAAGGTCAATCATTTTATGATGCCAAGATTTTAAGGATTAAAATTTCTGGTTAAATCAGGTAAAGATTTTGTCCTAAACATTCAATAAAACCCCTCTTTATGTAAATAAATCACCCATGACTAAAATAAGGTAAGAGCAGTGGAATGTCTGAGCTGACAGTACTGCATTCAGCAGTCGACCTCCTCTCTTTCTGGCAGTCTGGCCCCATGGAGGGAAACAAGGAAACCTGTCACCATTCTGCTCTCAACAACCCAGCAGGGGAGTCCCTAATCAGACTGCAGAACGAAGAATTTGTGGGGGCGATTACAAAGCCTGAGATGTATTCCAATTTCAGCTACATGGGAACAAGAGGGACTGCTCTGTAAGGCTTACTAAAAGCACACAAGGCATTTTTCTTTCCTTTTCTTGGTAAGCCAAGCACACTATATTCTGATGGTTTTGGTAAAATTGAATTGAGGTGAGGGGATTTGTTCTGTACCTGCAAGATACCAAAAGTCTGCTGAAATTAGATTCATTTTATTTTTTAAGGAACAGTCACACATATATTTTGCATATTTTGTTTTGTTTACTCCATGCTTTTTGGCAAAATAGTGCATTTTATGCATAATTCACTGAAAAATATTCATATTATTCAACCAAAAATAACTTTAAGAAATATTTGTAGAATTTGATTTGGTTTCATTAGTAAATAACCAAAGTTTACAATCCCTCAATCCCAACATGTTTATCATATAATTAATTTTAATTTAATTTTAATTTGATGCAGAATCTCTTCGGGATTTTTAATGCACTTAGATGAGACAATAACAGAACAAACACCTTCATAATTAATTAACTGCTTCAAAAACAAATGTGTGCACTTAGGCCTCCAAGTTATTATTTTTCTCTTTAATTAGTTTAAATTAGATGTGAGTGAAAAGCTTGGGATACCCACGTGGGTTTTGTTTAAAATAATTGCGCATTTACTTGTGTTTTATTATTTTAGCTTTGAGACCCTAAACCTCTGACTGTCAGGGGCCTATATCTGAGCGGCACCCAAAAATAAGACATTCATTTAGATAAATCAACAAATAGTTTAGGTAATATAAGTGTACACAGACAGACAGTGCTTGAATGTGTGCCAATGAAAATGTAATAACATACAAGCGATCTATGAAAATCAAAGATGCATACTTAAAAAAAAAATAATAATAATAATCAGCTAATGCTTGTGAGTCCACCCTTAGCCAAACATAGTCATGCTGTGCATGTCAAACTGTTATAATATAAAACCTTAGTCATATTATTAAGATATTCTTTCAGCTTTTTTAAATGCTTGCTTAATGAGCTAAGTATCTACAAAAGAAAGAATAAATAAAAACTTTACTATCGTGTGTATAAATCCATTTTGAGATTGAGTATTGAATGTCCCAGCCTGATTTAAATCTGTACTCCAGTGTATTGTTCCACTCTGTTGAGTTGGAAAAAAGCAATAGCATTTGACAGAGACTGTTTTCTTATCCACTGGAGACAAACTGCAATTAGGCTAAATTCCCAGGACAACCGATACATTAACTTTATCACAATATTATTTAATGCTCAGTGGTCAATACATACAGTAGTCCTGTGGTGCACTTGTGTGTCTCTGTAAGTCATATATTGTATTTTTAATTACATAGTTCAAGTAATAATTTTACTCAATTTGATAGTTATAATTCATTTTTATTTTAAAGAAAGGAAAACAAGGCTAAGGATAAATAAAAAAACTTAATAAAACATTTGTTTTCAATCAAGTAAGGGGCAGATGATTTTGTCACACCCATGGATGTTTTGTAGCCTTTTCATCTCTCATGTGCTCAGTGTGACCCAGGCTGTATGCAAAATCGCTCCCTATACCCTCAAATAGAGCACTATTTGAGAGGACAGCCATTTTAAGTGGTGTCTGAAACCATAGTGGACGTTGTCAATCCAACAGTGCACTGCAAAAAAGAGTTTAAAATTGTTGACTAAACTTATTTAGGGGGAAAAATATCTAATTATTTTTTAAATTGTGTTTGCTGAAAGTGGTGTAGAAATGAAACGCTTTACCTTAATCATAATATACTATCACAGACATGGAGGAGGACATGTCCCTCTAGTCTTTTAGTCTCTCTATATGTCTTTTCACCCTAGCATTTAAGTATTTGACTTTTCAGAGGGTTCATTCTTAAATTATTATGTCTGGCTCCTTCGATCCTGAATATGTGGTAGCGTCCTTGGTCTGTTTTGTTCTGTTTACATTGTTGGCGTTGCTGTTTTTTGTCAAATGGAGCTTTCACTGTCATGAAATAAAAGACCAAGGCAAATAAAACAGAAATAGTCTAAACCTTAAAAGCAGAAAATGATTATCTAGATGTCAAAACAACTCTTATTCTGCTGTCATCTTCAGAGGAAAGTTTGTGCTCTTGATTGCTTTGGCAATTTGCAGAGCTTCAGTGAGCGGAATAGACATTTTATAACGGATCAAAAATGCATTGAACAGGAAGCACCACAAGAGAAGAAGTTCGAAAACGTCTTTGATTTTATTAAGCAAGAAAATATCTCTCATCCCAAAAGGATTTCAAATGACCATCAGATCTGTAACCTTTTCAAAGATGAATCACTTTGAAAACTGATATTTAAATAAAAAGTGAACACATTGTTGCTTCTGATACTGGTGAAGAGAAAGTGAAGTTAAAATGTAAAAAATGTGAAGTTACAGTAAAAGTGTGAGAAACTAGATTAAAGTGTGGCATTCCTTGTTTATGTGGCATTAAAATAAAGAACCTGAGCCGTTCTTTAATCATGTACTGTAACTTAGAGTTTAGACACTGATACATGCAGCCACAGATTGGCACCAAAAATAGCTGACCCCAAATAATAGCTTTAGACCAAGCTGCCTCTTGGGATTGAATTATGACTCTTTATGCCATTTATGCTAGGAATTTCATTTTGTACAGCCATAGGCCACTTCGTAATTGAGTTTTTTTTATCACTTTTTTTATTTCTGAAATTATTTTTAAACTAAATGTTACATTTACAGAATCATATACATCAATCAGATTATTCAAAAGATTATAATTCAAGACTTTTTTCTGTAAATGTAAACACATGATTTGTTATTGTGTTAATTAATAGCTGCTGAGTAAGATTATGGTAATATTGAAAATTATTTTAAACTAGTGCAGTTGCTTTGATTTTATTCCACACATGCATTCCACACAGATTTTTAGAGTATCATGTTTCTTTAGTCTGAAAGAGAGAGAGAGAGAGAGAGAGAGAGAGAGAGAGAGAGAGAGAGAAGAAAAATGTGATCGCTTGCATATAAGAATCATTTAGGTATACTTTCAATTTTATAGAGGTTTATGCTCTGTTTAATTGTTACCATACATCTTGCATATTGAGTCTTTTATTTCAAACCTTGATGAATTGATTTACAATAAAAGTGTACAACTTAACTGCAGTGCTTCCTTTGTTTCAGTTGAGCACCTTTTCAAAAGAGATAAAACAGTATTATGTAACTCTGAAACTGTTGTCATCGGTGAGCCTTGTAGTATGTCTGAATAGAAGTAATGAGAAAAGACCTTATTTTATCACATGAAATTATGTAGATGATTTTTTTAATTCTGAATTTGAAAATTATTGGTGGAAAATAATTGTAACACACACACACATATACACTATCAAATAGGCCTTCAAGGCTGTCATACCTCTAGTTGAGTGAGCTCTGACTCCCATCAGCGAGGGGAGACCAGATAACTCAAAAACATGGAGATGGTCTCCACAGTCCAACTGCTCAGAGTCTGCTATGATGCAGATAATCCCCTCCGAGGAGGACCAAAGCACACCAGAAACTGGTCCGACTTCCTCCAGAGAGCAGATCTACGCATGCAGGTATCCAGTGCTCTCACTGGACATAAAAAGCATAGCTTTTCCTGGTCTACCTCCCCGCAGGGAGGTGCAAAATCTGAAGTACTACTGGCTGTGGTGGTACTGAAGGAACCTCAGGGACATAACCAGCTTGCGGGTAAAGGAAGACTTCGGCCAAACCTGGCACAAAGTCCGCACATTAAAAGGCCACAGACAAGGCCTGAAGGCCCCATACTCTCTTTAAGGAACCAGTGCTAATAAGACCGCAGTCTTAAAGGTACGGAGACGGTCAGAGACTTGCTCCAGCGGTTCAAAAGGGGCTCGAGAGAGGCCCTGAGTACCAATGCCAGATCCCAAGTTGGAACTCAGGAGCAAATAGGAGACCTTAGCCTCAGTGCACCATGAAGAAACAAACCACTAACGGATCTCTTCAGACTGAACGACCATCAATAAGGAAGTGAAAGGCCGATATTGCCGCCACATACACCTTAAGTGTGGAGGGAGCTAATCCTGTGGATAGTCTAGTCTGCAGGAACTCCAGAACTGCGCTAATCGGACAGTTAACTGGGTCCTAGCCATGACTATTGCACCAAGAAGTGAAGAGTCTCCACTTTTTTGGTCCTCGGTTGACAAACCAGTAGCTACAAGGTGTGCCCCCTCAGAGGCCACACCACCAATGGTAAGCTGACCGCATCTTGGCGGACTCTTTCCAGAACTCCTTATATCAGAGATACCGCAGGAAAAAAAAAATGCGTAAAGATGGAGCCTCGGCCATGTCTGTCATAGCATCTAGACCCAAAAGAGATGGGTGAACTAGAGAGGACCAGAGGGGACACTCTCTTGAGTCGCAAACAAGCCCATCTCGGCTTTGTAGAAGATTGTCCAGATTTGCTGCACGACATCTGGATGCAATCTCCTCTCCCCGGGCCCCTATCTCGACAGGATATCTACTTTCATATTTAGTACCCTGGGACATAGACTGCTTCATCGAGAGAAATCTGCTCTGGGAGCAAATCAGAATCTGGCGCGCCAGCTCGTTCAAGGAACGCGAACACAGACCTCGTGGTGGTTGACCACAGGCCAAGCAGCTACTCATGACCACCCTAACTGGTGAGGGACGTGTCGATCGTCCATGTGGTGCGTCCCTCAAGACCAGGCCCGATTTAGGATCTTAAGGTTCCTCCATATAACCAAGACTCGCACACACCGTCTGGAGATCTTGATCATATGAGGGGAATTCTCCTTGAAGAAAACCCTTGTCTCTGATCACTGCAAAGGTTTAGTGTACAGCACGCCTAGCGGAACCACGCTAGAAGCTGCTGCCATCCAACCCGTCAGCTTTTAAGAGAACTTAAAGTCAGTGAATGGCTTTCCCACTCTTCTGACTATCGTGAAAGCCAAGTCAACTCGAGAGAGAGACAATCGTGCCCGCTCCGCGACCGAATTCCAGATCACAGCCAGGATAAGTGGTTCTCTGAACTGGAGAAATCACACTTCTCATGGCATATTGGTCCCAAATGTTCAAGTGAGTGAGGACAGCATCTCCATGCTTGTAAGGCATCCTTAATGAGTCTGTACGTGAAGCACACGTAACAAATCTATCATGACAAATCAGTTTGGAACACGACCTCAGTATAAGCATACTGACCGGGGAAACTACGCACCCCAGCTTCACTGAGACGCGACCCTGCTGCAGGTGGTTGATCTCAGCCAGTTTTCAAGGAGCTGAAAGCGTGGTCACAGCTCTGCAGTTTTGCTTACAATGTGCACCTTACTCAGCAGGTCTTTCTGCATATCTGGCACATCAGAAGTATGCAGCATATGACCCACTACCAACATGCCGTCAGTAACGACTTGGTGCAACGGCTGAGTCTTCAACACGTAGCCACACCAGGTGATAGAGAGCTTGAAAGCATCTATTCAACCCACTGTAATGCTACTGAGATTAGCTGAGCTTTTTTTTACCCCTGCTCTGCCTCGGCGGCAGTGTAGACTTAACCACCAGAAACGTTGGTGAAGGCTACTTCCCTCAAGAAGAAACCTCTAGGGAGCAGGGTCAGCGAGCTCTCTTTTATTCCAGAGAGCAGCCACCACATGCTCCAAGTAAACAAGTACTGCCCTGCAATGGCGGGGATCGAACTCGGGTCTCCCACACAGAGTTTTTTTTTATTTTTATTTTTTTTAGCGTTGCTTCTGTACCCAGAACAGCGTATTTTAAAGAGTAGCAGCTGTTCCAACCCCGCTGGCTCGTCACAAGGGGTTTGAACAGACCGCTGATGCAACCCCCTTCGGGTGAAGCTACTGCCGTTAGATCAATCAGTTGAGAAAGAGAATACTGTCTCAATCACCTTCACCAGATCTATCTGTGAGCCCCACAAATACATGCACCGCTCCCCCTCAGCGACAGCAGGACTACAAACCCGGAACATGCAGATAAAGGCTCCTCCTCTCGAGAAGAAACCTCTTTCTAGAAGGATCAGCTCCCGAAAGAGCAGCTTTCACCACGTGTTCTGAGCAGTGAAAGCATTGCCTGCACTAGCTGGCATCGAACCCCGATCTCCTGCATGGGAGGCAAAAGTTCTACCACTGCCCCACCAAGGCAACCTTATGAGCCCTGACAGTTGTGACCAGGGAGACTGAAGAAGCGGCTTACAATTTACACTAACTACATCCAACTCCTTGGAGGAGGATGAAAGTTGTGTTGACTGCTCTCCCAGGGGAGAAGTAACCGTTATCAGCGGTGCCTCATTACCCAGAGAGATGCTTCTAGATCTGTCTGGTTGGGCATGAGAAAGGGGATCACCCGTCTCAATTACTTCCATAAGATCAATTTGCAAACCCCACAAGTGCTACTGCCGCTCTGCCTCGGCGATAGCGGGTCAGCACCACGGAGCACCCTTTTTTTTCAACATCTACCTCCTCGAAGGAAGATGAGTAAAGATCAAGTCAATTCCTCCGGGGAAAAGTAGCCGGTATCAGCGGCGCTTCATGCCCCGGAGAGATGTCTCCCGATCTGCCAGGCTGGGAAGAAGAAAGGGGATCACCCGTCTCCATTCCGTCCAGTAGATCAATTTGCGAGCCCCATGAATGCAGATGGCGCTCCGCCTCGGCAGGCAGCGGGACCAGCACCACAGGGCTGCATACAATGCTGGCGACTCCCTCGAGAGCAGCTGCATGGTTTTTTTTTCCCAAACACACAACACAAACTGATGCGTGTCTTTGGGCGTGAGGAAACAGCCAAATGGTGTAACACATTTCACGAAATTCTTTCCAGACATGTTCTTTCTAAATTTTAAACTAACTAGTGTCTGAATCGAAAAGCACACTGACAGTCAAATAGAGAGCATTGCTGAATGAATGAGGCTGGCGTGCACTGCTGGCGTGCACTGCTTTGCAAGTGCTCTTATACTTCGGTTGAAGGTTTGCATAGCAGTTTCAGAGCGTGGTCACGCTGGAGACGTTCCCATAGCGTTTTCGGATGTAGTTTGAGTTCCTGAAAAGGAACCGATTTGAAGCGTTGTTTCCAGAAGAGGGCATCAATAAACAGCCATTAAAAACAACATAACTGAGAGTGAGAGAAACAAGCAAAACGAAATTGCAATGTTACAGAGCTCGCACCATGTTACTGAACGAATCAGTAAAAATACTTATTGGACGCAGACAAATACAATTAAAAAACAACAACATGACATTCACAAAAGAGTCTGGAGTAATACATGTCTTTATGTCAATTTTATGTCAAAATTAAAGTAACTCTCAGGGTCCTCAGCAGCTCAAATGTTGGGAGAAAATGAAGGACATAAAAACTGCTAAGGGCGGAAACTAGCAATACAGGGCTGTCAATCAACCCCTATGCCCCGGCCCTCCAAAATGTGACATCACACTGTGGTGAGTCAAAACGGCAGACCTAGTGAGACTGACTTGGTTTAAAGCGGATTAAAAAAAGAGGAGTGGGTGGACTTTTATTTATTGTGGGGTGCTTGTATTCACACACTACCAACACACATGTATGTCCAAAAACCATGTTAAAGTTTAAGTCATTCCTTTAACATGCAAAGGTTATGAGATGTGAAGGCCACAGTAAAGTGCTGTTTTGAAGAGCATTTGTGGCTCAGGACTATTGAGCCACTTGTCAATTGCTGTAGTCACCCCATGAGTGAGTTTTCACACTCAGTAGAGCAGCAACTCTCCTCTGACAAATCAAGACCCATTCAACTGGAAATAGCATTACCTACTGTGTGCTAAAAGTGCAAGGTCTACAAGAACATGAAGGTCCAAAATGACTTCATCCACTTGATGAACTGTTGAACTTACAACCTTAAACTATATCAAGCAAAATGCTTAGAAAACAGTTGAAAGATGTTTGCGTATACCAACATGAACAACATATTGTTTCAAAAGTCAAACTTTTGGGGTTGGTAAGAAATATATATATTTTTTTTATCTGGGTATTTTATTAGCTCAAATGATAGGGAGATACAAGTACTTATTAAATATATTATTAGCAACCAGCAAGAAACATGAAAAATGGCTCCAAGCTGAATCTCCAACAAGGACTGAATGTCTGGACATTAATCAATGTTCAAAATATGGAGAGAATCCCTTTTGCATTAAAACTACAGGTGGACACATACCTTCAATAATGGGATAAATGGGTTGTGTTTATGTCTTTATTTTTTGTAATTTGATTTTTAAATGCTTTTGTTAATATGACCTTCACCAGTTCATTCCTGAACGACATATGATGCATCTGATGAGATATATGGACATGTTGCCATGCCATTAAATGAAAGAAGTGATGTAGGTGCCTGAGTGAATGTCCATAAATTTCCATCACTACTGTTAACTACAGTAGCAAATTGAGTAAATTTGAATGAAAGTAACTAATGTCAATCACTTTGAGAATGGGGCTGCTACTTAGAGAATTATGTTGTTCTTTAGGTTTTTCATGGCTGTTGTTAGTGCACAAATCCAATAACACAATGCAAATATGGTAAATGTACTATGCACATAAATTCCGTAAATATGGAGAATATCAAAATATTTGTGAATATCTGTTGATCCATGTTATCCAGCATGATTTGCACATTTTAAAGAGCATCTTGTACTTCGTTTGAAGTAAAACATCTATTTGAGATATTGACCAATGTGAAAAATTTAAATTTGACACAGGGCAGAAATTTAAATATTATTCATTTTAATCTCATAAATATGTGATTTTGAATAAATTTGACTTTTTTACTCCTTTATTTTCAGATTTAAATGTATAAGATTTTAATTTTTCAATCTACTGTAGTCTCAGATATTAGATAACAATATTTAGACCTACTTATTTTCAGCATATGGTTATGAATAAACATTTATATCTGTCTACTCGGCTAGTTGATAAACAATATAAACACACACAAGGAGCTAAATGCGTAGCATTTTAATAAAACT
>JAUMHP010000041.1:6402172-6417734 GCA_032361065.1 Enteromius trimaculatus
AAGTCACTTTTATTTATGTAGCACTTTTAACAATACAGATTGTAGCAAAGCACTGAACATTATCAAGTAGGAGAACATGTGATGGTAATGCATAATGATAAGAATTAAACTATTTATTTATCAAATGCAGAGACAGTCTCTGTAGTCAGACTGCCACAATGAATGCGAGCGTGAAATGTGCGGGTTCAAAACAGTGTTTATTGATATTCAGGGCCGAGGCACCGGCAGACAGACACAGCGTAGGCAAAGACAATAGAGTAAACATAAACAAAGCAATGGTCAAATACTGGTAATCAGAGTCCAAGGGATGAGGCAGAGAGAATGTCCAGGGACAGGCAAAGATCAGCAGCAAATACATCCAAATGACTAAACACACTAGAAACAAAGACAAGAATAAAATCCAGGAACCAGGTTGACGATGTAATGAACCGTGAAGACACACAAACACATCCAGGGATTTATACACACAAAACTAAGTCAATGGAAGGAGACTTGCAATGAAACACCATGACAACAAATGAGTGGGCGGAGACATGAGTACTGAATGAGAGATCATGAATGAAAACAGACACAAACACGCACACAGTTTGTGAAGAGCTGGAGTGCCATCCAGAACTGTGCTGGCACATCCACCTGATCGTGACAAAGACAATGATAGTCACTAGAAATCAGGTGTCCCCATATGTATTCATGAGATCTTATAACACAGGTTTGTATAATGCGTTTTGCATTAATTATAATACCTTAAGAATACCCTTATAGTGCATTACAAAAACAAGCTTCATAGAAACTTTTCTTATTATAATCAATGTTGAAAACAGGTGTGCTGGAGGAGTAGCATAAGTAAAATGGCAAGATATGAGACTAATGCATTATAACTTTGAAAAATATAATCCACTGTAACTTAAAGGGATGGTTCACCCAAAAATAAAAGGCATGTACTGAAATGTGACACTGAAAACTGTATACTGTATACTGTACAAGTTAATAGTAAATGCTAGAGGAAAAATCTGTTATATGGTTAATGGTAAGTTATTTTGTCATACGCTTGCCGCCAAGATGCAAAATGTGACATTCAGTTTAAACTCAACAAGAAAAACCCATAGAACCTCTTCATAAAATAAACTAATCTAATGTATTAAATATATGAATAGATATATTGCTGATTCATGACATGTACAATAGTGATTAAGATATTTGTAGTTTGAGAAAAAAAAAAAAGCAATTTGATTGACTTAGACCTGCAATGAATCTTTGTCCACAGAAGTGTAGAGAGCTCAGCAGATTTCTGCAGAATTGCAGTAGCTCATTTATAAAAATCTACCTCCCTCAACCTCAATCTCCTTTATTAAATATTGTGGCTAATTTGATTATGCTTTCACTATAAACCTGCTGGACACTTCACTCTGGTTGACATATTTTTACCATATCTAAATCGCTTTGCACAAAATCTCCAGAGACAAAAATTTAGCAGGTTCTGCCAAAGCCTTGATCAAGGTAGCATGACAACTGCACCACAGACAGGAAATATAATATGCAGGTGTCTAATGTGCATATCATATTGTTTGGAGAAGTCATGCATGTTTTTTAAGCATTATTTTTATTTATTTTTTACTTCATTAGAATTCTCTAATACATACTGTTACAGATGTCTTGTGTTTCTGAAGGCATAGTAAAAAGAAACATGTCATTTAGTGTCTCTCTGAGGCACAGCCTAAAATTAAACATAACAGCATCTCAAAATTTATTCTGCTAGCCTGAAAGCAAAATACCACCTGAGTGTGTTCGCTCTTTAGATGCTGACAGTACTGAGAATGATCAAAAACAAAAGCACTTTTTTTTCTTTCTCTTATGTTCCACTTGGGAAGTCAACACAGTTTCCAGTCCTGTTTGGTCAGATCGAGCCGCAATTTTACAATGCGAAGAACAACAGAGAGTCGTTTACACTCTTAGTAAAGTAACTGAAACCATAATCATTTGTTACAATATTTAATAAATGAGAATGAGGTTGGGGGAGTCAGTCTTTATGAATGATGGGCTCTCTGCAGAAATTTGCTGAGCTTTCTGCATGCCTGTGGATGCAGGTTTCACGGCAAGCCTGCTTTACTCCAAATGTAGTGTTTCTCTATATCTTCATATATCCAATATGTTATTGTACATACAGAATGTGTATGTTATTTTACACACAGTACATGCCTTTTATTTCTCAGAATGCATTTGTGTGTGCTCTAAACACATACTCAAAATGTCAGATTGTTCATCACACTAAGTTCGGCATTGTATTTTTCACTGCATGAGAATGTGATGTTAGCACCATGGCTAGCTGGGCATAGCAACAGTAATGAGGGCGGATCTTTTATGAAGGGCAAAGTGTTATCCTTAAGTCTAGCAAATAACTCAACATAACTTCTTTACTTAATATAAATAAGAAACAAATTAGTAGTTTATTGAGGGAAAGCGTGTAGTTAATAATGAATGTCTTCTCTAATCTAAAGTGTTACCACACAAGCACCAGTGGGACAATATTTTCCTGCACCACTTCACAGAAAATGATTGGAAAGCAAATATTAATGCAATATTCTACCTGAAATTTACAACTAACTAATTCACTAAATCACTTACTAATAATAAGCAGCAAATTAGGAATTCACTAAAAGAATTCAAAAAAAGCTGTAGCAGATAGTAAAGAACTGTTCTCTTTTCTAAAGTGTTACACCACCCCTCTCAAAACGGACTGAAATTTCAGTCCGTTTGGGCATTTTTATTACAAATAAGGTGTTTATATTGAAAATTCAAACTGGACTTGTAAACACACATACTGTAACTGTAGTTATGCTAGGTAATGTATTAGCGATTATTCGTAGGACCTTATTGTGAAGTGTAACCGGAATCTTTAAATGGGCATTGAAAACTCTGGAAAAGTGTTAATGAGAGTACTGAACATGAGTCTTTTTCTCTCTCTGTCATGGTCACTCCTCCATCACACCTCCTCCTATATTCACAATCACATGGCATCACAAACAGCCCAAAGCCTGCATCATCATTCTCACCTGCTGCTGTTCTCCAAGGACAGCTGGTCTTTGTTCTTCCTCCCAGCACTGGCAGGTCTCCCCTCCTCCGGTCTTTCACTCTCCACGTACACACTGACAGCCTATTCATTCCACACCTCATACCGTGACACTGACACCGAGCACAAGGATGGGATTTCAAAAAGACCCTCTTTTGAACGAAAGAGAGAATCATTTAATCCAATCCCCGAAGAGCAGAAAATTGTGTTTATTTTGATTCTGGCTTTCTTTCTCTCTCTCTGTGCAGTCTGATTTGATAACTCCATGACAGGATCCCTCCCAACCATTGACTTATTAGAGCAGAGGGATGCTGGGAAGGAGGAGCAGCGATACACTGTGACAGTCACGGAGGAGAGCAGCCTGTGAAATGCAACTTATACCTGTATGAGAACTGTCCACCCCTGATTCAGTACAATGACTCCGGTTCAGACGCCTGAGTGACTTGTATTTGAAAGAATCAGCCTACCCAAATGTATTCTTGTATCTGGTTTTGAGAAGGAGTTCATGGCTATTTTTTCCTCAGTGGTATGTGGCCTGAGAAACCAATTTCCGAGGAGTAAATCCGCTAGATATATCTTCCTTGAATGCCAAAGGAAAAGGGAGGAGGAAATAAAACAAAAGAGAGACAGCATGTGCGCTTTTGGTCATGGCAGAGATTTCAATTTCATTGATTTGCCGGTGAGGTACGAACAGTGTAGCTGTAAAGTGCAATAGGCTACTCGTTCTGCTAAAACCAGATCAAACAGAGATTGCACAGTGAATCTCTCAATTAAAAAAGTGTCTACAAAAAGGAGTACCCCAGAGTCATCCGTGGGCTGACAGACAGGTCTTTTGCTTCCACACTTTTAGAAGCAAGCTAAAATGGCGTGGTTGCTGTGTTTTTATGTCATGTTTGCTTTGTTACCGGTTAGGTTTAGAGTAAGATTTAGTGTAGGTAGTGTGTAGTTTCACTTGATAGAACATTTTAGCATTACCAGACTTTCATTTCTGAACTGTGACAATACATAGAATAATGTATGAATGGGATAAAGTGGTGTCAGATTAATTTAAATCTGTGTTGTGAAGCGTGCAAGCAACATAAAATTTTGTCAAACAGCATTTCCAGATTCATGTTACGTTCATTTGGTTCAGATACTACTGGACATTACACTTTGAAAGTCACAAAAGTTGCCACATGCATGTTTTTTTGAATTTGCATGTGTTGCATATTTAGATATGAATCTATTTAAGTAAACTAAGCTTATTATGTTATAGTTTAGTGCTCATTTAGCATAAATTGTTTATGTTGTAGAATATGGGGGACACAAATGGACTGTGCCTAAATGTGCATCATAATAATAATTTGCACATGGTTGCTATTTTGATGACAATGTAATGTGTATACAGGCACATACTGTATTTTAATTGTCACTTTAGTAAATATTATGCCAATTATTCATTCATACTGTATGCAGTCTACACCCTGTTTGTACTGAGATATCAATAAAGAACCAGGGGGTTGGTATTGTACTGAAATCTAAATTTGGGTTCGGATACAGTCCTAGGGACTAAAGTATACAGTACTTAAGAAACACTTATATAAATGAAAAGCGGATATCTGCAACCACTGCAGGGGGCTTAACAAGTCATATGATGTCATGCTGGGGGAAATGCTGTCCACCCAGATCACTCCACCTAGACTCAGATTTCCCCCTAGTGGCTACATCGATACCTGCAGACGTCTTTATGAAGGAAGACTGCTGCGGCATTGTTAGAGAGACATTTCAGTAGATCCAACACTGTGTAGTCATTTAGCAACATTTGTTTCGGAATTTGTCCCCAATATACTGTGTCCAGGTATTGTATAGTATAAAATGTCTCAGATGGCAAGGCCAAATGATTATATGCAAATATTTCTCTCATTATATCACCACGCCATCTGTGTTGTAGGTGGTTTTTCAGCTTTGGCAAAAAATGCCTTTCCAGCCACCCGAAGACAACATGCTACTGTCTGCTGAGTCAGTTCTAATAGATCTAACAGTCTTCTCCTTATTAAATATTTACAGTAAGCGTATCATAGCAGGACATACACTCTTGAACCTTAGCTTCAGAAAAAAAGATCAATTTGAGTGTCATACTGTATCTGTCAGTAAATATGGATGTCAATCTCGAACAGCATCGGTGTGAATGTAAATTATGTAAGGCACGATGTGTTGTGTTGACAAGATAGAAAATGGAACAAAACAATGAAATAAAACACATTCTATATTCCACACCAAATATACTGCAAGTTGAAACTGCTTTGCCCAGTGAAGGAAACAGAAGGTGAGTTGGCGAACTTTAGCTTACCACTGAAAACAAGGAGAAGCGAGAAATGGAAGCAAGAGCTCTCACTGCTTTCACTGCCAATGCAGCTGTTGAGGTATTCTGTCAGTGACACATAAAGCCCTGACTTCCCACACAAAGCTCTGCAGCTGTGAACCTTTCCAACACACTGTCACAGGGATTTATTCATATCTTTATTTGTTTTAGATGTTCACAGTAACAACAGCTAGGTCAAAATATTTGTGACAATAGCAGAAGTGTGAAAATGAACACAAAGTTTTGATCCCAATTAACTAATTATGCAACCGTTACATTTCATGCTCCAAAATCTGTATTGCATAACTCAGGGAAAAAACTCAGGTTAGCTGGGATGACTTGGAGCGTGGCCTCTAATTTCCTCTGCTTTAGTCTCCATGGTAATGTCTCTTTCTCATAGTGCATTCTGATCCTGCAGCAGCCAGTGATAGATGACTAATTTGTCCTGGTCGCTTTGAAACTCTGGAGCAGTATATCATATTAAAATTTCTCTGGAACAAAATTAGGTTCCTTGGATACAGAGTTAGGAATTACTTATGATTTGATTTCCCCCCTCTCAGGAAACACTGGAACACAGAATTATCCACAACACACAAGGGACTCTCCAATATCCACTGACTATCCAGTGGTTCTGGCTTGGCAATAACCTTGTGATAAGAGAATAAGTCATCCAGTCAATAGCTTCTAGAGTTTTGTTGGTTGGACCAACAAGATCTGTTCATAAAGGCTCAAACAAATCATCAAAATTACAAAATTATCTCATGGCAAGGGGAGAAGAAGCTAGATGTTTTGCAAACAAGCAAGTTATTTGGATGCTGCACAGAATTGTTTTTTCTAGATTAGCCAAAGTTCACCACAAGCAGCTTTAAATTATGAACTTGGAGACTAAATGTGAAGCTCAGACATTCAGGAGAGAGTTCTTCCGCATTGAAAGGAGCCAGTTGAAGTTCTTCAGGCATCTGCTTAAGATGCCTCCAGGACATCTTCCAATAGAGACATTTCATGTCCAACCAGAAAAGAGCCCCAGGGACAGACTCAGGAAACACTACAGGGGTAATATCTCACGATTGGTCTGGGAATGCCTTGGGATACCCTAGGATAAGCTTGAGGAAGTGGTGAGGGGAAACGATGTATGGGTTTCCTTACTTAGCCTGCTGCTACCGCAACCTGATCCTGGATAAGGGGCGGAAAATGGATGAATGGATGGATGGATGGATGTATTGATGTATACTAGCCTGGCCAAGTCTGCTGTAGGATTCTGTAGACAAGTATTTATATTCTAATTTATATTCTAAGAATTCAGGTTTTTTTTGTTGTTTTGTTGTTTCACAAGATCCTGTGTAAGAAAATCAATTTTAGTGAATGTAGATACAGTGTAGATATGTAGATACAGTGCCCTATCTGCAATCTGACATTTCACATGACTACTGAACTTCTGCAATAGAACAGAACTGGAAAAAAAGTTCACTTATTTGCTGAATAATAAAAAATAAATAAAAAAAATGTTTTATATTATATATTTGCAGAAATACCAGGCAGATGGAGGAATTCTTGAACAGCATGACAGAGAAAAGTTCACTAATAGCAAAATTCAAATCAAGCTCACAAACAGCTATTACCAAAAAACTTAAAATTATATTATATTAAAAAGAATCTGCAACATCTGCAAAATCTGATCCTATACCATTCATTTATGATACTTGAGAGGCCATAAGAGAGAGCCATTTCTGAGCTGTCATGTTTCATTTATGTGCTGTTCTGACAGGCTTTCAGATGCTGATGGATGTCTCAATCAACCAGCTTTCACTCAAAAATATCAAAACTTGAGTTTTTCTTCGTGGGTGATGCTTACTAAATGTATACACTGAGCGTCACATTGTGACCTTTAGATTCAGGAACAGCATTTCACGTCACTGCCAGAGGCCATCAACTAAGTCTGGAAATGCCTCATCAGTTCCATAAAAACGACACTCTGGTTTTAAATGGTTTAAAATGTAAAACTGACAGAGCAGGTCAAGAAAGAAAAAGACAATGCCAATAGAAGTGGGCGACATGGCATCTCATAGAAAAACCAATTAAACTAAAGTAAGTGCAAAAACAAATTTAGCTCCAGCTGAGGCTGGTAATGAGGTCTGAAGAAGACTTTTTTTCTTCTTCTTTTTTGGGGGAGTGAAATTGGATATAAAACAACTTATCGATTTTCTAGCACCTTAAATGCCCCCTCTGGAATGGACCATATTCCTCGCATCCCTTTCCTTCTCATATGTCACATTAAAACACAACCAAACAGCTGAAAGAATCTCTTTTTTGCAGGCTGCCCACTTCAACCAATGCCTTGACCTATGAATAATTGATTACATAAAGAGTGGGTAATGAAGGGCCACGGATAACTTCAATTAGGACCATGGCCCAGTGTCCTCGGAGCATGACAGTAATACTCCAGTGTGGAGGGATATCTCCATTGGGCACCATGCGTAGCCTCTCGAGACCTGCTGGGTTTGATACACAAGACCTTTGTCTCAGTCTTGAAATCCCTCTGAGTTATAACTCAAACTGAGGACTCATCTCAGGGCCACAGAGTACAGCAATTAAGCCCCATTAGTAACACAGCGGCTTGAATGTAGGCCAATGATTCTGCTGCAGTCAGAGGATATATGTTTCTATTTCTTTGAATCATATGGGCTCAAACAGTGTTGGCTTTAAAAATGAATAAGGTATAACAGCACAAAGAAGGCTGGGAAAATTAACTCTTTTTTGATAAGATGTGCATATGAGCTTAACCCTTTGGTCAAAAAATTTTAGAACAATTACAGTGTTTATAAGAAGGGTGAATCATCAGCAAATTTTGTGCTGACTCTTAAGCTAAAGATTTTTTACACTTTTTTTGAAGGTATCCATGTTATGTTATATGTACTTACTATTATGATAACACTATATTATAGTAACAATAGATTATGTTAGGCATTGAGACAAACCCTCATACTAACTGTAAAGTAATGCTGCATTCCACGCAACCCTGTAATCCGTGTTTTTCAAACCTTCTAGCCAGTGCCCATGAACGGCAGTCAAACCCATGACTTCCCACCTGTGAACTCGTACTGGATCGATGTACTCCCAGTTCAGAGTTCTGATGTCACATAGCCCGGGAAAAAGCAATGGCAGCCTCTAAGGATGCAGTGTTTATGCAAGTGGTCCACTAAAATAATAGGTATAACAGCTTCTCATGCGCCATTTTTTCTCCTCTGTTTCCCTTGAACAAACAGGGAAAGCACCTCTGAAATTTTTGTAAATGAGCATAAGCCCCATACAGTCCGCCATGCAGGTTTGTTTACCTCTAGCTACCACAATTCCTTGTGCTCAGGGAATTTGGCGTGATTTGCCTGGAGAGTCGTGACGTACTGGCTAAAAAACCTGCTCTAATTTCTTAAAAAGTGACATAAAAATAAATAAATGCATAAGGATTTATAAAAAAAAAAAAAAAAACACCATAAGGAAGAGTAAATGTGTTTGTTTCTTTGTTTGTTTAACTTTTAGCAAAGTAACATTATTTGCAGTATGAAAAAAGTATTGTTTAGGTTTTTGCTATACTGTTTTTTTTTATTGCATGTGTGCATTGATATCACACACACACACAGAGAGTATGATTGTTTTGTTTTAACACCACTGCATCTTAATCTGCTGTAATATCCATACATTTCATCTTACAAACATTATTTATACAACTAAAAATGTCCAGTGCAAAGTTAACTTCTCCACTTAAAAGATGATTAATGAATAGAAATAGATGACAACATTACAGACACATCATATCAAAACATAAAATATGGATATCAGTGGAGCTCCGAGGCACATTTGATTCAGATACTGTAGTGCTGCTTTGATCTGTGAAATCACACTGTTTTGTAAATGGCAGGCTTTTGTGGTTAAGTAACTGTGCAAGATAACATTGCGAATTCAATTTTTATTTAATCAATTATGCAGCTTTAATGCTGTCTTCTGGTTTCCCACTGTCACTTTCAGAATGACCTTGACCACAACAGTGAGATGCCACAATCATAACACAGATTTTGAAATTGCAAAAATACTTCTATACTACTACTAATTCCTTTTTGGAAGAGCTACTGTATCCCTTTAAGACATCTACAAAATGCCTGTGTTCACTGAATATACTGTGAATTCCTCCCCTAAAGCTATCTCCATGTTCTTCCAGTATTAAGCCCATGCAGCTGTATAAATACATACATTATGTCACAGTCCGCCACTGCTTAATTCAGTAGATTGTGCTGCAAAACTTTAAATGCCGTAACCGCCATCTCATCTAAATCCCTGTTCTTTTCTTCCAGCTTCTTGAACCCATTTTCCTCCTCTGTTTGACCAGTCTCTGGAGATCTCAGCAGTTGATTAGTCTCTTCTGTGTCTCGTGTTTATCTCTGATTGGAATCCAGAAATTCCTGCCTGGGGTGTCAGATTTAGCTCAGTCTTGTTCAGTAGAATAGATGAAACTTTTATTTTCAAACAAAACTTCTCTTCCCCATATAAATCTGCTGCCGCTCTTTGTGAATCTATTCTTAATCATTGTGCATTGTTCAATTTTACTACCCTTTCGTTATATTCTGGGACAAAAACGTCAACTAAACTAAAAGGATGTAAAAATGTATCATATACATATTGTTTTCACATTTATTTACATAAATATGTTAATCAACTTCAGTCCTGACCAAAACTAACAAATGTTAAAAAAAAAAAAATCTGGATTTTTGACTCTTTAATTGCTAATTTTAGAAAACACATAAAATGACTTATTTTCAATATAAAATGTAATTGTGGACTAGATTTCTCTTACCTTTATCACAGTCTTGGACAAAGATTTACATGTTTCATATTTACATTTTTTCTCCATCATTTACTGTTCATGGCTGTTTTTGCCCAATTTACTTCCATTATAACCACATTTTTTAAATACACCGTCATGACACCATATAATCATGCATTCTTGATTGTTTGTGGTTTTCCCTGTCGAGAAGAAATAAAATGTATAATTTTTACTGTTGATCATCATTTGGCACCATTAACCGTTTATATATTTCTGTGCAAAAAAAAAAGTTTAGTTTCTATGGGGTTATATGGAGTATAACAGCATTTTATAGTGTGTGTGAGTGTGTGAGAGTGTGAGAGAGTTCCAGATATGTCTGGAAAAATCTAAATAAGCGCCTCATCACTCAGAGCTACATGGAGTAAACAAATACATAGTAAGTGTTTTTATGCTCCTGCTGCCTTTTGACGGTGAATCCAGATTAAACAAAAACAAGGAAAGTGGATTTAAACTCTTGCATGCCCTCCTGCAGGTCATTTGACTGTCAGAAGAGCAGCAAGCAACATGAGAAAGGGCTTGACTTGTACGGAAGTTTTAGAAATGATTTTGCTGCCTGACCTCTCCAGCAAGCTGCAGGATGTATTGTCTTCTCCCTCTGACACCACAGACTCAGGAGATTCAGATCCTGATTTTGTTGTGGCAGCTTCTAGTTTCCACTGAAGGTGAGGATGATTCAGAAGATCCTGGATCTAGTTGGATTGAGATAAACAGCGAAGTGTGGTTTTCCACCAATGTGGAGACAACTTTCTTTCATCAGTCTGCCAGAGGCGTGACTCCAGGTCCAATGCTTTATGCCAACGCAGAGGTCCAGAATGTGGATTCTGATGATTCTGATGATTGACCTCATTGTCAGCATGACCAACCTCCGTGGGCACTGCACAATGAGAACCTGGCAGTGTGGGTTTGCAGCTTATTTCAATGTCGTTCAGTAGTTTGGTCGGTCATGTCTTTATGCATTTAATTGCATATTGTTTGTTTAAATACATATTGCTTATAAATAGATCCTTGCCTTAACAGCTCTCTGGAACAAACAATAAATACTATAAAAATACATTTTGTGAGAGACTTAACTATTTTTATCCTGTTTTATTAGATATACACCATAAGAGAGTAAAAATATCCCTTTTTTCATGAACTATTAATGATGAATAAATAAAGGCCAATGACATGAGGAGGACTTGATTCATTATCTTATTTTTTCCAGTAAAAAGATGAGCCGGGGGTAATAAATGAGTCTTAAAAAGGGCAAGCCTTGAGATATTAATCATCTAAGACATCAAAATGAAGTCACTCTATTAGAGCTAAAGGAGACGTCCATTCCCCTATACTTTAAGTAAGCCACCAAGGAAACATTGCTACTACCCTGAGGCAATTATTTCATCCCTGTTTCCATACAGCTGGATGGCGGAGAATAGAGCTAGAGGTTAAAACTTCCTAATTTAGTTAGACTGACTCCATACTTGGGCTCTGGAACAGTGAGAGAAGAAAAATCGAAATACGTGACCTTTAAGAGGTGGTGACATGTAACAACAATGGCTGACAAATAGCAATAAGGATTAGCGATGGGTGTGACCTTCTGCGGTTAAGGTCAAAGCTAATCGGCTAAACCAAGAGAATCCTGTGAAGTGCTCGACAATTGCCACAACTGCAGGGAAACATCACAGAAGATGCCTTCAGATGTCTAGAAATTCATTTAAAATCAGAGACGACCTCACAAATAATGGTGAATCTGACTTGTTTAACAGTATCTATGAACTTAACTGGGTTTCTGTGACTCTTTCAAACATATCTTCAAACCATTTGACGTTATATGAAACTACATTTGAATTTCCCCTTTCTTCTCAGATGGGATATATTTCACATGGTGTCAGTCTCTCAGCTTGTCAGCCAGCCCGCCAGAAGTCAGTGGAAGTGCAATTAGGGAGCTGGAGTCCACCCTTATTACTTTAGGATACAACCCTGTCAGTCTGCTGCTATGTTAACTAATGAGTCTGGCTCCTCTCTGCAGATTAAATGGGCAGTGTAATCTCCTGACCTTCACGTCCATCTCCACAGTCTTCCCACACAATAATTAATTAACACTTCTATCTGTCACAGGCCATGATATAGGTAAACCTGACTTAAAATATATATGATACAGTAAATGAGCAATGGTTTCTGACCACAAAGGGGATAATTATTCACATTATGTGTAAGTATATACTTAGATGCAAACGTAATCAATCACAATCTAAGGCGTTTGTATGTTTCAGAGCGATTACTTTCACTGGTTTCCAAAAAATAATCATGCTTTTTTTTGGATGAGTAGCATAAGATTTGCAAGTAAGAAAGATAGATGGGTGTAAAAGGAGTTAAATTGCATCTATTATTATTTTTAGACTGTGCCTTAGAACGTGGCAAAAGCATTACCATGGGAATTAATCACTCGAGCGTCTGAGCCTCTACCTGTTTAATAACAAATTTAATCACTTCCTCCAGAGGTTCATTAGCTCAAAAAGGGAAAGTGTGAGGTTTTATTAGCTGACAGAGCCTTCATTAAGAGCCAATTAAATAATGAACACAGCATACCTTCTTCTTGTAAAAGGATAGACTTGTTGTGAGTTCTCTCTCTTCCTCCACTGAAGAGTACATCTAGGAAACACAGGGCACAAAAACAGGAGCAGACAAACATGCGTGATGTGATGCTCTAGAGAGCAAAGGTTTGAAAAAAGGTTACAAAAACAGACAGACACAAACCTTCCCTAAATCCTATAAATTGCATGATACAAAATTGTGCCTTCAGGGATATTGTGGGATACAGATGTACCTTCTTGAATGTTACAGTGAGGATCAGGACAATCACAGTTAAGACCTTGAGCATGTCTCAGAACCATTGATTTCCTGGACAGAGATTGAAACAAAGTAAATACCTGTTTTATTGATTTTGACTATTAAAACTAGTTGCACATCAATTAACTTATGATTTTGCTTCTGCACAAAATGTTTTGGAAGGGAGACTCTAGAAGTCTAGAGATTTACTGTATTGTACTAGAACTGAATAAATGGTAAATTTCAAATATTTGTTATCAAACATTAGATAATTAATTCCATTCTGCAACTAATTGTGCATCAATTAGCCTTTATTAATCACAAATGTAATAAGAACGTAAAATGAATAAATGTTACCATTAACATGAAAGAATACTATTTTCAGCAAGGCGACCTTTTTTTTTTATTAAACTAGTAATAACAGTAAAATAGTAATTAAATAAAATCTTTAATGTCTTAAAAAATAATTTACTGGTATTCTCTGGTGAATAGAAAAATAAGAATAAGTATTCATTTAAAATAAAAAATTATCAAACATTAAAAAATGTATTTGCTGTTTTTTAACAAAAAAATAAAAAATCATAATTTTGACCACAAACTGTTGAGTTGTATATCTGTATTTATCACAATATACTAATTTGAAATACGTTTTATAATTTAAAATGAAAAGTAATTAAATTGTTGGTATAATGATAAATATAATGAATAATAAAAATAAATATAAATGCAAAATAATACAAATAAAATAGAAGGATCAAGACTAAAACACAAGTTACGTGTCAAATAATAATAATAAAAAAAAACTTCATAGGAACATATACAAGATTTGTACAACAAATCAAAAGGTGTTGTGTAGTAAAAGCTAGAAATGAAGAAACTGAGTAGAGGATGGAGTTAAGATGTTTTGCCAGAACTGACAGCTTAATGTGCTTTCAATGAGTTGTGATGATGGTTGAGGGCGGATGCGAGGCCGCATGGAGCACAATACCCTGCTTTACTTCCAAACAGGATAAAGTGAATGACACCACACCTGTAGTTCCAAGCAATCTTTCAGCCTGCTGTTTGTTTTCCATACACATTGGCCCACAATGTTTCCAATGCATTCAGACAGCTATTATGTGCTCAATGTTTATAAAGTGTTCTCCAGCAAGGACATTAGGGACTATGAAACCCACTGTAATTACTTATCAGAACAAAAGCTCAAAGGACAGGAGAGCTCCTGGCCGACCGGGAAATACGTAGACATATGAGATCTTATTCACCGTTATTGCTGCCATCAAGGGCTCATGCTGTATCTCCATTTCTATTTTAGCACTGAGAGCTATAATCATAAAAAAAAAAAAAAAACTGAACAGAGTGGAATAGCCTTTTACGTCGAGATAAACAGATTCTGGACAGGTATAGAAAAGGTTTCCGAGCTGACGTTATAAAACCACCTATATCTAACAATAGAGCGATGGCTGTATGCAAGGAGAAGGCAGCCTCATGGTAATTGGATAAGTTGCTGGTGTGCCAGTGACGTCGATTTCAGACAGGACGAACGGGAGGAACAGAACCCACAGAGTCCAGTCATCTGTGAATCCATAATGACGTCGGTCTCACAAATTGTACATTTAAAAATAGAATCCCTTTCCATGCTACAGTACTCATTGGACTGAACACTAGAAAAAGTGTGTTTGGATGTGTTATACATTTGCTGGGACACGAACTGGGAATCAAGTGTGCTGAGGTTCAAAATACTCTTGAGGATGTTTCATTAGAGAAATCACAGATGATTATATCATTTTGCATATATAATTGCTATAAAATGAACAGTTTACTGTCATGTGAGAGAAACGGTGCGTCCACATACCTGGGTGGGAATCATAGTTAGTGCACACCAGCTTATAATTTTCTTCAAGGAAGTTTGAGGATTGAGTGAATCATACTGTAATTACACTTAGCAAAAATCCTCATAGTCCCTTTCCAATCACAACTCTGTCTGAAGTCATTTAACCTGTTATTGACTGATAGCAGGAGGGAGACCAAGTCTCACCTTATGAGCTTCATGTTCACCCCCGGCTTAATTTAGCAATGTAACTATTAGCACTCAAAGAGTTATAATTACTATGTTCAACAAGCTCTTTATGGAGTGGAACTAAAAAGACTTAAATACTGTCCAATAAAACGTAGCATATCAAAACCATTTCTATCCCATATTTCAAAAGCTATGCATGAGATGACCTGAAAACACTACAAAATGTGTGGTGTTTCTACACTAGACCGGTTATGCTTTGGAGTAGGAAATTAAACATATCTGAGGTTTGTAGAAGAGGTTGTGTGCTATTAATTTAATTAAATTTTTTATTTTTTCATTACTTTTATTGAACATTAATTTTATTGACAGCTTTTTTCTCTACCTTTTCCCCCCTCTTCCTCTCTTTTTACTTTTTCTTCCCCAAATTGTAGTGGAAGGGGGGGGGGGGGGGGGGAG
>JAUMHP010000041.1:6436485-6450647 GCA_032361065.1 Enteromius trimaculatus
ATATATATTTTTTTTTTTTTTTTAAGTTTTACAAATTTTACTACTACAACTTTAGAACTGTAGAATCAAAGCTTTCAATACAAAATATAATTTCATTTTCCTTCATAGTTATAATGATTTTTGACCCTTGTTTCATTACTCATGTATGCTCCTTCAACCTTCTGCTATGTCCATCTTCTTTTAAAGGACACACTTCAAAGAGTTAGTCTCATACTGTTACTCTCTGATAATCCAAATTCACAAATGGCAGTTCAAGTTAACTTCACTAGCTCAACTGCTGAAGGTCATTAAATATATAGTACAATACAGACATAAAAAATTGAATGAGTTGGATTATGTGCAGAAGGGATGCCTAAACAATCATCACTATGTGCTTCTTATAAGCAAGACTTATAAGCCTTCTTATAATCAAAACTTTTGTTTACAACTATAAATGTCAAGGCGCATCAGGACAATAGTTTCGATTTTTATGTATGTATATTTTTTGCATGTAGACAGAGCGTCACTTATGTTATCTTAGCTGGATTTGCAATGACATTGAACAATATGTGACATATAACCAAACATTTTGTTAGTGAGTGTTCCGTCTACTGGTCCAGAACATCTTCTCACTGGACCTGATGTTTTATGATTTTTGTTCTTTTTTTCAGGAAAAGGCTGACAGGAATAGAGATTGAGATCTATTAAAAAGCTCTAGATGGTGAAGCACTAGAGTAGTAACAGAAACAACACTTCAGTTCCTTGTGGATTTTCAGCCAACACCCTGAAGAGTAGTGAAAAATGCATGAGGGATAAAAATATATCACACATTGTTCCATCTATAAACAATCTAGTGATGGAAAAACAAACGTATTATTCCAAGCATAATATACAACTAATAAAAGATTGCTAAGGCCTCTGAACCAACTAGGGATTTAACATGTGTTTTCTCTGCTGATAAAACCAGATTGACTGATGCATTATGGAGAAGCAACATGTGACAGTGGGGGCAATCTCTGCACAAGCTCTGTCTTTACAACAAAAAAACAAAAGTGCTTATCTGACAGGGAGGCAGCTGGGAATTAAACTAAATAGGCAGGTGCAATGTGCTTATAGGCTCTGAATACTTAACATGCACATAATAATGAACTGTCATGACGATATTATCACAGAGATAATTGGTATACAGTATATATTATTTACTTAGAAAAAGAAATGTTGCGTATAGATGGTTAAAAACTGATTTTTTTTTTTCTATTTTAAATGCTGTCTTCAGTTACACTGGATTTTGGTGATTTTAAGATTTTTGTGCAAACGTGGTTGAGCTGTGCTTTATTGACAAATACAGTATGTTATGGGCTCTACAAGTGATAAATTATCATGCTTAGAATCCAGCAATACTTTACTATAAAGATCCCTGAGGTACAGAACATAACAGCATTATGAAAATTTAACAAACCATGTTGATTAGTTAACATACATTTGTTTGTTTGTTTTTAAACTGAATAAATAAATCTCTGTGGAAATGTGTTTGTTTAAGGGATTTAAAACAATCTCACATCCTCGTTACATGATAGTAATGACCTTATATCTCACATGAAGATGAAGATCCTCTAGAAGATTTCGAAAAATAGATCTCCAGGGACAACAAAAGCCAAATAGATACATTAATAAATAATTAAGGATTTACAGAGGAGTCAACCATATGTGTTCTCATTTCAGCATGGCACACTGTGAGCAGGCAATCCACTGTACACAAACATCTTCAAGCAACATAACCTTCATGCCCTCAATAAAACAAACCAACAGCCGTTCAGCCTGCCAGCAGGAAGTAAATGCCTGAATTTGCAGGCTGATGGTGGAACTTCAGCTGATGCTCATGGAAGCCTGAACTGCTGAACTGTTTGGAGATTAGTAATATCGTGTATGGGTCAATGAGAGCTCTCACAAAAATATTTGTATTTATTCTATTATTTATTTTATTTTTATTTATTGTGTGTGTGTGTGTGTGTGTGTGTGTTTATCACATATATTACACACACACACACATATGAGATAATTTGTTGTGAAATTCTCACAAAGCAATTAAAATGATCAGTAATTTACTCAGCCATATATGCCTACATTACAATTGTACATTATACATTTATATTTAACTTAACTTAAAATGTCTTCGTTTTTTGCAAACACACAGCTTTTATTGTCCCAAGACATTAATTGATGAACTGGGGTTGTGTAGATTATTACTGATCACTATTTTCTGTAGGAGTTTTTTTATCTGCTGTTCAGACTTTCATTCTGCCGGCACCCATTCAATGAAGAAGATCCATTGGTGAGCAGGTTATGTAATGCTAAATTCCCACAAATCTGTTCTGATGAAGGCAACAAACTCATCTACATCTTTGATAGCCTGAGGGTGAGAATATTTTCACCAAATTTCCAAATCTGTAGTGGATGCGGCATGAGCGTTCGGATCCATGTGCAAGAGCTTTTTTTCAGTAGTCAGCAGGCTGCGTCAAAATCACAAGCAGACAGGTACAATGGAGTCAGAGTCGGGCTGGCGGCGAACAATCACAGAATCAGAATACAGAAACAAGGTTAAAAACAACAGACACAAACCCGAAAGACCGATTAGAAATTGTCTATGTAGGTCAATACTTTGCGTGAACTGTTGTGAGACTGGGATATTCAAGCAGTGTGCTAATGACTGAGTGGGTGTGGTGATGAGCAGCAGATGGACCCAAAAAAGGTCTTTTCTTCGCAGTTAATTATACGTAAAATATGAAAAATGCAAGTGTGCATATTTAAAATCATCATGTCTTCATTCTAAATGAACTTCTGAAATAGTGCATGAATAACAAGGCCTTTACTAATCTGACAGATGTATACTGAGCTCGTCCAGCAGATATATCATTAAGATTCAGTATTCTCAAAAATCGCCTAGACCAGTGCTGCGTCCCGTTTTGAAATTCATCAGAGTGTACAGAGCACTGACACATTCACATAATAAAATGAGGTCAATTGGCACAATCTTTCATGTAGAGTGTATCTTCACATTCTGTGTAGCTCTCACCACCATCAATATCCATGAGCACTTCAAAAGAAATTCCATCCCTTGGTCTGACTCTATAAATACACAGCTTGCCACCAGTGCGCCATCACGCTTGACTAGTCCTGCCATCTGTCAGGAAGGAGCAGGCAGTGCAGAGCACAGGCCAGACAGACCACCAGTAGCAGTAGGGTCTGCTCACTTGAGAACCGCATGACTTGGCCTTGTCCCTCAGCCCTGCTTTTGGGTTGCTCAAACTCACAGTCATAAGGACAGAGATGCTGTGGTAAGACCATCACTGATAACTGGACTTGGTTGTTAGCCTCTGAGGTCTTCAGTCCCTTAAAACCAGCCTGCTATTAATGTGGGGGACAGTTGAGAGTGGTATAATAATGGCCTGCCAAGCTTTTAGGAATACTGGGATAATGGGTCCACCATGGGCCATGGTTTTATATCACTATGTAGGGCAGTTCCCTTTACTTTGAAACTGTAGGTGGATTGCTAAATAAAATGACGCAGAAATGTCATTAATATCTCCACTGTGTCTGCTAGTCAACAATGGTATTAAATGGAGTGGCTTTTGCTTAAGATAGTCCACTCAAGATACTATCTTAAGATAGTATCTTAAGATAGTCACACTTTCGCCATCATTTTCTGACCCTCATCTTGTTCCAAGATGTATGTTTTTCTGTGGAACATTCTGGCTCCAAACAAACTGAACCCCTCTGACTTTGAGTGCAAGGGGGGAAATGTTCTGTTTTGTTCCACAGAAGACTGTAATTCATATACAGTAGGTTTGGAAAAACATGAGGGTCAGTAAACAACTTTTGGTCTTCTACTTGGAAAATGTTCTGCAAAGGGAAAATAAATAAATAAATAAACTGCTGAGGGTAAGTTAAAGATGTGCAACCATTTCTTTTAGTAGACAATTGTTAGCTTTAAACAACGTATTATTGTGCTTTTTCTTTGAAGATACACGCCAGTTGGCCATTAACTAGTTTATTTATCCACAAAATCCAGTTGGCGCCTGAATTTTGGACACTGTGTCTTCTCTAGAGTGCCAGAAGATATCTCATTATTGGCTTCACTTGGATTTTATAAAGTTTGACATCAAAAGTCAGTTTAGTTTTTAACAGTTTTAGTTAAAATTCTTCCAGTCTGAATTATCTGAGGTACTGTGTGCAGTTCGCATTCATTTTATGTATATACTGTAGTACTTCTCATTTACTTTCTCCCAAACAATATTCCACAAAGCTGAAAAGCTAGATGTTTTGCTCAGCAACTTCATTACCGCTAAATTTTTTAATTTACACTTCATTTTAGCAGGCACTAAAATCAGCTTCAAAAATTCCATTAAGAAAGACTAAGTTGATCATGTTCTCCAAAAACAGCCCTTTCTCTATCAAAACAGCTCTCTCAAAGCAATGACTGCATAAAAAACAACATCATCGGCTGACTCCACCCCCGAATGAACTCATAAATATGCAAATGTCACTGCTTATTTTGGTCTCGCCTGCTTAATTACTTCTCATGTGAATATTGAGTAAGATCATAGCCACGGCAAATTTACTGATAACTCAGGCATTAGGAGCAGGCAGAGCAAGAGTGGCCTAAAACAGCTTAATGAAGTGCTCTTGCCAAAGGGCCCCATCGCACTCTGTTTATCTCCCCCCGACCTCATCGCTCACACTTCTGTTATCAGGAGTGTTTACACTAGCGCTCCGCTCACAGGCTGATTAATTAACCACCGCCTCTGCCCCGCCACACAAGTCACATTGGGAAGAGTTTCACAGTGTGAAAGTGCAGTCCAACTCCTCCCTCCCTTTAAATAGCAAATTGATGGATGCGGTCTGTCCTTTTGCTGACTCCATTTCTTAAGTCACCAGCATTTTTTCCCCATGCTATAATGCAAGACAATCTTTCCTGATGACATCTAAATTGCAAGCATGGTTGAATAAACGGTGCCACATGTCAGCATTACCCTTGCCCGCATGAAAGAGGAACGTCGCTTTTGCAGATCATTCCCATCAATATTCCTCCGTTTCTCTGCCTTCGTATGGAGTTATCAGAACATTTTTAGCTTTCTTTCCAGATTCTCTATGAATAATGTGGAGCAGCTGCTGTATGTCGAGCCCAGCCACTGCTGAATGGAGACGCTGCTACAAAAGTGAAAACACTATATTAACACGATTCTCAGGTTAGCAGATCACAAGTAAACAACACCAAATACAGAAGCAAAAAAGTTCAAAATATGTTGTGATCAGTTAATTAACACTTAATGAATGTTTAAACATCATTTCGAGAGGATCGCTAAACGAGTAATCATACACAGCTGATGGCCCTTTTCCTAATCATCCCTTGTTCAATCGTGCCCAATCAAGCCATTTCCCCTTCACTACAAATGCTCCCAGCTTTTCATTCCCTGCTTCCCGCTTTCGTGCATCCCTCCTCCTCCGTTTTCCATTTAGTTCACGACTTTCCGGGGGCAGACGGTGAACGAGCCGAACGCCGAACTCTTGCCCACGCTAGGGCTCCGTACATTAGGGTTCGGAGTTCGCCGCTCTCCCGGCTCGCTCCCCAGACAGCACGCCATATTTGCTTATTCATTATGAGGAAAGCGTGAACTCTTGAATTCAAATACATTGCATTTGTAGCATAAACACTATGCTATATTTATAATGTGCCCAAGAGAGCAGTATAGACAATATATTTAAAAAAGTATGTTTGCAATAAACAGGTTCATAGATTCAGTAGATCAGAGTGCCATTTTTATTATTTTATTTCTCTTTATTCATACAAAGTGTGTTATTTATGTAGACTACTATTCAAACTAGTGGGTGTTTTGTTTTTTATTATTATTTTATTTTTTTGTAGAACTTTATTCATCAAGGAATCCTGAAATCCCCCACCCCCCAAAACTAAAATCAATGGAACTGTTTTGATTAACATTGTTATTATTTAATTTCATTATCAGGAGACATTATAAGTGTATTATTTCTTTCAGATTGTAGAGTTGAGATTTTATTAATAATAATTAATGAACTTATTCTGGGACACCAAATCAACATATTAGAATGATACCAGGAAGGATCATGTGACACGGAAGACTACAGAGCCCCTTAAGGTACATGGTGGAGGAAAGCATTTGGGGTGGGTGGGAAAATTTTTTAGGGTAGAAGGAAAAAATGATTTCCAAGTCTTTTGCTTTCTCTTGCAAAACTTTTGAGTTCCCCTAAGAAACTTTGTTCTCTCGCGAACGTGTTGCCTTATCTTGCAAAACTTGTTGTTTTCTCTCATGACATGTTTGTTTTTGATACATGTGAGATTGTAAAAGTTTTGGGAGAGAATGCAAAGTTTCTTGGGAGAACACAAATATCTTTGCAAGGGAGGCAAAAGCTTAATTTTTTTTTTCTACCCAGAATTTTTGCACTCACCCAGAATTTTCCCACCACCATGTCGTCTAGCCTCCGTAGATGACTAGAGAAGTGGCTGCTGAAAATTAAGTATGGTAGTACTTATGTTTTTAAATATATATATATATATATATATATATAATAAAAAAGCTGTTTATGTAATATATTGTATACTGTAGTTCTGCTAAAATAAATGCAGCATCGGTAAGCATACAGTAAGAAACTTCTTTAAAAAAAAACAACAAAAAAAAAACTTTTGAATGGTAGCATAAAAATATGAAATCAGAGACCTTCCCTTTGAGGTCCAATCACAAGTGATGACTTAAAACACAATTAATACTTGGTATGTTAGTCCAAGTTTAAGCAGGGCCTATGATGTGGTTAAAGACAAAAAGATTGTTTGGGAAAAAATTTTTTAAGGCATTGCATCAATTTCTCAAGGTAAAATGTATAAAGTAAGCTTTGAACCTTTGAGGGCAAGGCAAGGTAAAGAAAGAAATGGAACAACTGCAGCAAAAACTGAAAGAAAGATGTTTGAATTGTACAGAATTTAAGTTGATACACTGACATACACCTTGTTTAGACCCCCAAGGATGTCTTGACTAGTGTCTTTAACAATTTCAACCTCCTCTGTTATACAATCAAGAAAATGTTACTTTGTCACAGACAGAAACAGGAATAACCTCAGAAGCCTCCACGGCAGAGCGTTCTCAACACCCCCAATCATATCTATCCATATAATGGTGTAATTGTAGCAGTACATTTATGCTTTGAGGCATCGTAGGAGATTGCAGACTCGAGGGGAAGGCTAGTTGAAAGAGTAAACTCGTGATGAATCATCTTTGCAAATGTACACGCTCCAGAATAAAGTCTTGAAAGCAAAAGGTCACCTAAATGTCGCCCTACCCAATGTTTTTGACTTCTGCTCAAAGGAAAAAAAAAATCGCATTAAAGAACCTTTAGAATATCTTTGGCAAGACTCACTGTCATTTGGTGTTACTTTCAAACCAGTTTGTCATTTTGATATTTTATCTGTATAAAAGCTGTGAATACCAAACAGGTCTCACTAACAGCGATTTCCAAAAGCTATTGCATTTAAGTGCACTTTCAGGGCAAGTGAAGTGTTACCTGATGTCATGTTCTCCAGCCAGTCTTTTTAATGGAATCACTTCTGTAGAGAAAGACCACTCAGGACACACTACTGCATACAGAGTAACACCTAAGTGCACTGAAATCAAAACAGAATAATCCGTTTATAATGTCCCCTGACATACATGTACCCATCTATTTCAAGTTCAAAAAAGGTTCATATTAAATGATTTGTAATACTTTTACTTGACCAACAAAAGAGGCAATACTGGAAGTCTGTTCCCACCACGGAATAAAAAAGACTTTAAACTTCCACTCGCGCATGCATCCCACAACTCTGAGTTTATATCTTACAATTCTGGGACTTTTTTTTCTTTATTAAAATTTTGAGATATAAATTCAGTATTGAGACAATTACGATTTTCTTTATCCCATGGAAGAAACAAGTGTTCATGATGCATGCTACTATCATTCACTTTATTTTGTCACATATATATATCTGTGTGTGTGTGTTCATGTTCATGTTTTTCCAAATCACTTTAACTCACGTCTTTTCCTTTGGAACAAAACAAGGAGATATTTCAGAACAATGTCCAAACAACACTGGACCCCAATAGTTTCCTTCATATGGAAAATAAATAAATAAATAAACTAGTTTGCAAATAAATAAATACATTTTCTTTGTAATAAATAAATTAATCAACTAATTAATTTGCAAATAAATAAATAAACTAGTTTGCAAATAAATTATTAAATTAATTTGTAATTGATAAGTAAATAGAAAAGTTAGTTTGCAAAAAAAAGTAAGCAATAACTGAATAAACTAGTTTGCAAATAAATCTACTAGTTTGTAATAAACTAGTTTGAAATAATTAAATAAATAAACTAGTTTGCAAATAAATGAACTAGATTGCAACAAATAAATACATTTGTTTGTAATAAATAAATAAACTAGTTTGCAAATACATGAATAATTACATTTGAACGCTGAAACTCTAAAATTTCTCTAAACCTTAATCTAAACCTTTTTTAGTCCTGAACAAATGTACCATGGCAGACAGGGCAGTCCGAAAAAGTCTTGAAGCCCAAGACTACCATCTGGTGGTTGTGATTGATACTGCACAGTATTAACGCAGCCCTGCATTATGCAATGTAAGGAAATCAATCAGGCTTGTTTCTGCTACCACCCATAATCCTGCTGGATAGCTCATTAAGCATCTCTTGGGTGGAAGCACATAATAGAAACATCCTAATTCACAGCAGAAGCACCACTGACATGTTTTATCACCACACATCACCTTCCACTGCTGCTTCTGAGATTTTTATACCTCCCCCTCTACCCCATCCTTCCCGCCAGCCTTTTATCTCAAAACATCCCACCACCTTACCTGAAGCACAGTGAGGAAATAAAAAAAGAATCAGAGGGTAAGAAGACCCAGACGGGGATGGACCAAGGAACAGAAACGAAAGAGGAACAGATAGATGGAGAGGGACATGGCAAATCTTACACTGAAGTCTTGTCCTTGGAAGATCATCTTTGATGGCTGTCCCCACGGAGGTGTTGGCAGAGGATAAGACAGAACACCAGCGAGTTTTGCCTCATGTCTTATTCTTTTGGAAACGATCAGCCTGCTGGCTTCAGGAAACAAGATTGTGGGACTCAAGTTGGTTTGGACCTGGAAGACCCATTCCTAAGCCTCTGCTGGCAAAGAGCTTGTCATCTGTTCATTAGCATCTGACTGAGTGGAATAAGAAGTCACTAGGGTTGGGCAAAAAATGTAATGCAAATATTTGCTTTGATCTATCTATCTATCTATCTATCTATCTATCTATCTATCTATCTATCTATCTATCTATCTATCTATCTATCTATCTATCATTTATCAATATAGACATTGTTTACATGTACAAGATGCAGTAAAATCTTACAGTTACAGTTTTTCTCAATTGTTTGGCACATTTTTTGAAACAGTCTAAACTGTCAAGTATTTTGTCATTAAGAACAGTAAATGTTTTTGGGGTTTTTTTTCTTATGGGTTTCTGAAACTTAAAGTAATACAGGCATCTTAGAAATACAGGAAAACTCACTAAGTGCACACCAATGGTTTACCTGGACATACTGGTACAGCAACGCCTTGACTCTTTCACTGTTCCTCTCAAATGGCACCTTGTAGAGCTGTTCAATAGTCATCTCATGTCTTTATAAAACTCTGTCTATGGACATCTAGACATTATTGTCATTTATGATTGCACTTTGGATCTCTCTTAGCCTGATGGAATTGTTGGCTATCATTCTTGCAGATGATTAAATACTGCTGCTCTGCCACCAGGTTGTCGTGCAGTTCTATAGAATAAACAAACAGACGTGCATTTACCTTTACAACACTGCTGTTTATAAAAGTACTTTACTTACTGTAAAAAAAATAGAAAAAATACATTTTTACCTGTTTTCCCTACAAAAGGTTTGCACAATTGATGGACCTATTTATATTAGGCTGTAGCCTACTCTTCAGCCTCTTCCATTGTAAAAACCATGATTTATGACATGATCCACAAGTGTGGCTCTGATTTCATCAGAGACTCTGACTCTTCTATTTCCACCTTTTCCTCTAACACCACCACCAGGTATTCTTACACGCCTTCCAATTGCTCTTCATATATATATATATATATATATATTTTTTTTTTTTACAATGCAAAAAAAGTCACACTTTGTTGACATTTCCTGAAAATGCTCAAAACAACACTTTATACTATTTGCGCAGCCATTTGAAAACTACAGTAAAGTTAGACATATGTACTGTATGTAGTGAGGTGTCTGAGCACAAGACACTGAATATGTATGTTTCACATTTATACCACATATGCTCTTTGCAATTCTAATTTACTGTATTCAAAGCATTGTGCAAACGATTCAATTTAGAAGACATTTTCAGGAAAAAAAGATGTAAACAATTTTTTCAAATTTGCTTGACAGATTTTGACAACTAGTTCAACATTTTTGACTGACATGACATAAGCAAATGATAATGTTATAAAACAGCAGAGAGTTGTATGAAAGCAATTGACGCATGTCCGAAAGCATTTGTAATTTGTTGGAAAGAATGAGAAACTGCTACTATGATGTGCTAATTACTAATTGTTTTGAGAAATGCATTAACCGTTGTGCAATGTACTGTTGTGAGAAATGCACCAAAGCAACTGAGAAAAACTGTAAAATATACTGTACATATAAAATTAATGTAAAATGTAGTTGAATGAACATTAAAGGTATGTTGTAAAATTGTATATATATTCGTTTTCTTATAAATCACAAACAAAGGGAAATCTAAGCAAAAAAATATATATATTGAAAGAAAGATTGATAGATAGAGTCCCAAACACACAGATAAAGACACTTAGAAAATATTTTGCGTGTGAATATTTTACTATTTGTGAAGCACGTAAAAATGATAATGACCAATATCAGACATTGCATTTTATCTTTGCTGACTGATGACCTCATCGCTGGTGGTTATGTTATTGTGTTCATAAGTGTTATTTTCATGAGTGTGATAGAATGCTCTCAAAACGATGATTTGGGGTCACCCCAGACTGCTTCTTCGAAGGAAATGGCTTGTAATGGGAGGAGGGCTGTAATTTGTGTGTGTGTGTGACAGCACAGTTTGAAAGGGGATGACTAAGAACCCATCAGCATGTCACCCAAGTGGTATCCTCTCATCTCTTAACCTGCGTATCCTCCCTAACAGATCATTCCTCTGCACCCTATATCAATGATTAATGTTTTGTGGAGTTTTTATCATTTAGGGTTGTAAGAGAACACAAACCTTTGTAATCCAAGGTCGTTTGGACAAAGACCCTTTCGTTTGTAATACGAATTACATTAGTTCTTTTGGGATCAAGAACAATGTAAGTGTCTTAAAAGGAATATTTGTCAGGGTCATACAGTACAGTTTGTCTTATGTACAATAAAATCAGATTAAATCTGTGCCAATTTTCCGCAGCAGTTCTGCAATGCTTTACATAATATGGGTCAATGTCTCCCTCTTGTGGCAGAAGTACAAAGTGCATAAATGGGAGATTGTAATAATTTAGTAGAAGATAAATGGGGGAGATGGGGGGGGGGGGTCATGTGTGTGGATGCTTATATAATTTAACATTATAATGTTTTGTGCTGACCTGCTTGACAGATTTTTTTAATTATTATTTGCTTGGATGTCATGTCCTTCTGCTGCCGCATGAGTAAAAAATGCAGTGTGTTTATTTTATCACTTTCTTTTAACTTTGTGTTTAACACCGTGCACTAATATACCTCATTTAAACATCATGTGTTGATTGCAGATGGGGGAAATGAGTCGTGAAACGTGTACAGGCTAATGTAATCTGCTACAGCAATTTTCACACCATGGTGCCTTCATAAGATTTGGTCTGTTTTTTATAAGATTTCAAAATTCCACATCGCTTTTAGAGACAAAATTATGCCACTTTTTCACTGTCAGATATGATGAGGAGACTATCCTGGATGTACGCATTTTATATCTGACTTATTTTAATGCATGTTGGATGTTTAATGCATTTATGCATGTTGGATGTACATGTTTTATAGGGTTATTCCATAGGCGTAATGATTTTTATACTGTAACAACTTACCCGACCCTAACTTAACCCTCACAAACAAATTCTGTTATAATAATTCTAATTATTTCTAATAATTTATAAGCTTGTTTTATGACTGGGGACCAAATAAAATGTCCCAATAAGGTCTAAAATTTTCATACATTTCTGCAAAACTGAATCAGCAAATACGGATAGGTTTAGGTTTGGTGTAGGGGATATGTCCAACATGACAGAGCATTAATCTTTAGCTACACTCACTAGATATTTGAATTCTGAACTGACACAAAACCTCAAGCAGCATTAAGAACACAGCAAATATCCAACCTAGAAACGGGCCACTGTCACGTATTAAACGTATGTTTTAGCGCCACTCTTTATTTGACAAAACAAATCATTTTAAAAGCATTTATATTTATATTTATTTATTGTAAATTCTCTTGGATGAACTTTCCACTTTATTTGATGCCAAATGATTTAAAATGTATTTTTAAAATTAACAATTATACACAATAAAAAATGATTTTACTGTATAATAAATAATAATAATAAAAAAAATATGATTTTGAAGAAAAAACTGTTTTTGCCAAAAAACTCACTCTCTCTACACACACACACACATATATATATATATATATATATATATATAATCAGGCTACTAGCATCTATTATTCTCTGTAATGGGTTATTGAGACTAGATGCCAAACTGCTGTCAAAAAGAAAAAAACAAACTGATAGCTTGCAGACTGTATCTACAACAGAATGATACAAAGGTTTGTACAATATTTTTGAAAAAAAGCACATGGAATGTTACCAAACAACTACCCTGTCACTGTCACTTAATGTATATAAACATGTAAAATCTGTGGGGCCATTTTTGTGTCTTTTCAGTTCACTCATTTAGCCCTGAGGGACTCTAAGAAAAGAGCTCCTCAAGTTGAATCCTTTTGATTTCCCTGCATGTTGAGAGTTGGCCCTCTACCCATCAGCCCGTGGCCAGTCAAGGGGTCCGGTGCCATTTCGCCATTGTTCAGTGGCCAGCCACAGTGTCCATCCCTAGCCTTTTTGCCCGCTAGTCTTCGCTTTGGCTGACTATATTTAGTCGATTATGAATATGCAATAGTGCTGAGAGTAATGTGGCCAGACACGCCACTGTCCGGCCCAATAATGTCAAAGTCATTAGCAGCAGGAAACAGGATCCACATGCGGGGGGATAGGACCTTCAAAAAAATGTGGCCTGTCCACTCCACTGCCTGTCTTATATGGATGTAGAACAATGACCAGAGCCAGCGATATGCACTGCTGACTGACCTACATACTGTATAAAACATTGGCCACATTCACACACACGCATTGCCGTCCGACAGAATCATGGGAGAAACACTATAGATCTGTTGAGATGGATGCAGAATTGTGCTCAAGGTCTTGTGGTGCTTCCCTGAGATTATGAATCTATATAACTGTCAACATATAATGCCTTAATTCAATTAAGATCTCATTTACCCTTTATCATCATCAGAACCTTTCAGTATGTCCAGCGTTATTTTAAGTGCGTTAGCATGGTTACCGCAAAATATTACATGTTAGACACAATAATGGACAGGACAGAAATGCTTCATTAATGCTTAATTATATTCTAAAACTAAACAACGAACCCTGTAGTCTACGCTACAGTTAAAGGGATCATAAACCAAAAATGAAATTTTGGGCTTGTAATTATTACAGTCATGTTATTTTAATACAAAATAAGATATTTCATGATATGATTTTCGTATGAAAGTGAAGTCTGTTCCTCACACAAGGTTAATATATGCAGTGTAATTTTAACATGATTGATATACTATTAGAGTTTTTTGGTAATGTTTTCATTGAGATTACCTGTATATATTTTAAATGTATACTTTTACATTTTTCGTTTCGGTAACACTTTATAATAACTATACACTATGAATGATTAGTTAAGCATTGGTAAATAGTTAATTAATCATTTATAAAGCATTGTTCCTGTATTAATAGAC
>JAUMHP010000041.1:6450747-6462398 GCA_032361065.1 Enteromius trimaculatus
AATCACATTGTAGGATTTTTAAAGAATTTATTTGCAAATTATGGTGGAAAATAAGTATTTGGTCAATAACAAAATTTTATCTAATTTCTTTGCTATATACCCTTTGTAGACCATGACAGAGGTCAAACGTCTTCTCAAGGTTTTCACACACTGTTGCTGGTATTTTGGCCATTCCTCCATGCAGATCTCTTCTATAGCAGTAATGTTTTGGGGCTGTCGCTGGGCAACACAAACTTTCAACTCCCTCCAAAGATTGTACAGTATATGGGGTTGAGATCTGGAGACTGGCTAGGCCACTCTAGGTCCTTGAAATGCTTCTTACAAAGCCACTCCTTTGTTGCCCGGTGTGTTTGGGATCATTGTCATGCTGAAAGACCCAGCCACGTTTCATCTTCAATGCCCTTGCTGATGGAAGGAGCTTTCACTCAAAATCTCGCAATACATGGCCCCAAGTATGATGTGGTGACCCATAATTGGAATTTGTGCTCTGCAGTTAACCCATCCAACATGGCCACACACAGCAGTTAGTTGTTCTCTCAGTGGAGCTAGGGCAGTCTCCGCTACCTTCGTAAATACACGGGGGCGACAGGGAAAGCCCAAAGGTTTTGTGCTGATATGCTCGACCTTCGAACGCGAACCTCAGCAATGGCCTGTGGCGTAGAAGAATCGAGACATGAAAGTACGCATCCTTCAAGTCAATCACTATAAACAAATCCTGGGGACGGATGCACTCAAAGATGTGTTTCTGCATCAACATCTTGAATTGGAGCCTGTGACGTGCTCAAAGGCTCAAAGATCCAGGAATAGCCGTAACTCACTGCCTTTCTTGGGCACTATGAAGTAAGGGCTGTAAAACCCTATCATAATAATGGCTGGAGGGACCACTCTATCGTGTTCTTTGCTAGAAAGACCGCAATCTCCGCACACAACACAGGGGCATCGAAAATGTTCACAGGTGTGAAGCAGATGCCGCTGAACTTGGGGGGTCTCCGGGGCAAACTGAATCGCATAGCCAATTCGAGTGCTCCGTAGAAGCCAATAAGGCAGACTGGGAAGCTTCATCCGAAGGGACCACCGACATGCGGCGGGGCAGTAAGGGGGAGTGTAGGGGCCCGGCTTGGGCGTCTGATAGCCGGTCCGAAGTGGGGTCTGAGTGTGTGCAACTCTTACCTGCTTGCTGGCAGAAGTGAGGTGGGTTGTCCGTTGGTTCATCCTCCCAGTCTTACAGGCCTCCCGAGTTCCTACAGGCCTGGAATGGGAGCACAGGATCTCCATGCCCAGCAGTAGTGGTGCTAGCAACCGCTCCATTGGGGGTACCCCCATATACCCCTTAGCAGCACCGCTGTCAAGGGTGGTGAAGGAGGAAGAGCCACCAGAACAGTCTCTGGCAGTGAAAGGTGTGGAGTGCTGGTGGAAGGAGGACCTTTCGGAGACGAATTCCTCACTATCATCATAAGACTAGTCCGTCCACCGGCAGACGTAGCGCTCGTCTGGCTGTCTCTCACTAGGGGGAGCCCTAGATCTGGGCAGAAGAACAGGTCCCCCGCCCCATTGACAATGCCGTCATACCAGCCACTAATCGTCGAAGCAGGAGAGGGAGCTGAACGTTGAGTGCATGCTCGGTTTCAAAGTGAAACACTGAATATGTGCTACACCAGCCACTCATTTATACTCACACTGTAATCAGCTGCAGCTGGATGCAATCAGCACATGCCAATGTTTGTTTTAATACAAAGTGGATTGGTCTCTCGAAGCTTGATTCCAATTCGTCGGTCATATAAAACGTAACTCGGAAAGAGGACCCTAATTGTGACTTTAACATAACTTTATACAACTTAAAATATTATATGGAAATCAATAGACTTGTTTGATTAGGAAAGAGAAGCTTGGCGAATCAAAGTACAAGAAATTTTCTTTACAAGAAAGGTTTTTTACTAAGATGAGGGTAAGTCAGTGATGTGAAAATTTCCATTTTTGCATGAAATGAATCTCATAAAGTTAAAAGATGAGTCTCTGTGTCTGTCTTCATATTAATAGTGCCATTATCAAAGTGAGAGTGCACATGTTTAGGTCAGATTCTGCTGCTGTGAAGGAGATGCTCCTTATAATCACTCTGTGTCTGAAAGAAAAGGGCAGCAGATGATATGAGGGTCAGGTGTCAACCCTTGTCCACCTCTGATGATTTCTACAGGAAATTACTGTATGAGACTGTGTTCCGCCTGCCACACCCCATCCCATCATCCATCTGGGGTCCATCTGCAGGAGTGCTAATCCAGCAATATGCTGAGCTCCCAACAAATAATCTGCCAACATTTCTATGGATGATTAGTCTTTGTAGTCTGTGATTAACTCATATACAATGTAGCCTCTGGCTAAATGTTTTGCGCAATGTTCATCCAAATAAATGTTCCATTATAGAAGCAGGTTTCTTGCGAAAAATAAAAAAAATCTTTAGGTTATTTCTGGTTTGCAAAATTAATTACTCAAAACATCTCACATCATAAATTTAAATTAAAGTATCATTATATAATACATATAGTATTTTAAAAGGTTGGGGGTTGTTGATATTTTAAAATGATTTTGAATGTATATTCACAAAGGCAGCATTTATTTGAAAAGGGAAAAAAATCTGTTAACTCTATTTACAATTCAAAATAACTGTTTTCAGTATTTTAAAATGCAAGTTATTTATGTTACTATAATTAAGAATTTTCAGCAGCTATTCAGAAAGCACTCTAATATGCTGATTTGGTGCATAAACAAGCAAATAATAAAAAAAAAAATCTTAAAATCATAAATCTTATTATCAATGTTAGAAATAGATGTATTTTTTGGAAACCATGACATATTTATTTCAGGATTCTTTAACGAAACAAAAAAGTACAGCATTTAAACAGAAATCCTTGCAATATAGATATCATTACTGTCATTTTGAGGTTTCTTTACAATGACTGAATGTACATATATATATATTAAACAACTTTTTACCAGTATTGTAAATCCATGTTGTATTTTACTGATATTATGTAATTAACTTAATGAAACATCAACACAACGTTTATTTATTTATTTTCCCTATAGTTGACAAATGTTGTGACAGAAAAATGTAAAAACAAAAATAAATATATAAATAAAAATAAAACTATATCATTAAAGGCAAACCTCTCTCATGCTATTTCTACCTCTAAGAATGAGGGTACAGTTTTCTCATATTATTTGTGTTTTGTTTTTTTGTTTTGTTGGCTTTGTTTTATTTTTGTTTTTGCTATGTCACACCATAGGACACTGTACATTTTTTATTTGTCAACTACCTATATATATATATAAAGTAGAGTAAACTTGAATTTCTTGCAGTAAAATATGTCTAGCACATTGAGAAGTATAATATATGTTTTTTTTGTGACTGGTGAGAGTGGAATGTACATGATGTTATTGTGTATGTGTGCACTGTGCGCCTGTGACCCCACTGATGGGAGAGTGAGGGTGAGATGTTGATCAGGCCTGACAGGGTGTGATCATTACCGGGCCTGGCCAGCGAGGTCTCAGCCCTGCCACTGTAATGAGATCAGCGGGAGTCATGGCCACTGCCACGCTGCATGACCCCGCTCATGCGACAGCAGTGCGCTGAGATGGCTAATTTAACGCCGGTCATCCAGGCACCCACCACCCCACACTGAGCTACTGCTTGTGTAGTGTGACCTCAAGCATGTGAAAAGCACATTCATGGGAAACTGGCATGTGAGTAACTGTAGTCTCACAAGCGCAGAACACTTTAAATGAACCTCAAGCTCTTGAATTGTTTGTAATCCTTTTTAAATACGGCCATGTCAAGGACATCAAATGAACAGTCAATGCCTATTCAGTAAACATTTTTGTCAGACAAAACTTGGAAGCTAGTCAGCATTTTAGCAATTCTGATTTTATAATCCAGAAGTTATTGTGTGTTATGAATGGGACTCTTGACCATATGACAGTTTAAAATGTTGTCTGGTATAATTAAAAAGACAAACTACAATACTTTGTCAATATAATAAAATTATTAACTTTTTCAAATAAAGTAATGTCACTTGTGAGACCCGTGTAACAACCATGTTTGGGACAGCCAACATAAACAAGCCTAAATGCTTTACATTTCCTAAAACGATCATTTCTGAAGGTCTGCTAGTTTGCGACTGATACTTTTGCTTGTCGGCTAAATGGGACTACTTGAGTTGTCTGTGACATTATATAAATGATAACGAAAACTATATTTGTGTCCACACCAGCGAACGATACGGTCTGTTTAAGCTCAAGTGCATCTGCCACTTTAAATTCTCAAGCGTGTGAAAGCAGAATTGATTCTGATTGGTTGAGTGAGTGAATTCAGACACTCTTATTAGTGAAAAGAGTGAGTGAATTCGGACACTGTATTACACTGTGTTATGCCATGGACGAGTCTTTTGTAAAATGATTGGATGGAGGATTCAGTTGCGGGCACCATTTTCTGGCAAAACGCGGAAAAATTCAAAATTCATTTGGCGCGTGACACTGCATTATGGGGATTCTATAACCTTTATATATGTATAAGTGTACATAGTTTACAACTAAAATGAATTAAAACTTTCTAGGACCTCAAAATTTTAGTAACACTTTTATAATCTCAAACACAATACAAAAGTGAAAATAAGCAGTTATTCACTGGTCCTGCATCTCCGTCTTCCCAGTTTTGTTAGGAGGAAAGACATGGACTCAATATAATTTAAAGTTGGCTGGATGCTGTTCAATATTTGACTGGCACCAAAGCTTATGTGTGCAGAGCTCAGATAATTCAGCAGGTTTCACAAAGAAAGCCTTTGCGAGTGTCAGGAAGGGGATTTCTCATCCCTCCTGTGAGTGACTGATATGCAGAGGCTGTGCGTCTGGACCAGACGGCCTATCTCTGGGATTTGTCCTGTCCTTTCAAACCTGAGAAGATCAGTGGTGAGATGGAATGCCAAATGACACAGAGGCAACCGGGGAGGCTCCAACAGTGCCAAACAGATAAAGAGAATTAAACGGAACTGGCCACAGATGTTACTATTGCCCTTTTTAATTTCCCAATACACAGTGCTGTATTCGCTGTCAATGCCATTGAATCTGTTCTCTATGGATGCAGGAAAACAAAATAGCACACAATATCGATGGTCACATTAGTCAACAGTATTTATTTCAAGCCCTTGTCTGCGTTTTCAACACAATACGATGTGTTTGTGTATGATTTATACATTTAAATGAGGGGGACATCTCATTATGTTTTTTTTACTTCTCAAATACACATTGGCCACAATAAATGCCACTATCAATATACAGTACTTTAAGATGCCTTAAAACTCCTTTTGCCAAGTTAGCAGCTTTGAATCTACACCTATAATGCCAAGCGAGTTTGGACTAGACTGCCTGCATCTGACAAGAGACCAGAAACCATTCCTTCATACAGAATCACTCTGGGCCCATCAGATTCTCCATTATCTATAAAGCTCAGGTCCGGAAACTGGATTGGCCATGGCAGGACCATTCATTTTGTGCTCAGTGCTTTGTGCTTGTTGGATCATTGTCCTACTGGAAGATTCAAACATGGACCATTATAAGATTTCTAGCTGAGAATTTATTTATTTATTTTTTTTGGTGTTTTATAGTTTTATTGTCGTGTCTTACAGCTGAATATATGCTGTGTTGGTTTTTGGATAAGAAAAGAAAGAATAATGTGTGTGGTGATTTTTTTAGGCTGACCCACACACTCTATCTCTATCTTTTCCAGTCTAGATTATTCATCTTGTTTCCAGCTAAAATCAAGTGTAAATCAAGAGGGATTTTTGAAGAAGTGAAAATTATTTTCTTGTTATGAGAAAAAAAATAGTCAAAATTAAGTGACTTTTAGCATAGAACAAGAAAATAATCTGCTAACGGCGTAAACAAAATAATCGTATTACAAACAAAAAACAAGATTATTTTGACTAGAAACAATACAAAAGAATCTAGGCTAGAAAAGCTTTCTATTGCTTTTTTCAGCAACAATATTCTCCCCTGTGGAAGCAAAATAAGACTTGACATTACAGAGGACAATTTCACATTTCATTTCTGTTAGCGTTCACATCTTTCTCTCACGTGTTGACAAGTGGAAGATGTGGATGAGCGTGATTCAGGAAAGACGTGTGGGGTTGTTTACGGTTTGGAGGTGGGAGACTGGGTCAGTATGGGCCTGTGGAGGTGGGAGACATGTTAAAACCCTCGTCCCCCCTCACACCCCTCAGCCCCCCTCATTGAAGGCAGTGAGAAATGGCTGCCAGAATATGTATATATAAAACAAACTGCCAGTACTCCTGAGGCTGAGTAGCTTAAAGCAGTTCTGAATCCAGAGGCATGAGACCCTGACAGACCTGTGAAGTCTAGGTCTGACCTTGGCCCACTTTCACTCTCGGCATGAGGGAATGACACAACTCAGAGCAAGAATACAATGTCATTCCGGAAGGTCTGTGTAACTAAAATCACAGACCTTACTGTGATATTCCAGGAGAGGATAGTGAAAAGAAAACGTATATTTTGTGTATTTTCATTGCTAATTTATTACTGTGATGGTAAAGCTGAATTATCATCATCACTCCAGTCTTTAATGTCACATGATCACTCAGAAACCATTTTAAAATGCTAATGGGATGTTCAATAATAATAATTATTATTATTATTTTCATTACTGGTTTGTACAGTTTAATGTTTTTGGAAAACCTTGATCCTTTTTATAGTATAAATTTTAAAACAACAGCATTTGTTTAAAATATATATTTTTAGTAACATATAAGTTAAACACAAATTGAAATGTTCCAAAAATGAATACATTTGTGACTGGAGAAATTACATTTTTTAGTTGTATAATATATACAAATATATTATAAAACTAAATAAACAATAAAATAATAATAAAAGTATACATATGTGTGTGTGATTTTTCCAAACTGTTTATGATAAAATGATTATTGATCCTTATGCACAGCAATTGATTTGTGGAGACGCGTAAGCAGATAAATGTGTGTTAAATAATTTACAAATAATATTTGACTGCATTTGTGACTCACTGTGAGACACAAGTATAAACATTCACAGAATAAATAGTTATTTTAAATTGTATTAATATTTCACAATATTACAGTTTTATTATTATTGTTATTTTATTTTATTTTTTATTTTTACAAATAAATGCAGTGTTGGTAAGCAGTGAAGTGTTTTGAGACTACTTTGAAAAACATTAAAAACTTGTATCATTCCTAAACATTAAAAACAGTATTGTATATTTGCATAAAAAATACATCAGGATTTACTCAAAACACTGCTGCATTTTATTGTAAGCAAAAAACATGCAACAAAGCAAAATGTGATTTGTGAAGGGCTGATTTTTAAAATCTCAGGCTAAGAAATAGTATACTTTTGGACCAGAAATGTCATAGTTATCTACTGTAATGCCAAATTATAAGTGCCCGTGTTACCAAAATGGTCCCTAAACATGAACTGAAGAACAAGAAAAGCATTAAACCCTGTAAAACCTTTATAAAAAATAACAAATAACAAAACAGAGAATCTCACAAAATACATACTGATGTGTATCAATACTGTTCAGTGAGCAATACAACATTTATTGATGATAATCATGTCAATTTAGAGACAAAGTTTGTGGGAATTGTGGGGGAAACCCAAACACAATAGTCTGGACTTCAATGCTTCATATGGTACATAATCGTGAAGTCTAATAATGCATTTATAGCAGGTGCGGTCAAGTCTATTTCACAAAATATATACACATTTTCACAATGGTAACCATCAGCAAACTAGAGTGCGTTCTTTTATGTCATAAACGTATGTCATTTAAATAACAGATGACGTATGTTTGTATTTTCATATGGATTAGCATGATCATCCTCAAACTACTACTACAAAAAAAAAAATTAACTGGTGTTTCAGAATGTCTTGAGCTAAACAAAAGCAAAAAAAAAACAAGAAACATTGAATAAAGAGAGAAAAAGAATCTTCAAAGCCATTATTGAAGGCAAAGGCAATGAAACATCTGTCACATATTTCTGTTTCTTATACATACATAAGCTACTTTCGGTTTTTACATTTTTGGTTTTGATATTGAATAGCGATGAACATTCCCAAACATTTCCCCCAAAATCCATTAAAGAGGCGGAGCGTCTTCCTTTTTGGCAATTGTTCAAAAATAAGTTTTTTGGTAGAACATGTGTCAGAGAGCACAAATTAATAGGGAATAATATGTTATTAGACACTGAGGTCATATTAGTGATCGAATGTCTTCATCCCAAGTCAGTGTTTGAAAGCCGTTGAACTGGATTTCTGGGTTCGGGGCAAAGGGTCCATAAAGATTAAGCACTTGTATGGCGCTTTACCTGCATAAACACAGCTAAGAGTGACCGTCGAAATGTCCAAATCTTATTAACTTAATGACTTCCCCATTTAAATGGATTCTGATTCAATGTACTGCAAAACAAACTTCATTACCCGGAGCCCTGACAGACAGGGATATATTTTCAACAAAAATTAGTTAACTATTGGATTTTTCGAGATCATTTTTTTCAATTAGCTTTCACAATGGAAACAGTGGCATCAGCGATACAAATTGGCCAAAAGAAACAAGACATGAGCTTTCTGTGTGTTGTACGTCCTTACAAAAGCTACAGAAAACTGAGGAAAACAGCTCATTATGTTTAAACAGCCATGAGCACGATCCTTTTCCAGCGTTTACACAAAGGATTTTGGGTACCAGCAACACTCGGCTGTAATGTTAAGAGTACATTGCTTGTTTCTAAAACTGTACACTCACAGTTGGCTCTTGGAAATTACAGGAAAAACAAGAAGTCAGGTTCGCATTTGTTAAGACTTTTGCTGAAACCCTCAAGGTTTTTCGCGGGTGAGCCTAAGACAATAAGGAAAACAAGGGACTATACTAATACGAGTTCGATTCAGAACAATAAAGAGCATTAGTGCTTGTTTTTAAGGATTTGGGGTAGTAAAGGGCATCCGTCTGCATAAGCCAAACAAATATATTGCTCTTTATGTCAAATTCCTTCACTTAAGGGAGAAAGGGAATAAGGGAGCGTTTGAAAGCAATCTGAAGTGAAACCGGGGAGGAAATATCATTACAGACCGTAATGACTTGATGCTTCCGCCATTTCCGGAATCAGTTATATTTTCATCGACTCGCAGACAGTGTCCTCAAAAACAAACAGAGTGAGGAAATGACTGCAAATGAAATCTACGGCAACAGAGTTGTTTGGACTGCTCTCTGCGATAAACGTATGCACGTTCCTTTATCAGCTTTTTATGGGGAAAATATGATAATCAGCTTTGAAATGGTATATGATTGACCTCCACACATCATAGTTTTTGCGGGGCAAAGGAAATACATGATATTGGAGGGTCTTTTGAAAAATGATAAAGAAGAAACAGTAAACAAACAAAAAAACAAATAGTCAATATACCACTATGAACAAACTAAAGAGGCAACAATAAGTGACCGTACCAATAAGGAGAGCTTCCTCTCAAGCATTATATCAAGTGGTAACATTTTTTTAATTTTTTTTAGAAAACAAGGACTGTTCTTTCATGAACCTGTTTTTTTTTGTTTGTTTGTTTTTTTTTTGCTGAGAGGTAGAATGAAGCATTTAAATCGAAACACAACAACTGGTTGTTCCATCATTAACAATTGCCTCATAAGACTGAAACAGTCACAGGTTTTTGTTAGTTGCCCTGTGCCACCTAAAATACACTTTGAAAACTGTACAAACACATCTTTTTTTGTAATTTTTAAATTCATAATTGTTTTCTAAAATCTTGTAAAGTATCCCAAATGTTCCACGGTAGGATGGCATGATTGTGTATGATCATGTAAGGATGTTAATCCAAATCTGAGGAGGGTGGATCGCTGGATCTTTAGTCTGAAGATCCCACGCTTGGGTAAGATGCATGGTGCCGATCAGTTGGAGGTGTCAGAATGGACGCTCCCGGGTCCTTCCGTAGGTGAGGTCACTGACGAGGGGGTCGGGGCATCTTGCCAGCCACCGTTTGCCTTTAGTGAAGAAAAAAAGACATAAGGGAATAACTTATAAATCCTATATTTCAACACTTATCTGAATGCAAAGCCAGTCGTGAAATATAAACGAGAGCGACCATGATGAATTCCCTCACTATAAACACGCTTCTGCAAGAAGTGAGTCACAAAGTGAGGCAGTAAAAAGGAATGACATTATGCTGCATATTACGAGTCATAGCGAGTCATTTCCAGAACATGATTTTCAAAAGACAGATGATGGAGGAATCAATTATTGCAAATTATCACATTGGCTAAAGGAATGAAAGTATAATGGGCACCTAAAATGGAGGCCATTTCATGTCCGGGAGACAGGTTGCCTAAAGAGCATTTGGGGCATTAATAGCAATTTCCATGCCATCAGAAAAAGGACTAGAAATGGGCTTTGGCAGCCTCTTATTTTCCCAGCCTGTTATTTTAGATAGAGGCAGTCTGTAATCAAAAAAGAAAGAGCAGAGCGAGGAGAGAAAAAAACTTTTCAAATCTTCAGCTTTGGTGACACCCCATGTCTATTTCAAAGGCGTAATTACAGCGCATGGACGAGAGGAAAGCTCCCCCACATAAATGCTTTATGTCTCAGGCCGTCATTATCCACAGCTGAAAAAAAGGCGAATAACTTATCTGGGTGGAGAAGGAAAAACATCATGTTATTTAAGACAGTGAATTTGTTGGAAGATTGAGACACTTTCTCTGGCTACATTATCACGGCGTTATGATGCAAATGTTCGGGCTGAAGCTTTCTTCTTTTTTTATTTATGGTTAGAGGTAGGTATTAAATATTTGTTGATCGAATTCCTAATATGAACATGAAAGAGAGATCTTTGAGATATTATAAGATTAGAAGATATGTCATTGAAAAATAATTAAATATAATAATAAAAAGAAATTTAAGTGCCAACATTTGAAGATAGCAATTCATAACAATTCCAAAAAAAAAAAAGACGATTCTGCTAAAATATATGTTGAAATATTTACACTTAGCATTTATGTGAATGAAAAGTTGTTGTTTTTTTTTTTCCAGAATTTATTTAGTTCAGAAATATTAACATATACTGTATCTTTGAATAATACTAGTAATACCAACATGACCTCACGGCAATTCGTACATATTTTATGAGGTGGCTAATTCGTAACTAATTCGTATGACTTCACTCACTTCACGATTTGTCTAAAACCCCATGACATATGGGTTTAGAGGTGGAGTTAGGTTTAGGTCATTCGTACAAATTCATATGAATTGGCAACTCATAAAATATGTAAAAATATGTAAGATTTAAAAAGAACTAGTATGAATTGGTACGAGTGAGGTCGTATGAATTAGCCACCTCGTGAAATATGTAAGATATGAATTGCCGTGAGGTGAGGCTGGTAATTCTAGTAACATGAATAGACTTTTACAATTTAAAATCTTAGAAAAAGTTATTTAATTTATAAATACAGATTTTAATTTAGAACTACTGTAATTACATTTAAAAATGTATGTGAATAATATATGTATCAATAAAAAATAAATAAATAATAATAAAATGTATATATAATA
>JAUMHP010000041.1:6462498-6479725 GCA_032361065.1 Enteromius trimaculatus
TGAATTCATAAATATTTTATTTGAATGACCTCAAAGATTTATTTACATCACTGTAAGCTGTCCTGACAAAAACATGCTCTCCATCAGCCATAGGTGGCACAGAAGCGCTGAGCCACTTCCACAGGACACATTCGGTTCAGCTTCAGAGCGGCTATTTAGAGAGACTGTGTTAGTGTGTTTGTCTTTTTTCCTTTTTTTCCCTCCTCACACTTTGCTGGCTCCCTGTCAGTGCTGTTAAGGTGGCAGATGTGTGATATGACCAATGCACTTGGATTGCTGTCCCAAATCTCTACTCAGCCCTCCCTTGAGACTGTCTGATCAATTTCCTCTGCTGGCGACACGGCTTGTCGCTGTGGATTTTACATGCTGGCCTCTGCCGTTTGTGTTCCCGTTTTCCCTTTCCCTCGCTCTTAAACACTCCTCCCCCAGTACAAAACTGATGGTTGGAGCTGCTCGTCTGCTCTGGTTAACACAATTCTTTTAATGTGCACTCAGAGCTGTGGTGGAGGACACCATCTCAGGCTCTGAATGAGTTTGATGGCCTGAATACACCTGTGTCCGGCCTTCTTTGATGTTGATGGTGTTTATGTGGCTGAAGGAGCCATGGTAACACTAACACTGATCAGCGGTCACATTTACTGTCGCCTTGGTGACTGTTGCTAGTGTGCATATTGTGGCACCACTAGATAGGGGTGAGTATAACCATATACATACAGTAAATGTATTTAATTATAAACATAACACATTTTTCTTCAATATATACATGAATGTGTGTATTTATATAAACATAAAAATACAAAGTACACATAAAAACCAAAAAAAATTGTATGTGATTAACTGCAATTAATTGTTTGACAGCACTAACACACACACACACACACACACACATTCCATTTAAAGGTTTAGGGTCAGTGATTTTAATTCTATTTGACATTTATTTCACACTAAGTATAGCTCATATCTACTAACATATTTACTTACATACACTTAAGACTTACTGATATACAAATCCTAATTAAATTTTTAAATATTTCACCTAAATCTTTATCCGTTTTAATGTCACTATCCATGAGGATTGTATGATTTTTGAGTACTCTTTTTCTTTAAATGCTAAATATTTATTTTTCCTCTCAATAGTTCCACTTTAACACAATATTTCTACTAAATTCAAGTATATTAACCACAAAATAGTTGCTCCAATTAAGCAGACTTATAAGTATACCAGTTTAGTATACCAAAAATACAACTGCAGATGAATTTTATTAAGTACATAAACATGTAAAACTATTAGTAGTAGATGTTTAAATGTGTATAAGACTAAATAAAGAATAAATGTATTTTAAATATATTTTAGTATATTTCTTTTTCACTAGGTTTCTGAAGAATCATGTGCCACTGAAGACTGGAGTAATGGCTGAAATAAGAAATAAATACCTTTTCACAATCAGTAATTACACTGCCAAATATTACAGTTTCACTGTATATTTGATCAAATAAACACAGCTTTTTTAAAAAACACCACCAACCCCAAACTTTTAAATCTCATGCTAGTGGCATTGGTCTTCAGGATGAAGTATAAAAACAAAAGACAAAGAGTGATGAGGTTAAGTTTGGACTCACATTGATGCCCTGTGGACTGTATATCTGACTGGCAGTGAGGCTTTCACTGTATCCGCCTGTCTGACTGATAACATGGCGAAGAGTATCCACCTGCAGACAGAAGAACACAACACAAACAAAAGACAGGGTCAGACAATACAGATACAAAACAAAGACGTTTGTGCTGAGAAAAGGTCACTCAGATATCAAAAGGATATTGGCAACCCAAAAGGTCATCAAACGTTGAATGAAATGTTTGTGCTGCAGATATCAAACAAAGGACATAATTTGTTTCTGAATTTATATGTACAGTGTAATTTTTGGAGTGTGTTTAGAGAATTAAATGTCATTAAAAGAAAACATATATATACAAACTATAACCACAGTATTCCCAATAAAGCAGACTAATATATACAAAACTGTGTGGTTAAACAATTAATCACAATTAAACCCCAAAATAAATTGTTTACATATTATATGTGTGTGTGCTGCTGTGTATATTTATAATGCATATTTAAATACACATGCATTATAAATACATACATCAAAATACATGTAAATATTTTCAAAATATATACTGTATGAGTGTGTCTTATATACAGTACACACATATGTATTATGTAAACAAAAACTTTTATTCTGAATGTGATTTATCATGATTAATTGTTTGACAGCACTAATTAAATTATTTTAGTTTAATCAATACATTTTAAAAGGTGACCAGCTGAAAAAAATAACAAATCATTAACAAAACATTGCATTATTATTATTATTATTATTATTATTATTTTATCAAATAAAGTGCTGGACAATGAACTTTGTGTACTGTGAAATAAATACATTTAAATATATGTTAGATATATTTAGATATATTATATATTAGATTACATGCAACTATATACACTGCTATCTATTGCACCACAGAGCCAATACATGCATTTTATTAAATATTTTACTTATTTTGTTACTCAGCACATTCGTAATACAAAAAAAAAACACCCTCTTGCACCACATGAACTAATTTCAGAAGACTTCCTCTGGGATTCCAGCACTGAATATTCATAAGGCACCCCAAGCCTTTGGAGAAGTTACTTCGTTATAGGAGGAAAACATTCCAAACGTCAAAAGGGGACAAACCGAAGCACCCTGTGTTTGGATGCTAGTGTGCCGGGCAAGGTCAGGCTGCTACGGTGGCGAATGTGACAGCATGACAGATACGCAAACCCGCTGACAAGAGCTGTATTGTTTCCAAGACTGTCTTTGATGGTCTATTCATTTGGAAGTTGACAATGGCCACGGAGCAGTGTACAACTGCTGGAGGCAAACTGTAACCTCAGTCTGTCCTCAAGGTCAGGAGGCCCGTCATGTCAGCCGCGGCTGAACAGAAATGTACACGCGCCGGACACTATGATGAGCAGGCTGGCGCTGAGAGATGAACTTTGTTGTGACAAGGATATATAACAAGATGATGACTATTTGATCAGTTATGACACAGACATGCCATTCAGTACTAATGGGTAAAGTTCCTATAAAAATATGGGCAAATATAAGAATTTTATTTTACTTTTTTATAGAATAGTATGTGCTTGATTTTAATGGAAATTCAGTGAAAATCAAAGCCCAGTTAACAAAGTAACCCGTAAAAAGGCAGCAGCACAATTCTAAGAATCCTTTCTTCAATAAATAGAGGCAGAAAAAAGAATTAAATCCAGGCCCAATGTGTGAACCGCAGCTACCCAGATGTGATTTTGTGAGTAGGGTAACCAGGACCGCCATTATGACAGGCCAATGAGTGATTAGCTTTAACTGAATGAAATCAGTTCCGGTCATCTGCCCTGTCTCTTAGTGGCATTCCCTACCTGTGACTGAATGTTGGCCCCCACTTGGGCCCCCTGGTATGAGTCCCCATTCAGAGACTGCACACTCATGAACAAGTCCCCGGAGTTCATGTTAAAAGAGCCAGCAGAACCTAAGAGGAAGAGAGGCAGAGAGAAAGAGATAGAGAAAGACAGGGATAGATAAAGATAAGAAACGGTCATGCAACGGTAAGATTGAAGTAAGTAGGGTTAGTCGTGCAGAGCTTGTACTGTAAGTGAGGGTTACAGTATGTGTTGAAAACCAAGCTTGATCCAATGTTTAAATCCAAGGTTAGAATGAATTTATATATATATTATAAATATATTATAGTTGGTTTAGTGCAAAAGAACCTAACATTTCTGTTTGCTTGGTATATTTAAGCTTGTTTTATTGGACTGCGCTGTTAGCTTTGCAGCATGAAACAGCCAAAATCAATTAGAAACAATTTAGGACTAGGTGATATGGCCAGAAAACTCTTCTTTGTTTTTTCAATATCATTTGATATCAGCATTTATCACAATATCAGTTTCAAAGCATTAATGGAGAAAGAAATGCATTCCACAGGTTGATTAGAATGCAGTTATGTTTTTGTTCACAAGTAAATGTAACTTTTAATTAAGGACCTATGAAAACGTTTAGCAGTTTAATCAATGCATTTTAAAAGGTGACCAGCTTAAAAAAAAAAAAAATAATAATTAACAACAAAACAATTCATTATTATTATTATTATTATATTTATTTTATCAAATAAAGTGCTGGACAATGAACATTGCGTACTGTGAAATAAAACATGGATGAAAAATAATAATATTATTATTATTATTATTACTTTAAAAAGTTCATTTTACTCTAGATTAGAAAGATATTTTTCTCAACGTTTCTTTAAGTTAAACCAAAACCATTATTTTGGCAGATTTAGGCTTAATATGGAGAATTACTGAAGTTTGTTGAAATATTATGTGTATTTTATCTTTTCAGCCTGGAAATGCTGGTCTTTAGCTGGTTGGCCATTTGCCAAACCCCTCTAAACCCATCAAAAGACTATCTTGCCTGACCTGCCTGACTATCTTGGCAGACCTGAATTGCTAGCTAACTGGTTTAAGCAGTTTTGTTTTAGTAAGGAGAATGATATTCTATCTAAATGCCACAAATATACACATTAATAAGTCTTAAGATGCAATAACTTTTACTGTATTTCAGCAAATTTAGTGTGAGTAAAACCATGTCATTTTAATAGGAATTAATGCTTCCCTATGCAATTTCACATTGCGTCACACAGAAAGCTGATTAGTTTGGAAGTGAGCTGTGCTCCATAGATTGCTACACTACAGACAATGAACCTACAGTATTTGGGCCACAAACTTTCACCTAATCTAATCGCAAATTTAGTTTATCGCTAAAAAAACCTACAATAGCTATTAAATGTGTTTCAGGAATAACAAAGGACCAAAACAGGCTTTTATTAATTGTACAGTGACATCTAAGATGGACAGTACAGTTACACTGCCACAGCCAAGTCATTCAGGATGTGCTAATTGAGTCACAGAAGGAATCAAAGAATGCTATTTGTCTTTTAATGGAGGAGAACTCCCTAGATGTTTAAGAGAGAGCAGGGCTTAACTTAATTTCCGCTTTAAAAGCCTCAGGGCACTAATCAAATGTACATGGACCTCTAATCACTTCAAGGCTATATGACAAAGGGCTTGAGCATCTCGTCATAATGACATGCAGGAGGTCAACCAGACAACAGCGTCCGAGCCGGCTAAAAGCTTAGGTGCGTTCACACCAAATTAATATAATTTGAGCCAAACAACTATATTAAATAAAAGCAGAGTATCGGTGAGTTAAAGCTGAATTATTGTTTCTGGAAAGAGAAAGTATTATATGAGCTACCGTATGCTGCAGGCCAAGCTGCTGATGTAGATAAAGAATGCATTTGGATGTCATAAAGAGAGGTGTTATGGGAATTCTACAGTAAATGGTAAATGGGCGACATTAAAGGCAAGCAATTGTCGAATATTCAAAACATTAACATGGTGAAGTACAGTTGACATTATACAGATGACATTATATTTGCTGTTTCTGCCCCACTAGCAGGGCTGTATTGTAAAACTTACTGAGGACCAGCGAAAAACACACACATCTGTTATTTGTGTCGTTGATTTATTGCTATACTCACCGGCTGAATTTGGTGTGGAAGGCGAGTTGGCTTGGCTGCCATGGGTGGAGACGTTGGTTGCGCTCGCAGCGGTTTTGGCGGCGTACATATTGGCTTCTTCTTGGAATTTTCCAATATTTTTCTTGTATCTGATCCTCTTGTTTCCAAACCAGTTGGATACCTGAGAAGACAAGAATTAATTAATAAATCAGAAAGAACAGAAATCCATTTCAACCTTAAGGTCATCTGAGAGCTCTTTGGACAGCATATTTCTAAGCGTTCGTATGTATTCTACATTAGCGTATGGGGTGAAGGTTGGTGTGTCGCACCTGTGAGACTGTAATGGAACATTTCTTTGCCAGCTCTTCCTTGGCCTCCTCACTGGGGTACGGGTTGCTGAGGTGGGAGTAGAAGTATTCATTCAGGATCTCTGTGGCCTGCTTATTGAAGTTTCTTCTTTTTCGTCTAATGGAAAATGACAGAACAGAGAGAAAGAGAGAAAATGCGAATGAGAAAGAGAGAGTGAGAAAGGGAAGAAGCAAAGCCAGCTTGATTCAGAAGCTACTGCGTTTACAAAGTCCTTCATATTTGAATCTGCTGTGAAAATACAGCGGCTCCAAATAGTGTTTGGACATTTCATTAACTCATGAGTCAACTTTAGTTAAGTCAATTTTTTTCATAAAATCACTATTTCTGTCATTATAGAAAGAAATACATTTTAAATATATTAAGATAGACTTTACTTGTAATTAGTGCTTCCAAAATAAAAGTTTACATAATATATGGTATATGCTTTAAAAATATTTACAGGTATATATTTATATTTGTACAATTGATATTATATATAAATATAATTAATTTATAAAAAATAATATTCATGCATTTGTGTGTATTTATTTATACATGAGAAATATACACTCTACTATATCAACGTTTTATTTTGGATGTGATTAATCGCGATTAATCGCATATTAATATTTTACCAATTTGTCTTTTTAGTTTATGTTTGCTATGAAATTAGATATATAGAGACATATCAGATGCAGTATTAGATACACTTTACAGATACAGACCTGGCATCTAGAAAGCGGGAGCGCAGGATCATGACCGCCTCACAGGTGCTCTGTTTCAGCTGCATCTGGATGGAGCTGAACTTGCGATGGATGATGCCCACCATGCGCTCGATCTCTTTAGGGGAGATGGGCCGAGTGCGAGACTGCTCCCTCAGCAGGTTCATCACATGGGTGGTGAACTCATTACACGCCTGAATATGCACAGAGGGGCGGCACACACATCAATCACTGTGCATGTAAACATAATTACAGGAGCCGCTCAAATGTTCTACGCTGAAGACTTTTGGTGTGCTAAAGCCTACAACATTTGAGTTTACAGAGGTCAGGTCTTTTTGTTGTTGTGTTTGGAGTCCAAACTCTGTTCTCTCACCTGCTCATACTTCTCCAGTTCTGTATGGTAGATCTGACGGATCTGGGACAGCTTGGCCCGGTAGTCTGAGTGTTCGGCCGAGTTATCGGACCCTCCGCCACCTGCCGCAGCAGCCGCAGCCGCAGCTGCAGCCGAACCGCCCCCTTTCTCTGGTCCGGACACACCCTCGGCTAGCAGCATGTTGTCCAATCGCATGAGTTGAGCGTCTGGTGGCTCCTCCTCCTGAACTCCACGGATACTGAGTACTGTCAAGAAACAAAAAAAGAACAAACACTTGAGTCATTTTGTAGGTTCACCTGTAAATCCTGAAATTTTATTAGACATGTTATCACGGTGTCTTTAACTGTGGAGTATGTCAATTCTCTTTAACTCTACACTCTGATTTCTAATATTAGTTAAGCTAAGAACTGCTGTGTTTCAAGATGACACTTAAAAATGAGAAGAACATATACTATATAAAATTTATCATTTGAGTGACCTCCATAACAGTCGAGTTAAAGTAAATGTCTGTAATAAAATTAACATAATAACATCACATTGTCTCCTTATGAGACTTAACAGGGCTTGAGAAGTAATATATGGCCTTCATTTTAATTGCTCACTTCTTTGTGATAAAAATGTGGAACTATACACTGATCTTGGCAGAGTATGAGATAATAAAACCATCATTTCATTGATTTGCACAATAATTTAGAATAAATTATTATATATGCTCATTTTTGGCTCTTGATCTTGTGGTATTTACCCAATAAAGAGTAAACGCATCAAATTATTATTTAAAACATTAAACTTAACAATTACTAAGTCAGAGAAAAGCCTTTTTGTCTTGTCTGCCCACTATCCGCCGGTAATTTTTCTAACTGTCAGGCTCTCTGGAAAGCTTTGCGTTTTCCAGCTTTAGTTAATATTAGTTTATATTCCATGAAACTCCGCTCTTTGATTTAAGGACTGTACACGTATCCCTGTGTATATCGGCTGTGCTACAGAGGTGCTTTAAACATCTACCTTACCGCAAAGTTTAGCGCCGATGCTGCTCTGATATACATACTGTTCAGATTATTCCAAACACTGTGCTCACCTGATTTAAATGTAAACTATTGTAAAAATGATTTAGTAACAGAGCTAAGAGTGCCACTCTCTTACTGGTAGCAGAAAGTATTATCAAATTAGCAGGGAACAAACATGCAAATTGTGGAGGATGTTTAAGATTCTGTGTGGGGTTTGTTATTACTACACTATGAAGGAAAAGAAGATTATATAAGGACTCTCAAAGGAGTTGTGTCTGTTTGTGCAACATTACTAGAACATCATAAACTGTTGTTTCTTGGCGTGCCACTAGATGTCTCTGCTTGTGTTCTGTTCAGTGAAGGCAGACTGACGGCAGACAGCACCCGCAGAAGCCTTTCTACCAGTAACAAAGAACACACTAATCCAGATTTACCAAGAATTTGACAAACAAGCAGCCATACATTTCTGGAGAAGATCCACCACGATAACAGAATACACATAAAAGCAATACTGTATATCGCAAAGATTTGTTTTGGAAGTGGTGTATAAACATAACAATATTGTGTATTATAATGTAAATGTTCAATGAAAAATATTTGCATTGCAATACATTTCAAAATTGTGGGTTCAATCTTATTTTAAAGAAATTAATATCGGCATTCAGCAAAGAACCATGAAAGTAAAAGTAAAGACATTTAAAGGATGTTTCTAAATAGATTTCTGATTAGATTTCAAATAAATTGTAAATAAAATGCAAAGAAAATGTATAAATTTTATATAAAGATGAATTGTATTTCATAATTTTATTGCAATATATATATATATATATATATATATATATTTTTTTTTTTTTGTTTGTTTGTTTGTTTTTTTGTTTGTTTGTTTGTTTGTTTGTTTGTTTTTTACCCCAAATTTTTGGTGGGTCAAAACAAAATTATTTTATTATTATTTGGCATTAAGCATTGTTTTTTCCTCTGTGTTCTCCGACCCAAACGAACAAGACAGAAGAGCGCACCACCAGTGGGAACTGAGCTGTTGACATAACTGTAACCCATATGGCTTATTAGATATGTAAACCTGCAAAAACACCCAATGTCTACCACAGTAGAGCCAACGCAAACATTCCTGTGACATCATTCTGAAGATGACAGCAGAGGGTAAGGCAACCAGCGTGCTGCAATCTGTTTCCACCACCCCGAACCCAATCAGCCACCTCCCACTGCAAATGTCAAGGGCTGTCAGAGGCCTCCAGAGGTCAAGAGTTCAGGGCACGGGTTGAGGGACACCAGTGAGGTCAGATTTCTCTAGAGACTCCTTGCAGTACAACGAACATCCTGCTACTTTAGCGCACATGCGCTAAAAGTGTGTCCCGCGAAGTGATTATTTTCGCACCGCCGTCATCCTAAACTCCTCACTTCTACTCTTTGACGATGACTTCAAGCCTTGCTCTGTTTTTCAAAATACTCTTGACTGTTCAATTTCAGGCTCGTCTCAACTGTCTGCCCACCCAACTATTTCACAGCGAATAAAAAAACACAAGTGTGTATCAATAGCACAACACAAGAGAAAAAGAGCGAGTCTTTTATGCCTTTATAATAGAAAGAGACAGCAACAGTGGAACGTGACTGGTGTACGGCATCGACTCAAGAAACCCAGGCCCAGAAGTGCGCAACGTTCATCTGGAGAGGAAATCTAATGAGGCAAATAATGATTTATTCATTCCAACCATATCCTCCAGTGCACAATTAAATGCATGAAATATATTAAATAAATACAATGAATGCGGATAATCATACAATTCACTTTGCTGTTGCTTAATTACCCCAAACCAACGCAATGCACTTTATTTATTTTGATTCAGTAATGGCATGGCAATCGATTAGGCCGTAATGCTGCTGGCCCTTTGTGTGTGTGTGTGTGTGTGTGTGTGTGTGTGAGTAGTCCATGCCCAATGCGCTGCTGATGTGAACTGAGCTGAACTCAACCACCCGCAGACAAACATTAACAGTTTTTCTGAGGAGCAGATCATTCTCTCTTTCTGTCTTTCTTTGGTTTTTTCCTTCTGTCTCTGTCTGTAGGGGAAGATGGGGTAAGATGACCCCTTTAAAAACAATGTGTTTTGACTGATATAGTAATTTTTCCCGGAAATAGTAACATTTTAGCTTAACATGTATAAATCCATCATGTCATATGGGGGTGGATAAACATTTGCTATTATAGTTGTTGCAGCTCTACTCCTGGCATAAAATGAACTGCAAATGTCTTTGAGTGAGTCAGATACTAACTGAAATATTATTTGCATTATTTAAATCATTTCTAAAACCATCTTATGGATAGACAATTACAAAAAATTATAACACACAATGATAAATAACATACGTGAACCTGAACCACAAAAACAGTCATGGGGGTCATTTTTTATCATAATAAACAAATAAGCTTTCCACTGATGTATGGTTTGTTAGGGTATTTGGCTGTGAATAATTTGATGTAACTATTTGAGAATCTGGAATCTGAGGGTTCCAAAAAAATTAAATTTTGAGAAAATCACATTTAAAGTTGTCCAAATTAAGTTCTTAGCCATGCTTATTACTAATCAAACATAACATGTTTACATTATTTATTATTTATATTTTGACCCATACAATATATAGCTGGATATTTCTACAAATATGCTACTTATGAACAGAGTGACATATAAATGGAGTTATTACTTTCATTTGCAAGACAATAATAACTCAGATGTTTTGAATTGAATTAACGTGTTCAGATGAAATTTAATGTCAAGAAGAAAATTTGAGGTGGGAGTACAATATGTGATCCCATGTTGCCCTATCTTTCTCTTTCTTGTTTTCTCTCTCACTTCTTTCCTTTTTTTTTTTTTTAGAGTGTGCTATTTAGCATCATGAACGGCAGCAGTTTTTAGAACTCTCTAATGGACCATTACACTTTTGGAGGCTTTTCAGATGTGACTTCTCCTCAGACAAGTCTTAATTTCACCCTCCCAGCAGTCACTTTCCCTTTTCACAGCTGATTTGCCAATCTAGAACCCACGCACCTGATAGCAAGACCGAATTTCACTCTCTTCACTTCCACAACAAGGCCAAACGGGTCTGGTATTCCCCGTGATAATCCCCAGAAAAACTCACATCTTCCTCATGTTTTTAAATTGTAATCTTTTTAAAATGTATGCTCGATCACAAGGTTGCAGAGTCTTGTAATCCTCCTTTGGAGCAATAAAAAAGCCTTTAGTTTATGCGAAACGAGGCGCTAACGCAGTCAGAGGCTTGGAGCTAGGTTTAGTCAGGGGGGTTTATCTTTTCAGTGTCTAAACCAAGGCTGGTATCAACTTCAGGGAATTAAGTTGGGAGTCAAAGAGTGGAATGGATTACTGTTGAGACAGGAGGATTTGGCCTGATTTTGTATCAGAAAGACAGACATATGGCACACAGCAGACTCGGCACTCTTTATTTCTCTGCGAAACCTCCTTGGAGTAGAACGTGTGAACATTTTTCTGCAATGTTCAGCATTTCTAAAAGTCAAGCTACCATTTAAAACACATACCTTTTTAAAAAGAATGCATTAAACAAGCAATAAGGTATGTTTCACATTGAAAATACTTACCAAGGGCCTCTGCTAGCCTAACATGATCAGAAATAACTATTTAAATAAAAACTGTGTTCAAAACAAGTGCAAAGTAAGAAAAAAAATGAATCTAATGTGCCATATATAGCACACACCTGTCCATTATTCTCACACAGTTTGTGACTTAAATGTGATTTTAATTATAAATTAAATAAAAGAATAAATGTCACTGAACACATGACAATTAAAAAAGTGTCCAAAGTATATTGAGGGTGTTACATCATAATTATGACAGGAGACCGCACAAAAATCTGCAATTATTCACCCTTTTTAAAATCGTAATTTACAACATCGTCAAAAATGTATCATCAGATATTGTCTTCCATGACTATACAGTATATTAATACACAGCAGGACACTGAAAAGTCTGGGGTTGGTGGAAACTGTAAAATATTATTATAATTTAAAAAGGCTTTTCTTTTCATACTTTTTTCTATTACATTTTAAAATTTAATTTATTTCTATTACTTTTTTGGCGAACATTACTCAGTCTTCAATATCGCAAGAAACATTTCTTAAAATTATCAACAAACAAACGTGCTGTTTTAATATATTTTCAAAAGAACATTTGAAAATCTTTTTTAACATATACATGATTTTATTGAAATTTTTTTCATTTCAGTTTAGTCTGTATTTGGCATTGATTATATATTGCCTTGTAAAAATATTTAAAAAATAAATAAATCTGCAAAGTATCTTTTAAAAGAACCTTTGGGCATTGAATATTTGTCCGGGAATGCAAACACACTGAAGTCGGTTGATTTTGTATTCACAAGAAAGCAACAACGTAACCAGCTTCAAAGTTAAAATGCATCAAAAATGAACAATCTGCATGTTTAAAGACTCTTGTTTTTGCATCTTTCCTATGTATTAATTTCTTTAAAAAAAAGAAAACCTTTTGACTGGTGGTGTAAATTCATTATTTTACTAATTTCTTTAATTTACTTCCTTCTACTAGAAGATCTTACCACACATACAGTTTAAGTCAGTGAGGAGAAGTTCATTTGTTTGTAAATGAGAATTACGATGCTGTGGCTAGCATGAATATATAAAGCCAGAGATGAAGTAATCGTTCCTCTTTGGCATGTTTTAATTGAACGGTGACAGGAGACAAATCCCACCTCTCTCTGTACTCATCTATAATTAATCTGTGAATGGAGGAGGCCCTATCAATGACATTACATTGTGTTAATAGCACCGGAATGAATACACACACACAAGACACGCCGTAATATACGGATGACAGAGGAACCGTCTGATGCTACGTTCTTACTATGAAAGCCTCTTAGAAACCACTTCATTTTGTCATTTGGCATTTACACTAACACAACCATCATCCCATAAAAACGAGACAGAAAGTAACAACCACAAAGCCAGCCAGTCAAAACAAAAAACGAAAGGAAAAACAGCAAATGCAAACAAGCCGCCCCGGCACTGCTGTATTTTCAAACAGTGATACTGCCCAGCCCCCTTCCTGCATGGCCTCAACTCCCTGTGAGCGTCTTAAATGAAAGCATGTTTAATTAATGATGTTGAAGTATTCTGTCACAATTAGGAAGATGTATGGTCAAACAAGGCGCTTGTGATGGCCCTGACAAGGATGATGAAAGTTTGCCTTCCTGGACTGGCACTGGCAGCCAGCGCTGGGCCCTGGAGCCTCTCCAGATGCAGTCAATACGGTAACCTGAGACCTGAGATCTCCAAGCAGACTCATGCCGTCAGCCAACAAGCATCTAACGCACCTCGCTACATCACACACTTTACTGGTGCTTCACACACACCTGGAGAGAACATGAAGAAAAAACCATAGACGTAAACCATCTAAAAAATTTGAATTTGAAAGACAATTCACATTCAATTTTAGGCAAGCTGCATGATTTCATAATAGAAAAAGCACCATTGCAACCATAATTTTGGCCTTATGCCTTTACTATTAATAGGGATGTAATAATTATAAATATAATTGGCTAAAAGCAATAGTTTATTTCTTCTTGTTTTTTGTATTAATTTTAAAATAAATTATATGTATTTATTTAAAATAAATATTTTTTGTTTTGTTTTATTTAGTTTTGTTTTAATATAAAAATGCAGATAAATAAATGGATCAAAGATAAAAAAAAATCAGCTGTAAAAAATAATTGCAATTTTTTATTTTATTTATATTGGTAGTGGCTAACGCTAAGAAATAACACTTTTAAAAGCATTAAAATGTTATACTTGTACTGCAAAAGTATTGTTATTAAATATATTACATATTTATAAATCATACGGTATATCAGAATTTACTTTAGCTTTGTTTTATTTATTCAGTAAATAAAGATTTTTAGTAAATAACTTTTTAGTAGTGTATTATGCTGCATACCAAAACGCATCAAAGCTCTGTAAATCTCTGGAGCCATCTATTCAGTTTTTCTCTATTTTTGAATTTCTTTCTCTCGTCTGTGTCATGGTGGGCCTGTCACCAACTCGTCCATGAGACCAAAAGAGGGACAGCGACATGCTAATGTAACATTGGCGTCATTCATTACACAGCCTGAATGCAGTGAGAGAGACAGAGAGCGAGGGAGAGAGAGACTATCTGTGGTACAGGCAGCATAATAATAACATCCACAGTCATTCAGCACAGCTCTGTGTTCTTCACTCTTTGTCTGTGCTGTAGAGACTCTGAATGTGTTTTGCTGATCTACTGCATTCTGTGTTACTGCCACATGCTGACAATCTCATCCCACTACAACCAATCTGATGCTGACAAACATTCTAAGGTGTGTAATTATTTGCAGGGAAACGAACGGCTAAAGTAGCTCCAGCCAGGACTTGACCGCATGTCCATATTACTTCACCAACTGATCTCAGTCATTTCCGTACAGGCCCTTACAACTTACAATAACAAAAGAAGCAAAACCCACAACAACACTGACAGAGGAAATAAATACAGTGAACAAAATATGTTCATGTTTTTTCCACAAAATTGCATTTTATTATTGTGTAGAGAAAGCACATACTCTATTTCTCCAGCTTTCTCCAACTTTGAAATGCACATAGGCAGGTGTTTTTGTATATGAACTTGCAGCTTAGCTTTTATTGAAAGATGCAAAGTAATTCACACACACTTAAATATCTCTCTGTCTGTCTCTCTAATAACTGTATTACTATAAACATCTCAAGTTTTAGTTTTAGGCCTAAAATGATGTTTTGGAATTTGCAACGGTGTGCTGGAAGGAGATGCGTAAGAAATTATTTCTACACATAAGTGAGTTTTTTTAATGACAAAATTCAAAATCTGATTAATGTTTTGAGGTGTGGTAACAGTCGAATAATTAACTCAAAACCTCAGGTGTATATTTAGTTATAATAATTTAACAGCCTGTCGTCATTTATTTTTTTAATTATATATAAATATATATATATATATATATATATATATACATACACACACACACTGCTTCCAGGATTCTTTGATGATATATATATATATACTATATATAAATATATCACCAATGAATGTTCTTATTTTAAAGTAATAATTCATCCAAATAACAGAATGCGTGATTTGAAACAGCAAAAAGGTAATGTAATTATGACATGATTTGTATGTTCAGAGTCTGTTTGGGAAAACTCAAAGCTGTCTAATAGGGAGGCTTATAGAGAGGCTTTACAAAATAGTAAAAGAAAAAGGGCTCAAGGAATCAGAGGGTGGCAGAATGAACGCTAAAGATACAGAGGAGGAGGGAAAAGGAACTGAATCAGAATGGTAAAGTACGGTGTCAATTAAAAAAATGAACTGGGGTACATTGCCGTGATGACAGCTGGTGGGAGTCGAGATGACAGGCGTTACATTACGCAGCTTTGGTGGCTCACGTTGTTCCCTTTCTTGCCCCCCTTCCCCCTCCCCACAGACAGTGGTCAGCGAGACGGGTTTGGAGGAGAGTGGAGAGCTGGGACGCCACTAGCCCCCAAGCTACAGCTAATAACCGTGATTAGCATTAGCGAGCCTCCACCAGGCAGTCTGGTGCACACCACAAGACAATTTAGAGCTACGCGTTTCTACTTAAAGACCTTCATTAAAAGAATTTGTTATTCAAAACAGTCGACGCAAAGTGTCCTCGGGCTATCAAAGTCCTGTCTTTTAAGGTGCCTCGGAAACGTACCTCACTAGATCTAATCAGACTTCAGCTTGCCGCATTAAGCTAGCCGAGTTTTTATAGCCTTTGGGCTAAATTAGATATCTTTCGCTTGGGTATGTTGCCAGGACGGATCACAGGGACTAGGATACACGAGAATGGCTCATTTAGTTCACTGTGTTTGACACGTAAACCATAAAACAACATCTGAACTTACAAAAAAACAGTTCACGCAGCTTTTGGCTGTTTGTCAATAAAACTTCACTTTGACACTTTGCATTGGCTTCTAACGGATATGTATCGAGTTTCCAGAGTTGCTCTATAATGTCTGTCTCTTAAAGAGCTGGAGATGGGAAATGATCCCTTTGAAAGACAGCGACAGTGATCAAAGTCAGAATTAATTATGCACGCTTGTCTCTCTCCCCCCTCCTCCTTTCCCAGTGAATTTTGCTAATCTAATCGAGCCGGAGCGGAATGGTTTCCTCTCTGTCATCCCTTGCATGCGTGTGGTGCCTGTTTACTAAAGGGAGAGGTGCGTATGACTTAATCTCTGCTCCTTAGGGAATCCGTAGCTCTCTGTATATTGCTTCCTTTATGAGGATTGCATGTTAGAGAGGAATTTCTCTGTAACAATCAACCGCCAAGGAAATCAAGTCATCTTTCTCCTCAAATAAATACCTCCAGAGTTATACTTGAAGGCTGACACACACAAAGCAGGCATGAGAGCTTTGCAGGGATGTTCACCCAAAAATGAAAGTAATTTATTCAGCTTTACTGTATGTTGTCCTAAACCAGTATGTTTTTTTTTTTAAGAACAAAAAAGCAGATATTTTGACGAATAGTTACGCTGCTCTTTACCATATAATAACAGTGAATGGCCACCCTGACATATTTTACGAGGTGGATAATTTATATGAATTCATACGGTCTCAAATTCATGTTTTTGTCCGCCCATAAATCTACTGTGAGGTACGACTTGGTTGTGAGACTTTGTAAGAGTAGTTGTTTTTAAAATTGTGTTTTTCTTAGGGCCGGGACTTTAACACGTTCATTTAGATTAATTAACTACACAAAAATAATGCGTTAAATTTTAAACGCATTTTAATCGCACTTATTATTGCACCGCGGAATGTTTCTCAAGGATGAGTTTCGGCGGACCGATTATACTGGAACACCAACTAGCGTTTTTTAATGTTTAGAATGTACTTGAAAGGAGGGATGCTTCGATCCAGATCAACAGATATGTTTACGAGTTTTGTCAGTAAACCCCGTCAATCAGCGGTAAATGCCATCGTGTGTGATTTCACATTGAGCCGTATATACAACACACAGCCGTTGTTCACTGACGAGCTGCACAAATCCACGCTGATAATGAACATGGTTTTGCGCAGCTCGT
>JAUMHP010000041.1:6484608-6495704 GCA_032361065.1 Enteromius trimaculatus
ATATATATATATATATATATATATATATATATATATAAAATTCTATGAATAGGTTTAAGGTGAAACTCAACATGAAATCAAAATGAAGTATTCTTATTTTCTATTCTTATTGGAATACTGCAGTGATTATTTATTATATATGTCTGCACAGTATTATTTGTGCCCTCGTAATCTTGAAATCATTAGATTTCCCTTCCCTTGCAACAATGCAATTGTCGAAATGTAAATAGGTAATGGACAAAATCAAAACCAGTCCTACTGTACATTTAAAAAGCTGTTTCATTATAGAGAAGAATTTATATTTGCCAATTCTCAAACTATTTATAAGCCCATGATCATGATCACACCACCAACCATTAGTAAGGTAGATTAACTTGTAAATTAAATGTTAAAATAACTGAAATTTATTGACACCACTGACTTTTCATGCGTGGACAGCAAAACAGTAACATGGGGCATTTTTCAAATGTATCTTTTGTTGTATTCCACAGAAAAAAATAAATCGTATAAGATTGAAACGTTGTTACATGAAATTACAGAATATTTATTTATTGTTGAAATAGCTAAAAAAAATGCATGAAAACTGGGTCAGGTGAAGCTAAAAACACGCTACACTGCTTGACTGGACTAATACGCAATAACGCACAGAATAATTGATTTTAAAACAATCTCAAATTATATCAGTTGCCACACCCCAAACTACTTTAGCAAAACCAATCTTTTAACAGAAGCAACACACCATTCCGAGATTTCCCAAACGTCACATCACTGAAGAGAAAACAGAATGAAATCTACAAAAAGAAACGTGATCCAATTTTTCACATATTCAAAGATAATTGTCACAACATGGGATTTTCTGTTCTGATTGTTTTGGGTTGGAGATTAGCGGCGCAGCTAATCTTGCTAATTAGTGCTAACAGCGTTACTCACTTGACTCCCCAGTGAGACGGGGACTCCTGCAGACTCCCTGAGTTAAGAAACGAATGTGGCTGAACATGCAAATGAGCTTAAAGCGGACCGGGCTTCGCGGAAAAGCCGGGCCGGACAAAAACCGACTCGCCCAGAGGTTCACAACACTTCAATCACTCAATCTTACTGGCTTATGTGGGTCGCATAACAGATGCACATGTGGGTCAAAGGGAACCCCCGTTGTCAATCAAGAGACAAAAGTAGAGAGAGGGAGGTCATTTGTATATGAACTCATTAGAGAAAGTAGCGGGGGGTCATTTTTACATCTCCTTCTGTCCTTGAGGCGATATGTATGAAAAATGAGAGGCAAGTCTCGGAAGGCAGCGGCCACGCTTGACCCCAAAAAGGCACTGCGGTCTGACGCTACAGCTAAATGGATAGGTGATGACAGAGCTACAATACAGGGCGCTTCACATGTTATACAAACACAAAACAAAAAGGAGAGAGAATTCTGTTTCGTCTGAAAACGCCTCGACGCAAAAACCAGTGAAGTGCATAACTGTCAAGGGGAATCGGAGGCTCGGCTCAGGGGCTGGTCGATTGCGCTAAGATCGCATAAAGCATCCTCATTCTCTCTCCCTCTCTCTCCTTCGCTCTCTCCATTTGTCATTCTCCCTCCTCACCCGGCTGGCTCGGAAGCTTTTTCCCCAACCCATCCCTCACCGAAATGCCCACCGCAAATAAGCTATGCATGAGTCAACACAAAAGGAAATTGAGCAAACGCTAGGCGTGTTTGCGCGGCATCTGCTTTGAGGGATTGCAGTGTGACTAAATAGGCAGCTTTCTGTCGGTCAGCCCATCCACACCTGCCTCCCCAGCTGGACTGCCGTGCTCTCCTACGCGCACAGCCCATTCCAAATAACTCCCAGCTGCTGACTGTATTTTTAGCCCCGGCTTTTATTTTCACACCTGCGGGGAGTGTTTTCACACTCGACTTTGGGCTTTCCCCCCTCTGGCTGCAGGCAGGTACAGTAAATGGAAACACATGTTGTTTACTCATCAACTTTCATCAGGCTGTTTGCGTGAAGAACAGGCCTGTATCTGGCGAGGACCTGGTTTCGAAGCGCTACGTGACGATTCGTCCTTTGTACGTGTAGCCTGTAACGAGATCGCACCTGCATATTGGCTTGTTGTAAAAGCTATGTATATGGTCATCTTTTGATTATGTTGTACTGATGGGACTTACATTGACACCTAGAGGTGTGGATGTAGGGCCGTGCAAACGCAATAGTGTTCCGTAACAATACTATGGTGGTAAGCTATGATTAATTTATTCCAAGAGCAAAAACTTGCAGTAATAAGCAAGTTAGGGAGATAGAATCACTTCTTCAGTTGGTCATGTGATCAAAAAATTGGGCCTCGCATAAGGTAAAATAATTGTATCCCTGGAGATTTCTTGTTTTTTTATTATTCGCTATGAATCCTGTAGCTCTTAGCTATGATTAATTTATTCAACAGCAAAAGTGTGCAGTAAAAAGCAGGTTACTTCATTCATGTGATATAAAAATGGAGGCCACAACGAAGCGACACACTTCAAGTAAAATAAATCAGCTTTTACCAGGCTACTAATAACAGGAAAGTTTTCTTTTTTTTAAGCAGCAAGTTGCTGTTATTATCTTTACAAAAAAACTGTTCTAAGCTCCAAAAATATTCTTAAGGATTTATGTTTTTGCTACAATGTGAACATCCCATATAAATGTACTCAATTTGACACATTGAAATGATAATTTTTTTTTGTGGTAAAACTTTTTTTAATGAAGAAAAAGAGATGGAGAGCACCTTTAATGTATGCGAAACCTGAGCCATCTCTGGCACACGGCAAACAGCGAACTTGACAAAATGATTTAAGCGTGCCACAGTGGCACTTGGTATGATCTGGGCCAGCGCCGGCATTAGCATTATAATGAATGCCGATTTCGACACTTGGAAATATAGAAATAGGATTTTTGCAAGAGCGCTGCAGGCGAGAAGCTGAAATATGCTGGGGGAGTGGGAGGTTTCGCTTCATCTTCTCCATCCTCACGTACAGCTGGTTAAGGGTAGAGATGGTGGGATTACATTATGAGTCTGACCTAGTTGGGAGTTGCCTCCAGAGACTCAGATACTTGCCTCAGTGGCTGGGACTGGCTGTAATTTCTCCCTGCTGGTGAAGAAGAGAGAGAAAGAGAGAGACGGGCAGACAGGCCTTCGTTCAGAGTCTCAGTGTTGACTCTGGGGCTCTCCGGGACATTGCTGTGTGGGGGCGGTGGTTACAAAGCATGACTGTGCTTTGGCTCAGGGGCTTTATGAGCTCCATCTCTCTCACACACTCAGCTCTGTGAACCTGCGCTTCTTAATTTGAGTCCATCTATGTTAAACTCACATGGGCTTCTACCAAGGTTGGGCTGTAACCTTCTCTAAGCAGTGGACGTGTAGTAAAAATAAGGAGAGGAGAGGGATCTTTGAAGTGTTTTGGAATTTCTTATGCCATCGCATATTATAACTATAAAAGATTTGCCAGAAAATGAAAAATGACATCCAGTAGTGTCCAAAACTCTCAGGCTATTAATGCTTTGCATTTAAATTTAATCAACCTTTTCCAGTACGCATTATATTATAAGCACAATTATTTAATTAAAAGTTAAAAAGAAAAAACATGCCATATTCAGCCAAGGTGGATAATCCTCATCTGTAATTTATTGATTATTTTTTGAGTATGTCATTAATAACGCTATTTTGCATATATTACAACATTAATAATTTATTTTGATTAATTGATCAACATTACTGCAATTATGACGGCAGAAGATTTTATTTATTTATTTATTTATTTTTTTTTTTTTACCTCAAAATGTAATAGGTTACTGTACTTGTGAAACACTACATTCCTGGAAAGGTAAAATAAAATAAAAACTAGTAATAAATTATTGATAACAAATAATAACTTTTCTGCAAAGCAATGTGGTTCTTCATCAAATATTTAGCCATTCAGATGCAGTGGCACAATAATACTGGAGTGATGAGATCATAGGTACAGTTTATGGTTTATGAAGAATTTTACAACGGCTTTGAATATGGTTTAGAAAACCATAATCAAGGACCAGAAATCTCCTTTTTAAAAGAACACTTTCATTATATTAAATATTACTATTACTATTTGATGTTATTATTATTTAAATATTATTTAAAAATAATGCATATTAAAATTATGCTTTCAGTTAGATTCTCAATACAGTCTGTACTTGGGAAAGGTGGCAGTTTATATTACAAGCGTTTTTATGTTTGTTTTTTTTGCTGCACCTCTTAAAATGTCATTTAATATCTCTTAAAACCAAAACCAATTCATGTTGAGCTTCAGTCGATATCTAAGGCAGATGCTGACAAACAGGTGCAGAATAATGACGGGCAAAATGGAAAAAGAGATGCCATTCTAAAATACAAAAAAGTCACTTTATATTCAGTTTCAGTGTACTCTAAAGTTACACATTTTGAATTAGCGTTCGAATGAGTAAAAAAAAAACGAACAAAAGAATAAATCATGGAATAAGTCAAAACAGATATAGCTACTTTTCTTTTTTTCTGCAGGTGCGCGCTTCTTTCTTTCTCCATCTCCTGTGTCAGAGCCAGCTAGCCTTTATCAGAGGGGTTGAGGGGAAATGTGCTCTAGCCAGATTAGCCTCTGCTCTGTGCCAAGGTTATAAACAGCCTGTTATCGGCCTCCCAAACAGAGTAATCCGCACTGTATCAGCACCCAAACATATGGGGCCACACAAAGACAGATAGTTCCTGATGGACACCTCATTTTAATTGCAATGAAAACAGCGTTTGAACATCTTTCAGGAGACTAGGGAGTATATATTTCCCAGCGTCCCTGCCTCCTTGTGTCTGAGATGTACATACACCGTGTTTAAAGATGAGGGGTTTTGTGTCGTCTCTGAAGGTCATTATTCATTTTCCTTGTTTAACTTCTATCACATTTATTCAGCTTAATTGATCTTTCTTCAGCGCTCATTCTGGTCCCAAGGCTTTCATCTGTGTGCGCAGCTCCAATATTCAATAGCTATGTTATCTGAGACACTTCTTACTTCATTTTAAGAAGCGATGTGATTAATATTCATTGGGCAGCAGTTAATTCAGTTCAGAAACAAAGGAGGACTACACAAACGCGTACACGTGACGGGACACTTCACGTGAGATATAACACCTTTTTAAATAATACAGCGCTAACTGAAAAGAAGAAAGCACGTGCTCGCAGATTCGGAATCCGAGGTGATATTAAGCCTTTCTGAAACGGTGCAGATTATTTCGAGTGAGTTTGGTCTACGGTTTATAATAGCTTTCGAAGCTATTACTGAGGACAGCCAGATTGAGCGGTAATGGCCTTGGTAGCCATGGAAACATTATCAGGGTAGTAAAATGCTACATGACATCAAGAGCACGGCGAATCTATGAAAATAAACAGCATTATGTCTGATCCACCGTGAAATCCCAGTGTTTAGAACGCAAATTTATGAATGAATTACCTGACCGTCTCTCGCTTGACAGAAGCGCAGTGCTGACGCCCCCGGTACGTCCCGTGCCTGGGATACTCATCCACGGGAGAAAGCAATAAATTCCTAAATTTTTATATACTGCCCACAGTTTTAAAAGTCTTGTTCAATAAAGTTTAAAATGTCACAGAGGGGCAATAACCCAGATCACATAAAAGCTCGAGGCTCGGAAAGCTATGCAAAAATGGCAGAGTCCTTTTCCTCGAATGCAATAAACTTTTATATGTTTCAATCGCCCATAAAAAAAATGGTTTTGCAGGTTGTCAACGGGGGAATAATTGGTACATTTTATTAATATTAACACATCATCCAACATCCTTTTTTTTGCCATGTCAATCTTCAGTCTATATGAAAAAGGACTCACAAAACAGAACTCAGTCAGAGGTGAATGTGAAATAAATGGAGAAATGATGATACACATGGGTACAATGTAAAAAAGAAAGAAATCATGGCAGGATATTATAAAGTATTCTCATAAAGCATGACAGGGGAAACACCAGTTATATTTAGACTGACATTAAAGTTCTGACATATCATCTTATAACCTTTAAACCTTAGGCTGAGGTAAAGTTGCAGGGAAATCTAAATTGTGTTCACATACAGGTATAGTAATTGATTAGTTTATTGATTAGAGTGCATTACATTGATCATAAGTGACATTTGTAATATTATTAAATATTTCTATATCCAATAAATTCTTTTGAATTATTTATTTATGAAAAATACTGAAAAAATACTGAAAAGAAAAAAATAAGCAGCACAACAGTTTTAAATGAATGATACATAGAATTGTTACCCGAGCATCAAATCAGCATATTAGTATGACTTCTGAAGGATCCTATGACACTCAAGAGTGAAGTAATGATGCTGAAAGTTCAGATTTGTCATCACATATACAAATCGTAATTTCATTTTTATACATATAAAATAGAAAAAAAAACGTTATAATAATATTTTTAAATATTGTTTCACTGTATTGTTTTTTTTTTTAATGCAAAAGAAACTTATTTCAAAATGTATACATTTCTTTACAAAACAGCACTTTTATTTCTTCCAGAAAAACAGGAAATAAGCATCAAGATACTACATTATTTCCATAATACCATTGATCTTTTTTTGATAGTTTGATGACTTTGTACTATTTTAACATGGAAATGAGTAAAAATAAAGAATTAGTAAGTATATTCACACTACAGATGAGGGACTAAAACCACCATCTGCTCACCTCTTCTAACATGCAGACTTCCAGCCTAGAGTATAATCTAGTAAATGTCAATGCTCCTTTTTTTAAACATCACTTCTTAAGCAGGTGATGAACCGCGACCACATGCGTCCCTGTGTTTGCGTAAATGTCAGTGTATCAAGCGTTTGCGCGGCTGAGTCGGAGAGCTAGTCTGAGCAGACATCTCAGAGCATCCTAGGCTCTCATTAGATCAGCGGCTGCTGTCAGGACGCCCGCCCGCCCGCCAATGTGCTTCTGCTCTGGCTGGCTGGCACACAAACACTCCTGGTGTCTGTGCATCTTCAGCCACACGTGAAAAGGGAACGGTATTGAGGGGTTAACGTCGGCTCTTCTCCATGCGTGCGCGCGCTCAAACGTTCTGTTCCAGCACGCTGCTTTAAACCATTACCTCTCACCACACTGCCGTGCCAGCTCATATGCTGGATGGCCTTGCTCTCCCATGAGCACCCCGCTCCAGACCGTTACACAACCCAACAACCACCCCACGCATGCACACACACCTCTTCCAACACCCCCCAGGTCTATATATCACATTTAACACTCTGACAGTAACAGTCTATAATGTTTCAATTCTACAAAATCACTCTGCCAACTCCAGGATAGCTGAGCGCAGACTGAGGAAAATAAATAACCCCCTCGGCCAGCCACAGTCCATTTCAGAGAGGGAAGAAAGAAAAGAAAGGGAGGGCAATTTTAGCCCTCATAGACTTTTCCATTTCCTGTATGAATGATTACAGCATGCTGGCAAAATGAAATGGGGTAATTAATTTGTCACTTGGTTTGTTTCGGCAAGATTTGGCACCTAAAGTCAAGCAGGTTCTTGAGCGAGCGATGCAAGAAGGATTCGAAAAAGTGCAAAGAGAGTAACTGGCTAAATACACGAAAGGTTGAATAAATCAATAAACGCTCACCGAGGAGATGAAAACCCACTGTTGCTTTAGCTATTGTTATGTTTACACAAAGGTTTCCATTCATTAAAAAAAAAAAATCCCCATAAACTCTCGAGGACTTTGATATCCTTTCAAAACAACAACAGCTGGATTTCTCTTTTGTTTAACTGCTAGCCTTTCAAATAATTAGTAGATTTGGTAGACCAGGCGACAAGCCCTTAGCATGTTTTTGATTTCTCGCCGCATTTCAATGTCGCCGACCTGGGAAGATTTACCTTAGCTAGATTCAATCATTCCAGCTGTACACAAGCTTCCTGTGTTTCACATCTAAACCCAAAGATTTGTTTTGCTCCACAGGAGTATTAACATAGACATATTGTCAACTGCTCCTGCTCTTAGGAGCCATTCATTTAAATTCGCCCATTTGAAACACTTCAGTTTGTCACCATTATTCATCCCCAGCACACCACCAAGTCAACAGCAACAATGGCCCTATTTTTCAAGCTAATGGTAGGGCTTGCCTGCCATTAGCTAAAAAGGCGTCTGCTTTTGAATAAGCCTCTCCAAATGTGACTTCTGTTTAAGAACGAATTTAAATAATTAATTACACGATAAACCAGGCAAGAGCAACAGTAACGGAGCTTCAGGGCTCAGACGGTGAGTTTGAACTCTTTTTTTCCAGCCCCAAGGCCAAAGGGATTTCTCATTTGAGAGCTAATCTTCAAGGATAGCAATCTCAGCCGAATTTAATGAAACAGAAGTAAAAGATAACGTCACATTCGATCATGTCAACTCTCGAGGGCTTCCTGTGCTGTGCTTTTGAGGTGGCACTCATCCATAATGGGCAGAAATGTGTGATTTCACCGTAAAGAGATGAATTTGCCTGGAGTGCTGGTTCTCCGCTTCAGTCCAGGGGGTTATTTGCTGACTCCTGACCCAAGGTCATAACCTGCACTCCAGCTGTCAAATCAAAGACCGGTCAACTCACAATTAGGAGGGCTACACTCCAATGAGGATGTGATTCATATTCTAAATGAGAAATCCTATAACCAGCCTACAGTCATATCTACATATGCATGTTTAAAAAATGCCCCTACAAGGATAGCAAAAGCTGATTTTTTTTTTTTTTGACATTGGAAAAAAATCTTAAAAATAGAAAATGATGTTTATTTGAAAGCACAGCAATGCAAACAGTTTTCTGTAGCAGTTTATGATGTGCCACAAGAAATGGATTTTATGTAAATACCTTCTAAGAAGGTAACCCGATTGAAGCCAGGTGAACTTGAACCAGCCTAATTACACAATAGGACCGTTTGCACCGCAGGAAACATTTTATAGTACATTTTGTAGCAAATGTTGAACTACCCATTTTTAGCGTGTTCGCACTGCAGGAACTAGGAATGATTTTAGTTCCAGGAACACCGTTTGGAGGAACTAAATTAGCTCTTACCTCAGAGTAGGGTCTAAAAAAGACTTAGGAACTGCCAGTGACGTAAGTGTCAGCTGACTGGCTAAACGTGTACGAAACTTAAGAAAATAAACATATACTGTATAAACACTGTAGCAACTTAATGGTAAAAGCTGTTGTTGTTTTAAAGTTGGTATTTGCCTGAAAACATCTCAGTAACAGTTGATGTTGGAGATTATTTAGTCCTCCTTTCTGTTCTTTTAATCTAATATGTCAGCATTCATGTCCATTATTGTAAAACCAAGAAGACACAACAAAATCAAAGCTCTGATCACAGCATACTCCATCCTCCTGTTGTTAACGCTGCTCTTTTTTTTACATTGTTCTCCGCGCAAAATCATCCCAGTACTTTAGTACTGTACTTTTAGTTCTGGAACTAAAGCGGTGCGAAAGGCCCTAATGCTTCCTTGAAACAGATTAGTCGACAACTAGTTGAGCCAACCCACTGACTAGTTGTGCACATCACTATTCTTAAACACAAATCTTTCACGTTTGGAGTCATTTTGTAATCGTATTTCAGCACTCCTGCCACATATTAATGCGTAAACAATTTCGCCACCATAACACTACATTCATATCTCTCGCCCCGCCAGCACTCAGCATATCGGCCAGACCCAAGTTTGTTTAAACCGAAGCTAATATCCATTTATACCTTCAGCGTGTATTTATTTAATAAATCATTCAGCTCTACGGAGGCTAACAACCTGCCAGTACCAGACTTCAGGTCATCCCGCAAGCTTCTATTTGTTTACCCCCTTCTCTTTATTCTTGCACAGGGCTGTATCTGCGGGTGCCGGTGCTCCATTATACATGAGCCATCCTTGTTCCATTCCTTTGCAGGGCCACACTGTCTTTATTATTTAATTAAGTCGCAGAGTCGTTACATTAATAATTGAGTGCGAGGGGACCCAGTGCAGCCCGCGGCTGTGGCGGATGGGCCTTTCCTGGTGTGGAGTGTATTAAAAAATGTGTGTATTTATGTCCTCGGGGAGTCTGTCCTGGTTGCATAAAATTGAATTGGTTATATCTAATATATCCACCCCCGAAGGGAAGGGGGGAGATCGAGTGAGAGAAAGGAGAGAGAGAGAAAGAGGATGAATATGAACGGTGGAGGCAAGGAGGGAGGGCTGGATGAGTAGATGAGGTGCTTGAATCCAGCCATTGGGGAATAGAAAGCTTGGCTTGGCTCTTGGATTTGGCAAGATGCACAGGGCCTTGACGTTAATGTCCCTGAATCAAATCAATGGATGTCCAAATCCTGAGTGTGTGGTGTGTATCGCCTTAAGGCTGAGAAGGAGAGAAAGACAGGGCAGAGAGACAGACAAGACGGACAGAGAGAGAGAGAGAGAGAGAGAGAAAGAATCAAGAGAGCAAGACAGATTAAGCGCATTCGTCGTCGGGCCTCTTTGTTCTTCCAGGATGTGTGGATACGAGGAGGGCTTTGTGCGAATCAATAAGACCAAGAGGTGGATCAGGTCTTAAAAAGGATTAGCGGCAAAACAAAGCTTGCATAAACGTGTTAAAGACTCCTCGGTAGGAGCGTGTTGAGGAGTACAATGCTGACATACACGATAATGTGCAGCTGAATTTGAATATACCAATAGCGCGGCACACTTCCGAGGGAGCGCGGCTCAAACAAGCCATTCAAAAACACATCTGAAAGGAAAACGTCTCGCGTTCGTCCTTATGAAGGGTTTTACGTCAAAGTCCATTCGTTCTGCGCTGCACCTTTAAGCAGCCTAGCCTGCGGGCTTCCAGACGTATGAGCTTTTAACGCTACCATTAAGGCCAAGGCCTAAATTATTGATCGGCTGCCTCCATCAGCATAACGGTCACGTCCCCGGTATCACAACCTAACCAGGCCATGCCGGGCCATTCCGCAGCCGCAGTCTCTGATCTCTGGAATAATTACACACACACACACACACACACACAGGCCTGTGATATCTCTCCAATCAAATGCACCGGCAGAGCCTAAAGATGGCAGGTCTCATCCA
>JAUMHP010000041.1:6530149-6544807 GCA_032361065.1 Enteromius trimaculatus
TGCAGGATTTTCAGTGCTGTTCGTAGCATTTTTCAGGCTTATTTGCATTAATGAAATGGCTGTTCCTTGTCACAGTATGTTGTCTTTTATTCCCCCTCCCTTTCTTTATGCCGTCTCTAAAATCCCTATGCGACTCCTCACGGGAGTGCTGTGGGAAAATCCGACTGTCAGTGACGACAAGACAAATGAATCGCGGTGTCAGGCGTGCGTGATTTCAACGATGACAGATTGAGAAGAACTGTCCCTCCGTCGACAGGCATGCTTCAGTTTTGAATTAATAAATCTGAATAAAATATTTCCCCTCTCATCACAAGGAGCTCTACCGTATGTTTCCATTCCCAGTGAGCATGTGCAGCGAGTGACCGAGGTGGACCGTAAAGACAGCTAACCATAATTCCATTTTACCATAAGATGCCAGTCTGTCTGTTTGTGTCTCACTGGAAAGAAAAAGAAGAAAAAAAACAGCTCTGCTCTGGATTTCCACCACATCCAGCAGTGAGAGTCAAGTGTCAAGGCCTAGTGCAGCTGCATTGTGATTTCTGCATTTTCTAATACTGAAAAAACAAGGCAGAAAAAAAAAGAAGATAAAACAGATATTGTTGAAGAATTGGTTATAAAAATGCCTGAATGCTATTATCCACTATTTTTGCACAGCAGTTGTGATGTATCTTCTAGAATGAGAATGGAACTTAATGAATTTATTTAAGTTTCTATGATACATAATGTCCTCAATACATTTACTTTGTGTAAATTTCATAAAAACAATAAGGTCCCTCTGGCTGTGGCTATTCACAATAATGTAATATAATATAATACGCTATAATACATCATAATATAATATGTGCTGTTAAATGATTAATCTCATGTAATATATGTGTGTGTACTGTGTATATCTATTATATATAAATACAAACACATGCAAATGATTGTATAAATTATTATATATATTACATATAGATAAGATTAAAAATACATATCTTTAGTTTTGTAATGACTAAGTTTTACAGTATAAAAATACTGTGTAATTATAATGAGACATTGATAACCATTTAAAATAGTCAAAATTACAACAAAAAAAATTATTAATTCAAAACAACTTTTTTGAATCATCTTCACATTAATTAGGATACATACAGATTTGTTGGAGAAAAAAAAGATAGGGAGGGGAATTTCACAGATTTTTAATGAGTGTCCAAACGGTTTCTTAATATAGCATGATAACATCCCACAAACAGAAGGCTTTATATCTGTCTCAATGATTTTCCAGAAACCGAACTGATTTATTGCAGAGAGCAGCTGCTTTAATCGCTGTAACTAATGACCTTTTAGACAGGAAAACAAAATCCCTTTAAAATGAGGAAAACCAAGCAGTCGTATTGTTAAATAGGTGTAAATGGTGCTGGAACAATAGGGAAAGCATCCCCTGGAATCTGTGGCCCACAAGGAGCAGGATAATGTATGTGAACATCTGGTGTGTGCAGAGGGCTGCCAGGACAAGACAAAGCCATGTGTCCAGGCATGGATGCACACACACGGTCCCCGGCGACACACACATGGACACCTCACCTGGCCAGCCTCAGAGACGAGGAATAAAGACTCAGATGAACAATGGCTCCTGTAATAGAACTGGCTGGGGCTGAAAAGAGCGGAGGATAAAAGAGGAAATTCTGAGAGAAATGAGGGAAGGAAGGAAGCAGAAAGAAAGAAAGAAAGAAAGAAAGAAAGAAAGAAAGAAAGAAAGAAAGAAAGAAAAAGAAAACACAACCATGCCTACGGGGCATAGAGTATATAGCTGGTGATGGAAAAGGAATCTGCATCTAAATGTGACAAATCTTTATGCTCAAAGGCTTAGCAAATGAATATGCATGAGAGAATAAAATTATATGCCTTTAAGCAGGGCACTTATTCTGTGTGTTCACCCTCAGAGAATTTTCAAAGGTACAGCTGAATATGAAGACAATATACTGCAGAATCAAATAGCAAAAACGGCCATATAAAAAAGCCCTCGGCCAAGTATAAATGTCATGACACCATTCAATGTCAGCCCGACCACAGCCTCAGAGGGTTCAGGCAATGCAGAGAAAGATTAGACATTTGCAATTGCAATCCATAAAATTCAAGTACAGTTTTACCAATATCTGCCATAGATACAACAGTGAACGGATATACATTTTTTTTATTACACAATTCTTTGTAATACTTGATTCTGGTTGGCTAATCATAACATTTAACATATACTGTGTTCAGTCTCTCTCTTCTCACAGTATTTAAATGCACAATTTTTAACTGCTGATTTTGGAATTATGACTGGCTGATTATTCATTAACCCTTAAATATGTAATTTAATGTATTGTCCTGTTAAATATGTACAAGCCATTATAGGGATTTTGTCATTCAAAAATTAAATTTCTGTCAACATTTATTCGTACACTGTAAAAAAAATCACAGTGATTTTAACGGTTAAAAAGTATATCTCATAGGCAAACTCTGGTTTAATGAATCTATTATGTATTTCCTTTTTATTTCTGTTTCTATGAAAGTACGAAGATGTATCATACAGAGACGACAATTTTGACCTCCATAGTTTGGGAATTCTGCCTCCGCTTGCTAGTAATCACTAGAGCAAGCTCCTAATTGGTTAACGTGGTGCAAATTTTCGCCAAAGTTCAGATTTTCACCTTGCATAAATCACGCCGCAGGATGTCTAATCGCGGTCTTTGCATTGACTTAACATGTAAATCACTCGTGCTTAAGGCTTCATTCGTCTGGTGAGAACGCAGCATAAACCCCACTGGTTTTTAATGTATGCACATAAAAATCACCAAAACATTCTTTGAAATATGATGAAACTATTATGTTATTATATTATAGTGAACACTGTAAAAAAATTCTAAAGTGGTAAATAAATAAAGAGTATATATTTACAAGAAAAAAATCTTATACTTGTCTAAGCTACATTTATATCTATACCAGTGCAGGATTTACTTTACAATTTTCAATCAGATATTACACCAATAAACACAAATAATACATTAAACTACATTGAAAGTATAAAGACTGAAATAGTATTTTCTTCTAAGGTTTGGAATGATGTAAGGGTGAGCACATGAATTTTCATTTTTAGTATGAAACTATCATATAGGAGCCACAAGACCTTCACTGTTTGTTCCCAGGTACAAGGAATGAAGAGACTTTGATCCAGATGGGGTCTGGCAGCTGTGGCCATCATCCACAACCATTTTTGGTTTAGATTGGGGGAAGAGGCTTGTGAGGACAGGATGTTTGCTATAATGGACTATGTGATGCAAGGTAGACCACGAAATGTCTTACCCTCAGGTGAGAGCTGAAGAACATCTAGGTGCTGGGCAAACCAGACATGGTGGGGGAGGGAACGTTAGAGATGAATGGGCCATCAGATTCTGAAGAAATGTGAAGAAAAGGAGTATCATTTGAAAAAAGGCAGTATATATATGTATTAAAATTAACATTATGATAGAACACATTTAAAATTATTTTGGGCTTTTGTTGGCGATTTCCATTAACTGTCGGCAAGCAAAAATAAAAAAAAAACCTGGCTAAAATCATGTAGTGTGTGGGCAGCATAAAATGTGAGGAATAAAGAGTCATTTCTCCATTTTCTTAGAATATATTAGAAGTAAAAATGATTTTCATTTAACTCACTTCATTTTTAAATAATCGTGTTGTAATTCCTGGTGAAAAACTACATTTATTCAGAAATCAAAACAAGAAAATCACAGCAAAAGGATCTCTTTAGTGCCTTTCAACTATGCCTATTGTCAAGGACATATACTAAATTACTTTAGTTCACTCCAAAATTCAAATTGAGCTTTTTTTCTTCAGTAAAATAGTAAAGAAAAGAAGAAGAAGAAGAGTTTTAAAACATTTAGATGTGGTCCTAGGTGATTCAGAAAATTCAAGTATTTTTTTTAAAAAGCATATGAGGGAACACAAAATTAATATTTATGGGTTGTGATGACATGTAGTATGAAAGTCTTATGAAGCAAAACAATTGGTCAGTGCAAAAACTTAACATTATTTACACCATTGTTCTCCATAGCCTCAGGCAAATGGGAATGTCTGATTCTGCTGCATGAACTAGTCAATTCGAGCAGTTCTATAAACTGGTTTAAAAAACAGATTCACTAGTTTGTTTACATAATCATTTAAAGACGTAACATGTAGGTATATGATTAAAGCACCCAATAATGATGAGAAACACAGAAGTTACATGTTTAAATTATATAAAATTAATGAACTAGTCTTAAACCCAGACAGTAACCATTTCACCTGCATCATTCAAATGCTTGGTCCACGTTTATGCTTTTCATCCACCTTTGGTTTGTGTCCAAACTGTTTACTTAGTCGGAATATCTGTTTATAAGTTTAAAATGTTGTGATTCACCCCTTAGCTAGTTGTTTTTTTTTCAAGGCTTATAAATATGAAAATTACTTTTAAAAAATCCATATGAGGAAAATAATAATATAATGATACAAATAATTCCAGAACCAAGGCTGCTGAAAAGGTGGGCGGGCACTGTTGCACTTTTCTGTAAATTTCATAATCAAATTATGTACTGTTATGTGGCGTGTGTAATCCAAAAGCCAGGAGTCGTGGAGTATCATAAATTAAAGTCTTTTTAATATAATGCAACAAGAAACTGAAATACAGAGTCAAACATACACGTCGTACACAAAGTCGATAATGGACAAACACTGGTGGACAAGGATCAACTTAAGAAGGGAAGACAATCAACGTAAATGATCCAGACACACCTGAACAGAATCACTAATTACAGAGAACTAGGTCACAGGGGAAAAACACAGAGCACATGGGAAATGACAACAAAAACATCCAAACATGTAACATTTCGCCCCCTTCAGGGAAGGGGTGGCCTCACGCTGTAACAGTACCAACTGAGGAGGGAGGGCGGGGGCTTTGGAGGCAGGCGTGGCGCAGGAGAGAGAACACTACAAAAACAGTTTGGATTCCAAGGTGGAGTGGAAGGAGGGAGGAGCCAGGGAGGATCCCAGAGCAGGAGGAGCCAGATGGGTAGGCCCCAGGGTGGAGTCGACAGAGGGAGGAGCCATGGTAGAGGAAGGGCTGATGACTCCAGGGGGCCGACTGACGGAGAATGAGCCCAGGGTGTAGCCATGGAGATAGCGATCCGGAGACGGGGCGACTGAGGATGAAGGTGGAGCCGAAGGGAAGGAGGAGCCTGACGGAGCCAGAGTGATGGAGTGATGAGGCGAAGCCAGAGAAGTGGAGTGCCGAGGCAGAGGATGGTCGAAAACTGACCATGGCGGAGCTGGAGGGAGCCCGGTAGAGCTGGCAGGACAATAGACCATAGTGGAGATGAGGGAGCTAGGAGCCAAGGTGGAGCTTATGAGTTGAAGGCCAGAGGTCCAGTCCAGCGCTCGATGGCTGGAGGCGAAGACAGGGGATCCTCATGCCTGAGCAGAGCTGGAGACTGGATGCCCCGAGGTGGCTCAGCAGAACTGGATCCAAAGCCAGGAGTCGTGGAGTATCATAAACAAAAGTCTTTTTAATATAATCCAACAAGAACCTGAAATACAGAGAGTCAAACATACACGTTGTACACAAAGCCGATAACGGACAAACCCGGTGGACCAACTTAAGAAGGGAAGACAATCAACGTAAATGAACCATATATATATATATATAATATTCCAAATGATTTGCTTAACAATTAATTTTTCCAAACCCTCCTTCATGTGGTGCTAATCTGCCTTGATCCAACTGGTTCCATTTCATCATGTCTGTAATGCCTGATAAAGCAGTGTTTGTAATGCTTTGTATACATCATTACCAGGGAAACCAATATTTTTATTGCTCCAAAAGTGACACCAAGTCAAAAGTTGAATTAGCATTTCCGTTCAGACTAATGCGAAAAGACAGAGTTCGTTTTAAAAACGACTCGTTTCAATGATTCAGAGTTGACTCTTTCTTTTGAGAGAATTTAGATTTACAATTTTTCATCCACTTATCTCTTTTACACGCAGGTCATTTTTAAACATCCATAATAGAGGCATTTTAATATAAATTATGATATACATATATAATATATATACATGTGTATATTATAGTTTTTGTTGTATGGTATAATTTACAAATCCTTATGGAAATTTACTCAAACAGTAACATTTTTGTGTCTTTGTCTCTTTACCTTAGTCTGATTTTTATGTACTTATTTGCTTTAAATTAAAGATTGTAGTCATGTGATTTATGAGCTGGTTGGTTTAATTAATGGCTTTAACTTTATTGATTTTTTTTTCCCATTCCAAAAGAAAATGTATGAGAAATATTCTGCATCAAGGCCGCTGAAAAAGCGGACGGTCATTGTTTCCCTACTCAGAATGATGTCTCAATCAGCCCTTGATTAACACCTGAGGTCAGCCTTTGTCCAGAAAAATTATTTACTTGATTTACGGTGATTCAACACCGCAAACACTAAGCAGGCCTTCTATGCTGGAAGTTTTCATCTCTCATACTGTATGCAACCACATTTAATAACCTAATAATGATGAGGCCAGTTCCCTGTTGGCAAAATATTTCCTCCACACAATAAGGTAATATAAAAAAGAGAGGGAAATACAAGGAGAAAAAAGGGAGGACAGAGGAAGAAAGAAGCTGCAGGAGCCTGAACAAAATGTCTCTAGTCAGGAAGGAGTTAAGGCCATAAAGATGTACCTCAGCCCTGACCCTTCACACTCCAAGGTATCCCCTGCGTGGAATTCTTATTCCCCACCAAACTGACAAAGTGTTTTTAATCTTTTCTTGCCCTCTCTCCTGGAGATTGGGGAAACAAAAATCAATACTCGCTGGCAGGCGATCTAGCAAGCGGGTGAATTACAGAGGCCGCACTCCGGCCACAGCCACACAGAGGGAGGCCTTGGAGGCGAGGGACCTTGGGAGTGGCGTTTGAGATGCAGGGGTCAGCGGTTCAGCCCAGGTCCGCAGTCTGAGGAGCGCCGTATTTACTGCAACGGCTCACCGTAATGAAAAATAACTCCAGGAAAGGAAGGAAGCTAGACAGAGAGATAGAGAGAGAGAGATGGAGAAAGGAAGAGAGAATCTCAGCGAGGATGAGGAGATTGAGGGGAATGGAGGTTTTTTTTTTATGTCTGTCAGCAGTCAAACAAAAGCTTAGGAGGAGAGAATCGCAGGTGCAGGTTGGGCCATCACACATAAACACACGTGACCGTAGATCAGCCAAATAAAATGCCATGAGTTGTTCAATTGACATTATTAGTCATTATTCACCTGAAAAATCTTAACAATATCTAAACAAATGCTGCTTGGCGTGTTCAATGGTGATGTCAGATTTGTGAATGCATCACTTTTTCAATGAAATCTTGTTAATGAATAAAACTATTACCATTTGAAAATCTTGATTATTAGATGGGGGAAAAAATTTAAATGGTGATTTGGCAAATAAGATAAGTACTTAAACTGAAAATAAATTACAACTAAATAGCAATATAAAATAAAAAAAGAAACATAAATAAAAAACAAAACATGCAACAAAATGACTATAATTAAATTAGAATACTTAAGAAACGAAAATTTGTGCTGTCAAATGATTAATCACATCCAAAATAAATGTTTTGGTCCCACTTTATATTAAGTGTCCCTAATACCTGTGTACTTGATGTATATCTAGTATGTAACCACAGTGTTGTAAAATTTCTGTAACTACACATTTACACATTTGTACTTACATTACCAAAAAGTGTTGTTACCAATGTCCTGTTACACATTTGTACTTACACATGTACACATGTACTTGTTACATGTGTGAAGTTACAGAAATATTACAGCTATAGATATTACAGTATGTAGTAATGTGTACTTACACGGTGGTTACATTCTACATACACATCTAGTTTCTATGGAAGAACACAGGTACTGGGGCACAATATAAAGTGGGACCAATGTTTTTGTTTACAAAATATATTATGTTACTTATATACAGTATATATTTTGAAAATAATTATATACATTTGTCTTAAATATATACATGCATGTGTGTATTTATATATACAGTTCATAATATTGGAAATATTTACTATTATATCACTTTGGATTTTCTTTTTTAAAATACACTCGAAGGCTATTTAACAAAACATACAGCACTTACTATTAAACAGCTACATTTTGAGAGTTAAAAAAATCTTCACAGAAATATGCCATTTTAAATTAAGCACACAGCAGCACAACAGCATTCTTAAAATGGACAAATTAAGTTTTGCTCTATGAGATTAGTACATCAAAGACAGCGAATACTCAGCCTCTTTACTGATTATTAAGATAACTGTATATTTGCATTTATGAACCGCTCTAAATATTCCTTAACGAGGTGAAAGAGCATATCAGAACATACTTTTCCCATTTATTTGATGCCATTCCCAGAAAGCTCATTCGAGAGCAACAAGGACAAGCTATATATTACCAATTCACCAAATGAAGCCTTTTTTTATTTTCTCTTTATGAAATAAGCACCTCATTTAGGTAAACAAACATTCTGTGTTGATGGGGAGATTGTTTCAGGAAGCTGTTGCAAAAATGTCAGATTACTCAATTATCCCACCACCCGACAGCTGGCAGGCAAAACAATTAGGACTGTGAAGATGATAATGATGATGATGATGAACTGAATCTATAATGCCTTTATTTTTTAAAACAAAGCAAAAAAAATCTGTCATGACCCTGGGCTTGTGGGCCTACAACAGGGCTTGGTCTGGATCACACAGTGGGGGCAAACACAAGTTAATGCTCGGACTGCAGACAATGGTAATTATGCAGTTTTAATTATGGCTGTCTTTTAAAGGTATGAATTCAGTACCGAGGCCCCTGCAGTGTTCCTATTGAACATTTTGGAGCCTTGGGAGTTCATTGCTGTAGATTGATTTAGACAACAGGAAGGAGGTGAGTCTTTCTGTGATCGATGATTGAAAGGAAGCTGATTTGCTCACTCTCAGAGGGATCCCTTGCCCTTTTTCTGAGGTGATAGTGGGGGGAAAAAACACTTGTCACAAAAATGTATTTAGTAGTATGACATTAAAATCAACTAGACGGGGTCCAAATGGATACAAAGGGAAAAAATCTCATGCAGTATATTGAATTTTACATATATTCTAATGTATATATATTTGTTTTACCAGCAAGTTTTTTAAATTACATTTTACAAATAACTGTACAAAATGAATAAATTTAAATCAATAAATGTAATACTATATATATAAATGTGTGTTTGTGTGTGTGTGTGTGTGTGTGGGTTTATGTTGTTTATGAGGACACTAATTTGTATAATGACATGGGTATGACATAGGTATTACAATATGTAGGTGTTTTATGAGGACATTTTCAGTGTCCCCCCTAATTCAAAAGGCTTAAAAATACTAAATGGTGTTTTTTTTTTTTTTAAATATGAAAGTGCACACAGTTTCCTGTAAGGTTTAGGTGTATGGTCAGTGTACGGCAATACCACATACAGTCTTTACAGTATAAACCCCATTACGCCTATGGAGAGTCCCCATAAATCACAAAAACCAACGTGTGTGTGTATATAAAATGGGTACGGAAAGGATTCCCCCTTAAATTGTTTACGCTTTGTTATATTGCAGCTATTTGCTAAAATCATTTAAGATAATGTTTTCCCTCATTAATGGACACACAGCACCCCATATTGATAGAAAAAAAGAAAAACTGAAATATCACATGGTCCTAAGTATTCAGGTATTTAGTAGAAGCAATATGGCCATGAGTCTTTTTGGGAAAGATGCAACAAGTTTTTCACACCTGCATTTGGGGATCTTCTGCCATCCCTCCTTGCAGATCCTCTCCAGTTCTGTCAGATTAGATGGTAAACGTTGGTGGACAGCCATTTTTAGGTCTCTCCAGAGATGCTCAATTGGGTTTAAGTCAGAGCTCTGGCTGGGCCATTCAAGAACAGTCCCAGAGTTGTTGTGAAGCCACTCCTTCGTTATTTTAGCTGTGTGGTTAGTGTCATTGCACAAATAGTGTATTGTTGGAAGGTAAACCTCCGGCCCAGTCTGAGGTCCTGAGCAGTCTGGAGAAGGTTTTGGTTCAGGATATCCCTGTACTTGGCTGCATTCATCTTTCCCTTGATTGCAACCTGCCGTCCTGTACCTGCAGCCGAAAAACACCCCCACAGCATGATGCTGCCACCACCATGCTTCACTGTTGGGACTGTATTGGATAGTTGATGAGAAGTGCCTCGTTTTCTCCACACATACCGCTTAGTAAAGTTAAGGCCAAAAAGTTCTATCTTGGTCTCATCAGATCAGAGAATCTTATTTCTCACCATCTTGGAGTCCTTCAGGTGTTTTTTAGTAAACTCAATGTTGGCTTTCATATGTCTTGCACTGAGGAGAGGCTTCTGTTGGGACACTCTGCCACTTACGACCATGTGATATTTCAGTTTTTCTTTTTTAAGAAATCTGCAAAAATGTCAACAATTCTGTGTTTTTCTGTCAATATGGGGTGCTGTGTAAAAAAGATTTTAACATATGGCTGCAATATAACAAAGAGTGAACAATTTAAGGGGGTCTGACTACTCTCCGTACCCACTGTATAAATATATACACAAACAGTGTATATGCTGTAAAATTATTAATTATTGCTGTAAAATGATAAATGACAATATCCAAAATATGTTTCTTTGTTTACATAATATACATGTGTATGTATATACATGTGTATGTATTAAATTCAGGCCCAGATTAGGAATTCAGAATCCTATAATCTACAAAAAATAAAAATAAAAATGTATCTATAATGTATTGCCCATATATTTCTAAATTAAATTATTAATTTCAAATGTATTGCAGCTATGTTAATATTCCTTTGATATTGTCACAACGTCACAGTCACCTGTCCCTGGATCAGTCACTACCGAACTCACCTCAACCCCGATCACCTGTTACCGGATCAGGCTGAGCTCAAGGTTACTTCCCCGTGAAGAAAACAACACTCTGAAAATGACCTGTAAACCTGCCTGCCTGACCTACTTTGGATATCTGCCTCAAAAGTTTCGTTACTTGCCTGGTTGGAGCTACTACCATAAGCCTGCCTGCCACAGTCGATCTGCCAGCCCTTTCTCAAGGACTGAGTATCACTATTGCTTGCACTAAGTCTATATACCTACCTGCTATACTCACCTGTTGCTTACCTGCTACAATCTCCTCAGCATTGTGAATCCTGCTATTAAAAGAATAAAACTTACCTGTTTCATGTTACCTCTTGTTTTTGCCTTTGACTGAGCGTGACAGAAGCTCAGCCCATCAAAAAAACAAGCAGGGCTTCGGTGAGCAACATGGAACAGGAGGCGGCAGTGGTACCAAACGAGCCTTATCACACCTTTCTAAAAATACTCCATGAGGTACGTTCTCAGACACCCTCCTCAGTTTTCAGAAGACAATATTTCATGCAGTGGATTCTTGTTGCAATGTTCTCTTTATCTTGAGGCTCAGCCACGATTTTTCCCCACAGATCATACAAAGATCGCCTTTATCATCACCTTATCTGGACGAGCTTTGCAATGAGCAGTGGCTTTGTGGTCCACAGAAAGCCCCTATATTTCATCATTGGAGCAGTTCCTGCTTCACTTTCGTCAAGTGTTTGGTCAACCAATCACTGCCATCACCGTACAGTAAGAGCTGCTTCAGCTTCAGCAAGGGAAACTCGATTTCGCACACTCGCTCTCACAAGTGGATGGAATGATTCAGCTGTACTGGTTGTGTTCCAACAGGGGTCTCAATCCTTTTGAACATCTGCTATTGGCCATCTACGATGATAATGTGGGTCTCAATGCCTTTCTTAAGAGAGTAATTACTATCTCCCATCACTTGACCGCTTGTGAATGCCCCTCTGAATCCTTACCCTCACCTAGCTCTGCTGAAGAGCCGATGCATACCGACACTTACCATCTCACTGCACACGAAGGCTCCAGACGGCTGCAAGGGGGTCTATGTTTATATTGTGCCAAATCAGTGCATCTCCTCCAGCAATCTGAAACGCACATCTCTCCAATGAAAGTACCTGATGTACCTGTTGAGTATGAGGAGTACCAGGATGTGTTCAGTAAACTTGTGGCAACGAAACAACCACCCCATCGTCACTGGGATTGCGCAATCGTCCTCCTGCCGGATGCTCCATTACCTAAGGGCCGTGTTTACCCACTCTCTCGGCCAGAATATAAGGCTATGCAGGATTATGTAGCTAAGGAATTGAAGCAAGGATTTATCCATCCACTTCACCTGCTGTCTCTAGTTTATTTTTTGTAGCTAAGAAAGACGGAGGTCTTCGCCCCTGTATAGACTACAGGGCCCTAAATGATCAAACTATCAAATTTGCTTATCCTCCCCCACTCGTCCCCTCGACACTCAAGGAGCTGAGGCAGGGTATTTCATTTCCCAGGAAGAGATTGAAATGGCCAACGCCCTCAACAGTGAAGGAATTACAATGCTTCCTCGGGTTCGCAAATTTCTATAGACGCTTTATTTCTGGGTACAGTTTAATCACTGCTGTATTAACCTCATTGCTTAAAGAAGCAAAGACCAAGATCCATTGGAGCCCAGCCGCACAAAAGGCATTCACCACACTCAAGACGGCATTCTGCACAGCACCTATTCTTCGACATTCCGATCCTGATTCCCAGTTCATGGTCGAGGTAGACGTCGAGGTAGAAGCCTGCGGTCCTTCACCCATGCGTCTACTTCTCGAGAAAGTTAACTCCAGCAGAGCAGAATTATGACATGGGAAATCGGGAACTGCTGGCCCTAAAGCTCGCGCTCGAGAACTGGCACTACTGGCTTAAGAGGGAAGAAAATTTCCTTTTCAAGTCATCATCGACCACAAGAACCTCCAGTATCTTCACGAGGCAAAGTGTTTTAACCGCGGCAAGCCCGATGGGCGCTGTTCTTTACACGGTTTGAATTCACCATCACTTACTAGCCGGGCACGAAGAACACCATCTCACCTTTACCAACCCGACCCCGTCCTTAAAGCAACTGAACCTGTCCTGCCACGTCAGTCTTTCTCGCTCCTAAACAATGGTCTCTTCAAGATCAAATCCACCGAGCCTTGATTCTCGAACCTGCCCCACAGGTTTTTCCCCCAAAGGAAAACAGTACGTACCGTTAACCATACGTTAAAGCCTCCTGGAGTCAGTGCACACTTCCCCAGGATCCGAGCACCCAGGTGGACGACGCACCCTCTTGCTTCTTCATGACAGTTTCTGGTGGCTTCGGATGGCCGCTGCGACCAGGGATGCTCTGTCTGTGCCATCACCAATATACCTCGCCGTCTGCCCGATGGTAAGCTGGTTCCTTTACCTATACCCCAGAGACCCTGGTCCCACATAGGGATAGATTTTGTCACCGACCTGCCTGAATCCGATGGTTTCACAACCATCTTAGTTGTTGTTGACAGGTTTCCTAAAGCCTGTAAATGTATTCCCCTGTCAGGATTACCTACTGCTCTGATTATTGCCAAGTTGTTGTTCTCACAAGTTTTCAGACACTTCGGGATTCCAGAGGACATAGTCTCAGACCGCGGACCCCAATTCACATTTCGCATCTGGAAGGAGTTCTTTCGCCTATTTGGAGTCTCCATCAGCTTTTCCTCGGACTACCATCCACAGAAAAACGGCCAGATGGAGCGAAAGATCCAGGAAGTCAGTCGTTATCTCCGAGCATACTGCCACGACCACTAGAACTCCTGAAACCAGTATCTGCCCTTGGCTGGGTACGCTCAGAACTCTTAAAGGCAAGAAACTACTGGTTTTCAATGTGTTCTAGGATACTAACCACCTCTCTTTCTCTGGAACTGTGAACCCTCCTCAGTCCCAGAGGTAGATTACTGGTTCCGGGAGAGCGAGAGGGTGTGGGACATGTTTACCTGCAGAGGGCAGTCCAGATAAAAGTTTAGTCGCAGACACATTTCCCATCACACGCCGAATCAATAAAGTCACTTATCACCTACAACTATCGCCTCACTACCGAATAACATCCACCTTTCATGTTTCTTTTCTCAAACATTACATTGATTATTCCAGCCACATCACGCCCAAGTGTCTTTCCGTGCTTCTTCTGTAAAGATATATATAACTTTGTCCATATTAAAGAGGTATTTGTTTGTTTTTCTTACATATTTGTGGTACACAGCCAACCACATTTTAACTGGCACAAAAAACAGTTAGATGTAATATAGTTTTGCTTTTCATAATTTTTCATACAGCCAAGTGACAGGTTTTATCGCCTAATTAAAGTTGAATTTAACTTGGCAAACGTTTACTTTGGATGCCACAACCATCTTTTACCAATATCAAAAGCAATGCCAAAATAGGTGAATCACCAAACAATAATTAACAACGAAAATAGTAATAGAAAGATACGCACGTAAATGGAGATACAGTAAGGCAAAACAACCAGCTTTTACACAGAGAATTCTCAAAGACAGATCTGCACTTCAGAGTTTTGCAATCCCGTATCTGTTTGTTAAGAATTTCATGTAGCACCTCAGCACTTATCCGAACACTCTGCGAAACTAAACGACCTGAACTCTGGGCAACCCCCGCTGAAGGGCTTTCTCTT